>CM041633.1:30732772-30785524 GCA_023333625.1 Bothriochloa decipiens
AACCCTTGTTGCAGGTGAGCCTCATGGGCAGGAGTGCTTTGCATCCTACTGCATGACAGTCGTCGAGGAAAGTGACGACGAGTAAGATATTTAGCTCTTGGGCAGAGCTTATCGTTTGGTATTGTAATAAAATTTGTTACTGGTACTCCACTGCTATTATGGTTTGTACAATTTAAACTTATGGTTGTAAATATTTGAAACTCAAAGGTTTGAAAACTTATGTTGTTGTAAGTCTTTCACTATTTTACTCCGATGTATATTATTTATATCAAACTGTTGTAATACTGCAATGCCTCTTTATAACAACTGATCCTGCTCAGAGAATCGTGGATGATTCGGGATTTACCCGACAGACTTTTTAAGTCATATGGAACACAGTCATGGTTATTTGGAGTCTGTTTAGACAATAATCATGCGTGTGGGCCATATGATTTAGGAGGTTCTGCCACAGTTCCCAATCAATTATATCATGTACCTTGCTAGGGTCAACAGCAACACCTTTGTCTGATAAAACATGTTCAAGAAATTTCACTTCCCTCAACCAAAACTCACATTTGCTAAACTTGGCATACAGTTGATGTTCTCGCAGACGTTGCAGGACAATTCTGAGGTGTTCAGCATGTTCTTCTTCACTCTTGGAATATATTAAAATATCATCAATGAAGACAACCATGAACTTATCAAGTTCTGGCATGAACACTGAGTTCATCAAATACATGAAATAAGCTGGTGCATTGGTAAGTCCAAAAGACATAACCAAATACTTATACAGACCATATCGAGTAGTAATGGAAGTCTTTGGAACGTCTTCCAGGCGAACCTTAATTTTATGATACCCGGATCGAAGATCAATCTTGGAAAACACCTTCGCCTCCACTAATTGATCAAAAAGCAGATCAATGCGGGGTAGAGGGTACTTATTCTTGATGGTTACTTCATTCAAGGGACGATAATCCACACATAACCTCAAGCTTTTATCTTTCTTTTTCACAAAGAGGGCAGGACATCCCCAAGGTGACGAGCTGGGTCGGATAAAACCTTTATCCCGTAACTCTTGTAATTAAGTTTTGAGTTCTGCTAACTCAGGTGGTGCCATCCGATAAGCTCTTCTGGATATTGGAGCAGTACCAGGTTTCAAATCAATTCTAAACTCCACCTTTCTATCAGGAGGTAAACCCGGTAACTCATCAGGAAACACATCCAGAAACTCATAGACCACTGGTATATCCTTGATTTCTTTTACAGAAGTTGCACATACCTTTTCAACAGTCATCTTAAGAGTTGGAAGCTGGATAAGAAGTTGAGATTTGTCATTAGGTATGTTCACTCTCACAGTTCTATTCAGGATGTCTATCACAGCACCATGCCGTTTTATCCAATTCATACCTAGGATCACATCTATATCTTGATCCTTTAATATTATCATATCAGTGGGAAAAATATACCCACCCAAACTTATAGGCACATCGTGTACCATTTCTTTAGTACACATACGCCCCCCAGGCGATTGTATAAAGAATTGTTCTTTTGTCCCCATTGTTGGTATTTCATGTGTCTTAACAAATGTACCATTGAATGTATGAGATGCACCAGAATCAAAAAGCAGAATTGCAGGATGATCGACAACAGGAAACGTACCCATCATGATAGGTTCACCTTCTGGAATTTCTCCAACTTAAGTGTAAAACACCTTACCAACCTTCTTCTCATTTTTATTCTTCTGCACATTTTGATTACCAGCCTTATTTTGAGTCTGTGGCTGTTGTGGTGCAAAGGCCCTGGGAACATAGGAATTGTACTGCCTCGGATGCAGGCAGTATCTTGCAAAATGACCAGTCTTTCCACAATTGTAACATGGGTAACTTTGTGGCTGAGAAGTTGGGTTACGAATACCAGGGGCATTCGGCTGTCTTGGATAAGGAAGAGTAGCAACAGGATGAATGAATGTCTGTTGCTGGGCTTGATATTGTGGTGGACGATAAGAAGGACGAAAATGGTTTTGGGGATGATAGATTATCTTCTGGTGCTTTTGATTGCTTCCAGAAAATCCCGAGGTTACCGTTTTCTTCTTCTTAGCTTCCATGTATTGATGGTTCTTTTCTTAATACGATATAGCAATATTTACCGTCTCATGGAAGGTAGCATTTGGGTTCCCAGTCATCATCCTCTGAATCTTGCTATTCAGACCCCTGAGGAAACACTCCTTCTTACGGTCAGTACTAACATGGTCAGATGTATATTGGGACAAGTGATTAAATTTGCCAAAATATTGCATCACGGACATATCACCTTGTCGCAGGGAAAGAAACTCTTCAAGCTTTATGGTCATGATTCCCTCAGGAATAAAATGTGCACGAAAAGCTTCGCGAAACTCAGCCCAAGTAATATGGTGACCTTTAGGCTGAGTAGCGACAAAGTTAACCTACCAGGCTCCTGCAGTGCCTCTCAACTGCTGAGCTGCAAACATGGGCTTCTGGTATTCGGTACACTCAATTAGTCCAAACTTTTGCTCCATAGTACGGAGCCAATCATCTGCCTCCATGGGTTCATCCACTCTGGTGAAGACAGGAGGATGTGTGTCGGTAAAATCCACATAGGTGGTCTCATTCCTATTATTCCGACCACGATTCCCCTGATATGCATTTTGGTTCTGATTCTGGGCCATCATGGTGGTTGCATTGACTAAGGCCGCAATTGCATCGGCCAGGGTTGGCGGAACTGGTGGAGGATTTGGGACATCACCTCCATCATGAGATGGACCGGCAGCATCACGGGATCGAGTGTGAGCAGGCATCTATTGATAAACATACTATACTTTACTCACAAAACCTTATTGGATTTCATAAGCAGATATTACAGAAGTGCAACACACTTATAATACATTATTTTTGTTACAACCATCTGCACTCCGGCAAGACTTCCCACACCTACTAGGCTTTAGAAAGCAGGGAAAAGATATATTACACATCTCACTTTCCAAACTGTTTACTCCTCCTCCTCACTATCTTCCACTGGGATTAACTCCTCTTCGGGATCCTCTTCCTCTTCAGGATCTTCTTCCACTATCTCAGGATCTTCTTCTTCTATAAGATGCTCTTCATTCTCATTTGCTACACCCATCTGGTTTTCTTCTTCCTCATCGATGACATCAACATCAACAGATTCTATTTCTTCAGGGTCTTCCTCTTTCTCATCTTGACCCATCACAAGACCAAGGTCATGTTGGGCTGCCTGTCATTGATATTCAGGATCCAACAGGTTATTTAGCCTTACACACTCATCATCGGCTTCCTCAGCATATTCTTCCAACTCTTCCACGTAATCCTCAAGTTCTTGCACACGAACATTCGCTGCATCTTCTCGTGCCCAAGCATCATTCCTTTGATGCTTCATATACCTCCGAGATCATCTTAACTGAGTAATCTCAGCAGCCTCTTTAATCCTATCGGCTTCAGCCCTCTCTAACTCAGCCCTAAGTCTTGCTATTTCAGCTTGCGGATCTGGATTGGGATTGTTACTGCTTTCGCCAATCTCGTATCTGGGGGCTAGTTGGTGTTGAGGTACCCCCTTCGGTGCAGTACTCTTACGAGGAGTTTGCTTGGTGAGGGCCATCCTGAAGACAGATAGGTCATAAAGAATGAGGATAGATAGGGAGAAATCTGAAGGTTAGCATGAAAAGGATTGATACTTCTTAACCCAAACCACTTTAAAGGGGAAAGTAATTAAACAAGTTAATTAAACATGATGCATGAACGAACTTATGATCTAAGCATAAAATATTTTTAAGGTAACACATACAATAAGGTAACTTTTATAACATAGGACAATATAGTATGCTATTCCACCACCAGACTTTTAAATAAGAATAAGTGTCGATAGAAAGAATCATAGATAAGGAATTAAGCAATTTGGATCCAAAATAATCAAGTAAAAATTATTTGACTCAAAACTTTTGAAGTTCTCGCAAAAGAATACTACAACAACTCTTTTTAATAATGATCCGGCTCTGATACCAGCTGTGGCAGAACCTCCTAAATCCTATGGCCCACACGCATGATTATTATCTAAACAGACTCCAAATAACCATGAATGTGTTCCATAAAACTTAAAAGGTCTATCGGGTAAATCCTGAATCATCCACGATTCTCCGAGCAGGATCAATCATTATAAAGAGACATTGCAGTATTACAACAGTTTTATACAAATAATATACATCGGAGTAAAATAGCGGAAGGATTAAAATAACATAAGTTTACAAAACATTTACAAACCATAAGTTAGATTATTACAAACCATATAATAGTGGAATAACAATATAACTTATTACATCCACCTTGATTATAGGCTCTGCCCAAGAGTGAGATATCCTATTCGTCGTCACTTTCCTCGACGACTGTCATGCAGCAGGATGCGAAGCATTCCTGCCCATGAGGCTCACCTGCAACAAGGGTTCAACAAACCCTGAGTACAAAAGTACTCAACAAGACTGACCTGACGAAAAAGAGGGGTGAAGACTCAGGAAATGCAGGCTAGAGGGACAAGGTAAGGCTTGCAGGAGATAAGAAATTTTGTAGAAAAGTTTGAAAGAAAGAAAAGCTGTCTTGCTTAAAATCAAAATTTTCCAACCAACTT
Source organism: Bothriochloa decipiens (assembly GCA_023333625.1). Classification (NCBI taxonomy): domain Eukaryota; kingdom Viridiplantae; phylum Streptophyta; class Magnoliopsida; order Poales; family Poaceae; genus Bothriochloa; species Bothriochloa decipiens. The sequence goes on from CM041633.1 coordinate 30,737,405, forward strand.
TCTTCTTAAACCTTACTCATTATTCAAGTTGTTACTACGACGATGAACACCAATCGAGTCTTCTTCTCCGAGAAGCAATGACGATTCGAATCCATTTTCATACCCAGCTGGGACCTAGGTTACTGATATGCAGGAGACTCTAACTCCTAAGCATAGCAGGTGAACCGATATATCGGGATAACAACCGCAGCCATATATCACCACATGATACACCTGAGCACTTCGACCCAGTGTACCGATATACATGGGAACTTAAACCCACAGTATAACACACTATGACATATGTGGGGTCTCTAGCCCACTATAAGTCACTCCATGATATACCCGGCTTCAACCATCAGTATATCACTTCATGCATGTGGATTTTCTAATTTCTCGATGTCACCAGTTCACCATCGACACGGGACCTAGGGCATCAACAGACGGAAACACTACAGAGGGACTCCGTTCCCAATGCAAGTTAGCCGTCCGGACTTGATTTATTAACTATCATCATGATTTCAACAGATAAAACCAAACTCATCTTTTTCATTCTTTTACCTCGGAACACTTAATTAATTAAGTAGGGCTAAGCATTACTACGCATCTTTTAGAATAGGTAACAAGGAATTATGGATGTAAGACAGGTAATGCAGTTGGTGGGTTTTCACTCAACTCCTATTACTTAATGCAACATATCATAACTGAAGCAATAAAACTTTTATAAAACAGAATGGGGTTTGAATGCATCCGGGGCTTGCCTTGGTGGTCAGGGTAGACGGTCTCGAGTTCTGGATCAACTCCAATCTCCTGAGTCTGCTCTTCCTTCGGATCTGGGCGACAATCGTTAAATTCTTCGTTATCGGAAACTATACGATACAGTGATATGCTTTAACATGATGGAATAGTAAATATGATGCTCAATGGATACATGATCAGATTAATGCCTTGAGTACAAATTTCCTTCACGATAAAGTTGCAAGCCAACCAAAGCATACTTACTAAGTGCATTAAGGTTAACTACATTATTTAAGAAAGTTATTAAACACATGAAATGACATTAATTAAGCCCTAATGACATGATCCAGGTAAGCGCAAACAATTAATTAAAGTGCCAAAGGTCATTAGGGTTAATGACCCAAGGTCATCAATCAATCCCAAAGTCAAGCAAATCCTATAATGATTAAACTTAACTAAAGGGGTTAATTAATTATTTAAAAGCATAAAATAAAGGCATAAAAATTAAAGTTGTCTAATTGAGCTCAAAATTTTATTTTAGAAAGCTCTTGGCCTAATTAGATGGAAAAACAAATTTCAGAATTAAAAGCCAATTATTTTATTTATTAAAAATCATTGAATGTCCATTTTTTAATTAAAAGGGCTAATTTTAACATATGCAAAATTACCCAAATTTGGCATTTCATATTTTTCCTAGGTAGATGACATCATAAAGAACACACACAAAAATTTTTAGAATTTTTGGAGCTATACATTAATTACTATGATTTTTCAAAGAAAATAGCATTTAAATTATTTTTCGAAAATAGAAAAGAAAAAGGAGCACAGTGCTCCCGCGCTGACCGACGGTCCGCCGGCGGTTGACCGGCGATTACTCGCGGATGGCGAGGTCTCCAGCGACGAGGTTTGGTCCTACAGGCTCATCTCGGCACGGCGAGCAACCTGGGCTAGCTAACGTGGCGGCGGAACGACGGCGGCACCCACGCCGGCGGCCATGGCAGCGCGGCGGAGCTCGGGTGCAGCGGCAGGGCTCACCGGGGCGATTTTCGATGACGGCGAGCGCACGGGCAGGGGCAGGACATCGATGTGAACGTATTGGACAACAAGATGAGGTTCAATTTGGCCCCTAGCCGCAACGGCTATGCGCGCAGCGGAGCGGCAAGGTCACGCCGGCGACGACGCACGGCGACCGAACCCTACGGCACAAGAGAAGTGAAAATGAAGGCATGGACAGGTGCAGGAGCTCACCACGGGTCTAGTGCGCACGGTAATGAAGGCCCGGATTGACTGAGCTGAGCTGCGGACGGCGGCGCTCCAGTGGCAAGGACGGCGTTCCGGCGCTTCCTGTGCACCATCAGTCCGACCAAGATGCGCACAAGGGGCAGCGAAGCATGGAGCACATGATGAGAGGGTTAAAGGTAAAATATTTTCCACCTTGGCGGCGGTGGATGGTGAGGAAACTCGCGGCGGCTCGGCGACCGGTCGCGAGGAAGACGACGTCGTGTGGGCGGCTCGTGCGGGGAGAGCGAGCACGAACTAGCTTAATCGAATCGCAAGGACGTGGCGGAGCCTTTGGCAAGATGAAGCGGGTAGAGATGAAGTGACGGTGGCGAATTTTGGCGGCGGAGCAAGGTCGTCGGCGGCGGCGGCAGGGAGAAAAAAAGAAGGGAAATGATGGCGGCCGACCTATTTATAGGGCAGGTGTGAGGCATGTACGAGCGACACGGTGATGGCGAAGCTTCGCGCGTCCAGGAGCGAGCTGGCAGCCGTGGCATGTGCGGCGGTGGACGGCGGCGCGGCTTGAGAAGCCGGCGATGGCGGCCGTCGATAGGTCTCGGTGCTGTTCAAGAAAATTACAGAATTGCCACTCATTTGAAATTACAAATTACTCCAAAATTTATATAAGAACTTAAAAATCTCCAAAAATAGAATTTGCATAACTTTTCAAGAGCTACACTTTTCATTTAACTGGCATCCTCAAATTCTGTATGGATTTTGAAATATGAATTCAAATTCAAAAAGGGAATAAAACCCTAGAAATAAACATTTGAAATTACTTTTGATTTTTCAATAAAACTTGAAAATCTTCAAAACTATGAAATGTTTAAATTTTCAAACCAAACCTTTTTCATATACAAAGTTTTCCAAAATTATGCATATTTTTTAAATTATGGTTTAAAATCAAAAGGGGACAAATGTTGGAAAACTGTATTTTCAAATTTATTTGAATTTATTTTTGGAAACTTGAAAAAATTTGAATACCAACTTTGTAGCTCTTGTCAAGATCTACAAACTATCTTTTTAGAGTATCCCCAAATTCCTTTTATATTTTTAATTATAGAAAAGGGGATAAAACTAGGTTTTGAAATAAAGGGTTTTTGAAACCGAATTCAAACTTGGTTTAGTTTCTAATTTAATTGGTTGGTTATTAGTGATCACATACATCATCCAAGGACATTTTTAGGTCAACAACCCAATGACACCCTTGGTTGACCAAGTTTACTTTTGAAAAACATTTTATAGCTTTCCAATTTGAATTTAAATTGGAATTGCAAGGCTTGGGAATAAGCTTTGAAACACAATTTCAACTTCAAATATGAAAATCATTTTTAGGGTTGGACTTAGATTTATACACTATTCTTGGCACTAGTGTAAACATGGTTTACACCTCAAGTACATAGAATATAAACTAAGTATTTGAGATGACATTCGAAAGTAGGGTTTTATTATTTCATGTGATAACACATTCCGGAAACACAATCAACCTATGAAATGTAAACTTGTTTTAGTTAATGCACATCAAGGTTGACCTAATCATGAATGCTTTGCAGTGCATATGATGACATGACAGGTTTTAGTTAATATAACACCAGAGGTGTTACATTAGCTGCATTTATAATGCTACTGTATGTGTGATGGTTAGACTTAATATATCTAAATTTGTAATGGTATTGTCAATGTGATGGTTAGACTTGATTTAGCTAAAATTGTAATGGTTAAAGCTCCATTAACTGCTATTCTAATTTGAGTTCTATATATCTATGTGCTATTACTCTAAATTTGGAGGAGCTCGTATCATGGAAAATGTTAATCCTACCGGTTTGCCAGCAGACTGATTATTATGACATTCAAAACAGACAACCCTTCGCATTTGGTCCTACGAGATGAAATAAGCAGTAAAATTAAACAGCTACATCTCATCTATGATACACTTGATCGAGGCGGCAAGATTTGTTGAGGTGAATTCCTCGCTACCAATGGTTTACAACAAATAGGTAAAAGAAGTAACAGTGGTAGGACCGTGTGCTTCAATGTCCAATCACCGCATATGGCCTGGACTGTAAAAAAGCTCATGTCATGCCTACTAGACTCTTCCGGTATAGTACACGTCGGATTCACGAGATGAGGAGTTCATGCCACTGCCACTCTATCTGCGCGTGTGGAGGTGGAACCGTCCAGATGATGGCAAATTTGATGAGTGCTACTCGATGGATGAGTGCAGCTCATTCGAATCGGACAGATGGCACTAATAATTGGACATTGAAGCATACAGTCTTGCAATGTGGGGGCCAGCAGGTAGGTGATTGATGTTTTGTATCATTGCATTATGATTGATACTACAATCAAAACAGACAAACCCATTATTATTTATCCTACGTGTTTAATAATGTAGTGGTCGGACTGTCTGACGTTAGAAGATATAAACTGCCAGGAGCTAAGACACGAGACTAGGGATACTCTGGCCATTTCTCTTTTGTGTACCATAGAAAAGTCCGGCCATATCTCTTTTGTGTACCACGGGACAGTCCTTAATTGGGCCATCCCCGCCCGCAAGGGACCTTCATCGATGATACGACACGATGTTCTGATCTTCACGGCATAGGATCAATCTTCAGATAACTTGCTACAAGCAGCGATAACTAGTGCAACCTGACAAATAAAACTCGAAACCAACCATTGTCTTTAATCGGGAACCTAAATTGAGGATTAGCCTAACTACACTCTCAAGGAACCAACCAACACAGCCTACAATCAACCGAGGAAGCCTCAAAGGGAGTAGGAGCACCAATTGGGAGCAGATGAAGCCACTGCTTCTATAAATGCTGTGAAGTCACAAGAGCAAAGGAGTAGAGATCTCTCTCAGTATTTGTTAGCACTCAGCTGAACAAAGGGGTTCTATATTTGGTTATCAAAGTCTGATGTTTACAATGAATCTATGGGGTATTTATACTAGCAACAGCCCTGCTAGATAGGTGGAAACACGAAACAAAATAGATAACACGGACTATGTGAACAGGCCTCCTCGAGATGCCTTCCTGTAGAGTTTCCGCATGGCTATTTGACTTCTATGAGTCTTCAATGTTTTGGCAATAACTCAACCTTGGAATCTCCAAATGACATGCAGTTTGTTGTGTTGGAAACTTAACTTGATGATCTTTCACACCATGTGCAGCATGCTTTATGAAATATTATAGAATGGTACAGTTTATTATAAAAACTTAAGCTTCATGCAGGCAGTTGACTATCTAACCAGTCTGCACTAAATCTGGTCGGCAGGCAAAATGAAAGATCCATAGTGGTCGGCACTTAAAACATTGGAAACTAGACTCGATAAGCTTTGCAACAAGTCCTCATGATCCTTCATAGATTTTGTGAATCGAAAGATATGACTAATTCTTCTTGACAGTTCTGTCACGCTGGACTGGCTCGAACGTGATCCCTCTCCCTGGTTCATTCTTGGTGTCTTCCTGTCATCCTCCTTGGTGCACCTGAGCAATAGCAACATGCACAACTTAGGTAGTACATTACTTTCATTAGCATTAAAATGAATTTCACAAAGTAGCACGTGCACCTCTTCTTGTAGCCTCTTAGCTCGGTTTCGTGTAATCGGTCCATCAAAGGCTTCGGCTGGTGTTGATGTTGGTGGTACTTGAGTTGATGTAGCTTGACTTGAAGGTTGTAACATGTTATTGGATGGCATGGTCCTATCATCCTCCCCCTTGAAAAAGAGTCATCCTCGACTCTAGAGTATCTTTACTTGTGAATTGTGATAGGTCAGCAACATTGAAGGTGTTGCTCACGCCATAGCTTGCTGGAAGATATATCTTGTATGCATTATCATTGATCTTGGCAAGAACACAAAAAGGACCATCTCCTCTTGGCATCAACTTTGATTTCCGCTTATCTGGAAAGTGATCCTTGCGCAAGTGAATCCACACCAAGTCCCATGGCTCAAACAATAGTTTCTTCCGATGTTTGTTCATACTTGCAGCCTTGCGTGTCGCCTTCAGATCAATTACTTCTTTGGTCTTCTCATTTATCTTCTTTACATATGCAGCACGCTTGGAGGCTTCCATTTTTGTTCTCTCCTGCAATGGCAGAGGCAATAGATCTATTGGAGCAATAGGTTTGAACCCATAAACAATTTTAAAAGGGCACAAATTAGTGGTAGAGTGTATTGCCCTGTTATAAGCAGACTCCACATTAGGGCAAGCAATCCTCCCAATCCTTCAAGTTCTTTTTCACCATTGTTCATAGCAACATTGACAACATACGGTTCACCACTTCAATTTGTCCATTAGTTTGAGGATGACAAGTGGTTGAGAACAAGAGCTTGGTCCCGAGCTTTGCCCATAATGTTTTCCAAAAGTAGCTCACAAACTTGACATCACGATCAGATACAATAGTCCTGGGCATTCCATGTAGTCTCACAATTTCTCTGAAAAACAAATTAGCAACATGTGAAGCATCGTCGCTCTTGTTACAAGGAATGAAATGAGCCATCTTTGAGAATCTATCAACCACAACAAAAATAGAATCTTTTCCTCTCTGAGTTCTAGGCAATCCCAAAACAAAATCCACGCTCATGTCTTCCCAAGGAATGTTAGGAGCAGGTAAAGGAGTATATAAGCCATGAGGGTTCAGTTTTGACTTAGCTTTGTGACAAGTGATCGCTCCACATATCTGATGACGTCTCTCCTCATCTTGGGCCAATAGAAATGATCTCCAAGCAGTTCATAAGTTTTTGTTTGTCCAAATGACCTGTCAGACCACCTCCATGTGACTCCTGCAACAAAAGCAATCTAACGGAAGAATTTGAAACACAAAGTTTGTTAGCTCGAAACAAAAATCCATCTTGTAGGTGATATTTTTACCAACCTTTTCCATTTTTACAATTATATGGTTCTGCAAATTCAGGTTCATTATTATACGTATCCTTCAAACTTTGAAGCCCCAAAACCTTTACCTCAAGTTGGTTCAATAACCCGCTCTTTCGTGACAAAGCATCAACAACTACATTATCCTTACCTTTCTTATATTTCACAATGTATGGAAATGTTTCGATGAACTCAACCCATTTTGCGTGGCGACAATTTAGTTTTGCCTGTCCTTTCAAGTACTTCAAAGCTTCATGATCAGAATGAATAACAAACTCTTTTGCCCATAAGTAGTGCTGCCATGTTTCAAGCACACGCACTAAAGCATACAATTCTTTGTCATATATAGAATAATTCAGTTCAGCACCTCCCAACTTTTCACTGAAATATGCTATTGGTTTCCCTTGCTGCATTAAAACTCCTCCTATCCCAATCCCACTAGCATCACATTCTATTTCAAAAGTTTTAGTGAAATCAGGAAGGACAAGTAATGGTGCTTCAGTCAAACATTTCTTTAATTCTTGAAAAGCATTTTCTTGTGAGTTCCCCATTTAAAATCAACACCTTTCTTTGTCAGTTCATTCAAAGGAACAACAATGGTATCAAAGTCTCTCACAAACCTCCTGTAAAAACCAGCAAGGCCATGAAAACTTCTTACTTGACTTACATTCGTTGGAGTTGGCCAATCCTTGATGGCTTTCACCTTGGTTTCATCCACTTCTATTCCCTTTCCTGAAACAACAAAACCAAGGAACACAACATGGTCTGTGCAAAAACTGCAGTTCTAAAGATTAGCAAATAACTTCTCCTTTCAGAGCTCATCCAAAACTTGACGAATGTGATTAATGTGCTCTTCTGCTATAAATCAAAATGTCATCAAAGTAAACAACCATAAATTTTCCAATAAAAGCTCTCAGGACATGGTTCATTAGCCTCATAAATGTACTAGGAGCATTAGTTAGACCAAAAGGCATAACTAACCATTAATACAACCCAAATTTTGTTTTAAAAGTAGTTCTCCATTCATCTTCAGTTTTCATTCTTATCTGATGGTGCCCACTTCTCAAATCAATTTTAGTAAATATGGTGGAACCACTTAATTCATCAAGCATGTCAACTAACCGTGGAATAGGATGGCGATAGCAAACAGTGATATTATTTATAGCTCTACAATCAACACACATCCTCCAGGAACATCCTTTTTAGGTACTAAAATCACAGGAACAGCACAAGGACTTAAAATTTCATGAACAAAACCTTTATCAAGAAGTTTTTGCACTTGCCTTTGTATCTCCATTGTTTCTTCTGGATTGGTGCAGTATGGTGGACGATTAGGGAGTGCAGCACTTGGAATGAGGTCAATTTGATGCTCCTCTCCTCTTGTAGGCGACTGCTACTCTAGCTAAGCTGGAGCTAGAGTGAGAGGGCACTAAGCACTAAAGCTAGAGCTTCCTATGCTAATGCTCTTGCCTTCTTGTGCTTGTGTGAGGTAGTGATGTAGTGATGATTGCTTCAATGGCCGAGGTGCCCTTTATATAGCGATAGGGACACCATGGGCTACTTGTAGGCCGAAGTGGAGGTTGGTTTGCCATTACCGCCAAAGCGGGCGCCCTGGCCAGCAAGGGCGTCATCCACCTAGCATCGCCTCATGATCAAACAACCGTGGCTCATCCCCTCAGGTCAGTTGCATGCTGGTTAAGTCGATCTGGAGTTGGTTCCAACCGACTTAACCTCTTGAGTGCATGACAATGGGCCCATGGATCCAAGTGACTTTATTCGGGAGCCCTTGGATCAAACTAACTTGGTTTCGTTGATTTTGAGATGTGGGAAGTTGTAGTCGTGGATCGATGACGTGGCTGAGTCCGGGAGCTGGCATCACCAGGGCGGATGCCCTGGTCAGGGCGGGCGCCTTGGCCCTGGCTGGGTTCCTGGCCCTGTCACGTTCTATTGCCTCCTCTTGGTCCATTTTCACATATTTTTGGTGTTTTCCTGCATACAAATATAAATTCCAAGTACAAGTAGAACTAGGAAAATTCAAAGCAGATTTAGACATTGTCAGGTTATATCGCCACTTATTTAATGAAATATTGATGGTAAAAATAGAGGTTAGTGACCATCAACAAGTTCCCCCAAGCTACCCTTTTGCTTGTCCTCAAGCAAAACATGCGGGTTGAGCATGGTAGAGTAAAAAATATGTAAAACCTTATACTTACCTTGCAATGAACATGATTTAAATGTTCCTCAAGTCTACTACATGGGGCTTATAGCTTTTTCACCGTGCAACGTGCAAAAGCAAGACAGTCTAATAGGCAGAAACTTTATCCCTTGCTTTAGTTCAGCAAGAACTTCATCTGGAGGTTTTCAAAATTTTTGAAAAAGAAATTCTTGCAGGAGTTCCTCAAATGGTGCACTCAATCTCTCAATATATCGAGGTGGGTGATTACTCACTTGTTTGAATCTACCACTAAGGCTTTTTATGAGTTTGATAGGTGAGAAAAACATGAGCAATTTGAATTGCATAATTGCTAGGTTAGACACTTAGATCACTAGTAGAAAACAGTCATGTAGAAAGGTCAACATTGTGCAAGTGTAGAAATATTTCGTGGAACTCCTTGAGACTTGAATAGATGCTTGCTTTCAGGCGGAGGGAGCATGGTTACTGTAATATCTCTTTCTCTCTTCTCTTTTTTTACTCAGCAGGTATTGAGGCTTCTGCTGTCTCTTATTGGAGATTATATCCCTCTTTTCTCTCTTTTTTTGAAGTAAACCATGCTCCTCCTAGGGATATGTATCCATAGTCTCACGATGATCAGGAGCAGTATTGTGTATCCTCTAAGTGAGAATAGCAAGAGGATGATAAGAGATATTTGGTGGTTGCATACTTCCAGTTTAGAAGTTGCAAAGGGGTGCACGTGTAAGTGATCTTGACCAAAAAATATGACCAGCTTCTTGACTTAGATCGATAAGGTCTAACTAAGCTCAACACAAACAATCCTATCTATGAAACATGTACTCAGCATGGTGGTAGGTATTTTTCAAACCATTGAGGAACAAATTGCAAGAGTTTTAAAGTTTTGTGAAAAATAAACTCCAAATATTTGTTCCAACTATCCCTCAGTCAAGTTAAAAGAATTACTCTTCCTTATCATAGCATATCTTACCATAGCATGCACTTAGTTATTAGCTTGTGCAACCCACAATAGTGTTGACTCAAGACAAATTCTATGTCATGTTCAAAACTAGGCAGCAATAGATTGGTTTACAATTTCATCCATGGCAATAAGTTTCAAACTTAGCAGGCAATTTATACTGAAGTTGTAAGCATAAATGCATAAGCAAAGTTGTGACTTGATGCCATACCTTAGTGGGGAAAAGAATTTTTCCCCAAGCTTGCCTGGTTCATGGGGATGGAATGCCTTCTTGTCGGGTATTTCTTCATTGTTTTCTATTATGATGACTGATGCAAAAATCAAACTTATTTGATTTTATTGTTTCTACTCTACTTTTTTTAAATGCATGTCATGAAGAAAAGAGTAAAAGCTTATTTGTTACTATTTTATTTTATTGTTATTTTACTGTTTTGTTGTTTTTTCAATTAAAGAAGATTTAACTATGAATGCATAACAAAATTTAAATTTAAAATGATTTGAAAAAGGGGAATATGCAATGCAACTAATTAACTCATAATTTGTGATTCACAGATTTTCCTTCGTGGTTTCTTCCTTGTTTCTTCCTGTGCAGAGGGTTCAGGTTCGTCACGACTTGGTGGTGTAGGATCAGTCTCCTCACTGTTCTTCAGCTTCCATGACTTGTTAGATCATTTCTTTACCTTCAGTACGCTCTTGGCTCTCCATGCTTCTTCAGTATCTGGCTCCTTCTTTGTTGATGCCTTCTTGTCATGAGGGGAGGATGTTGTGGATGGCAGCTCTCCCTTGCGTTGTTCATCTAGGCTTTGCTTACCTGGCTTAGTCTGCTTTGTACCTTTTCTTTTGATCTTGTCTGCATCATGTTAGAAGCATGCGATCCACGAGAAAAAGCAAATCTTTCTTTTCTTCTAGGGAAATGGAAACAGATTTGTCCAGAGCCCACATATATACAAGCATTAATATTGTTTAGAAATGGACGTCCTAGGATGAGAGAGGTGTATCTTCTTTATTTCCCATGTCCAAGACTACAAAATCTGTAGGCACCTAAGTACCTCTAACTTTTACTAAAATATCGCAAGCTACTCCTTCTACGTACCTCAAAGACTGATCAACTAGTTGCACATAGAGGGATGTTGGGGCCAGGTGTTGACAAAATAGTTTATCATATTTTTCTTTAGACATGATGTTTATACTAGAGCCGAGATCACAAATTGCATTATGAAAAACATGGTTACCAATTGAACAAGTAATAACAGGATTACCAAGATCACCCTTTTTAATCATAGCAGTATCTTCTACCCCAAGTGCTCCAGAATATAGAACAGTATCATATTTAGTAGTAAAAAGGTTCGTAGTTTCGATCTTGGGTTCAGGTTGGCCTGGTATACTATCAGAAGTAGGAACAACAGTTGCGAATTGTGCTAGTTGACTTTCTAACATTTTGTTAAAAATGAGCGGATTTTTCATAGCAGATGAGAAATCTTCTAACTTAGCATTGATGTTTTCTAGCATTTTATCATTAGCATGAAGTTTTTTATTAATACTTTCTATCATTCTTCCTTCACTATACACAACATCTTTGAGAGAATGATAGTTATTACCTTGGTTATTTGGACGCTGAGGATAACCATTATTAAAATTGTTATCTTGAGTGTTGGGGCGCTAGTTCCATCCTTGACCTTGAGATTGGAATCCATTATTGTGGTTCACGAAGATCAGGTCTTCATGGGTTTCGGGACAATATTGTCCAGAATGGCCGGATTCTCCACAGACTTCACAAATAATGTGGGAGTTAGTGGCTAGTGCTGAGCTAGTATTGCTTTTGTTGCTTCATACTACCCGCTGGTACTGTAGTGCCTAGTGCTAAGCCATTGTTGCTTCTTTTCTTGAGTTGTGCTGCATCATGCCGCAACGTAGTTTAGATCTGAGCCTGAACCCGCACGTTGTGCCTGAGTTCAATCTAGTATGTTGTGCTCTACATCACATCGCAGACAAGGGGAGTCAAGGGTCCTGGACCAACATGAGTGCCCTGATCCTGCTGTATGTGTGGGTATCTGACTTTCGACTCCATGAATACTTCGCTGACGTAGTAGACAGGTCTCTGTACCTTGTATACGTGACCAGGTTCTTCTCTTTCAACCACAACAGCTGTGCTTACGATGTTCTTTGTAGCTGAGATGTATAACAGCATGTCCTCCTTCTTGTTTGGTGGCACCGATATGGGTGATGAGGCTAGATAATGTTTGAGTTTTTGGAAAGCTTCATCTGCTTCTTCCTTCCACTCGAATTTTCTTGTCTTCTTTAACAACTTGAAGAATGGAATGCCTTTCTCTCCTAGGCGTGTTATGAACCTGTTGAGGGTTGCCATAACCCGTTAACTTTTGGACGTCTTTGATTTTTCTTGGTGGCTCCATGTCTAGGATTACCTTGATTTGTTTCATGCTTGCTTTGATTCCTCTATTGCTGACTAGGAACTTGAGTAATTGTCCTGCTAGAACCCTAAAAACACATTTGTTTGGATTGAGCTTCCATCTCCACTTCTTTAGGTTTGTGAAAGTCTCTTGTAGATCCTCTATTAATGCATCGGGTCATTTGTTTTGACCAGGACGTCATCCACATAGGCTGCAGCACTTCTTCCTATTTGATCTCCAAGGTTGTTAGAATTGCTCATTGGTAGGTTGCACCTGCGTTCTTTAGGCCCAAAACCATTGATACGTAGCAATACGCCCTAAACGGTGTCACAAAAGATGTCTTGCTCTGGTCCTCTTTTTTGAGAGATATTTGATGATATCCAGAATAGCAATACAAGAATGAGAGTAGTGCTGCCCCAACTATTGAATCTATCACTTGGTCAAGCCTTGGAGGACTATAAGGGTCCTTGGTGCAATGTCTATTGAGGTCGATGTAATCGATGCACATACGCCACTCTGGCAAGTTCTTTTTCTCCACGAGTATTGGATTTGCTAGCCAGTCTGGGTTGATTATTTCTATGATGAATCCTACTGCCATCAACTTTGTGATTTCATTCTTAATTGCTACTTTTCTATCCGGTGCAAATCTTCATAGGTTCTGCTTGATGGGTTTTGAACCCTTGTTCACATCAATATATGCTCAACCAAATTTCTCGAGACCCCTGGCATGTTAGCTAGCTTCTAGGCAAAGATATCTTTGTTGTCCCTAAGAAACTTGGTGAGTGCGAGTTCCTATTTGGGGTCGAGTTCTGCACTGGTGGTCGCCGTCTTCTCGGGATCACCAGTCTCCAAGTCTATTTCTTCATCTTTACGTCTGTTGACATAATAAAGCTCTTGCTAGCCTTTTTTATAGGGATTTTCGTCTCCTGTAGGTTCATTGTAGCGGCTATCATGGCAATCTCCCTTCTCCCTTGTTCACCTTGTAGTCTTTCTGCAATTTGGATGGCTTGTACGTCGCAATCATATGCTTTCTGCAAATCTCCTTGCAGTGATAATATCCCTTTGGTCGTCGGCGTCTTGAGTACTCCCTCCGTTCCAAATTGTAGTTCGTTTTGACTTTTTTGGTGCATGCATTTTGTTATGTACCTAAATAAATAATATGTCTAGATATATAACAAAATGTATGCATTAAAAAAGTCAAAGTGAACTACAATTTGGAACGGAGGGAGTAGTAGGTATGGATAGTGTGGCACCGCCATGTACTTGGTCAATGCTGGCTGACCCAATATAGCATGATAGCATGACTCAAAATTTGCCACTTCAAACTTGATGAACTCCGTTTTGTAATTATCTTTAGTGCCAAAAGTTACCGACAATGTGATCTGCCCTAATGGTACTGCTGCTATTCCAGGTACTATGCCATAGAATGTTGTACTTGTTGGCGTAATCATTCCTTCATAGTCGATGCTCATCTTCTTCAATGTTGTGGTGAATATGATGTCCAGGCTGGCTCCACCATTGATCAGGACTTTGAGAACTATGATTCCTGCGACTGTTGGAGCTACCACCAAGGGATAACAACCTGCGTTCGACGTGCTCGTCCATTGGTCTTCTTTTGTGAAGTTGATCAGATATTCTGACCAGTTTAGGTATCTTGGAACAGTGGGTTCTGCCGCCATGATGGCTTCGTGTGCCAACTTCTATTGTTGCTTATTTCTTGCACCTGGTACTCTAGAGAAAATCATGTATAGTTGCTTCTGGGGTTCTTGAAAATCTCCCTCGATTTTCTTTTCTTCCTTCTTTGATTCTTATTCCATTCTTTCCTAGTTGTTATTGTATCTCCCACCTTTTCTGTACTGGTTGTTGAAGTCGTGGCAATCTTTAAGATTGTGTCCTGACCTTGGGTGCATGGGGCAATTCATGCCTTCGAAGTTTGCAAATTGTCTTTCCTTGATCCTGTCGCTTTCTTGAGGTGTTAGATTCTGAAAAGTGTTGGTTCTTTTGTTAGCTACCGCCATCGTGTTGTCTTGCCTTGGTCTTTTGTTGCTATTCCTGTTGTCAAATCTCCTTATGTCATTGTTGTCTCGATTGCTTAGGAACCTTCTATTTGTCTTCTCTTCTGAGGACATGAGCTTTTCAATAGCTCATTTGAACTCTTCGTTCGTCTTTGGGTCTTCATTGTTGAATTCTTTGAATTGCCATCTTTCAAGGATCCTGTTACTAAAGATATCAATGACATCTCTATCTGTAATCTCATGGACTTATGCTCTTGCTTTGCCAAATCTTTTGTAATACTCTCTAAGCAATTCTCCTTGATTTTATGTGATTCCTTGTAGCTCTACTACTGTCATTGGATGTATAATGATTCCTATGAAGTGGCTACAAAATTTCCTTTGCAAGTCGCTCCAATACCTGATGGACCCAGCGGGTAGTTTGTCAAACCATTGCAGTGGCATTGCTTCTAGCACCATTGGGAAAAATAAGCCTTTGAGGTTGTCATCTCCTCTAGCCAACTCAATTGATTATGAATAGACTCTGAGCCATTACTTTGGTTCTTTCTTTCTGTGTACTTTGAGTGATTCGAAGGTTTGAACTTGTGGGGTAGCTTCAAGTCTTGTAATCTTCTCGTGAAGCATGGGAATATATCATAGTTGTTCTTATTGTTGAAATCCAGTGATAGTGACCTCCTATGCTGTGGTCTTGGTTCTTTGTATTGCAATCTATATTCTTATTCGCCACACCCTTCTTCACTCATCATCTTGCTTTGCTCTGGCCTTCTTGGGGGTGGGCATTGCCGAGTTCTTTCAGATCTTTGAGGTGGCAGTGGTCGTGTGTGCTGATGGTTCGCCACTCCACTCTTCACGTTGCTGCTTTCTTCTGGCCCCAATCTGTTGAAGATTGAACTTCAGAGTTGTCTGCCTTGTTGGTCAACAACAGCGTGTCATTCATTCTGTTGAGCCCCGATAGGTGGTTTTTCGAATTCTTGAATCTTCTTCCGAGCGGCTTCCTTCTCTTTTTGCGCCTTCTTCAAGGATTCGGGTTGTTTAGCTACTTCGGTGATTTTCTCCTGTTCTTCAAGCTTAACTATCTGTTTTTCTGCTTTCAACTTTTTATAAGACATACGATCCTGCCTATACTTGGCCCATGCTTGCTTCTTGCATTTTGCTTTGTTCCTTCTACTAGCTCGGCGACGATTCTAGGCTACCCTTGATTGTTTGTGATCTTCACTTTCATCTACTTTAGTTTTTTTCATCTTTGGATAAGCTGTCATCTGGTTCATCTGATGAGCGTACTTCTCGTGTTTTTGGAGATGCGGGAAGTTCGACTACGATAGCCACGTAGATGGTTCTTCTCCTTAGCCTCCTTAGACTTTTCACAGGTTCTTCTTCTGAGTCAGCGGTGTTGAAAGACAAACTAGCGAGTTCTTTTCTGTGACAGAACCGACCAATTTATTAGAGCACAAGCACGTAATTCGCCATTTGATAGCAAACTTACATGATTGAGACCTAATAAACCCGGTAGTCATACCGAAATCTCGAAGGATTTCAAACTTTTCTGGCACGACCAAGATCATAATGAGTTTAGCGTTCACCATTCACAACGTACCTAGTTCGCACATAGTTTTACACAATCGGAGTACGAATAAAATTATTACAAACCAAGTTTAAATTTCAAATAAAGCGGAAGCGATTTAGTTCAAATCCACACACACACTTAGTTCAAATACAGTGCCAGTCCTCAGTCAATATCCAGCAAAAGCATAAGGTAGAGTAGAGTGACCATGCCCAAGGTCTAGTCATCACCCAACGCGGGGTAGAAGCAGTGCTGACAATAGCCATAAAACATCTCACCATCTGCAACAACATGGGAAATAAAACCCTGAGTACGAGAATGTACTCAGCTAGACTTACCCGTCATAAACTAAAAATAAATTGACTCCAAGGAGTATGCAAAGCTGTATAAGTAGGATAGCTGACTCATCAATTGCGGAAAAGCTTGCATTAAAGAAAGAATTGATCATAACCTCTAGCATTGTATTTTAATTTGATTAACCTTATCATGCTATATTAGCACCTGTACTAAACAAGCATGGTAATAATTATTCAACAGGAAAAGTAACCAATTCCGGTTGAGTATCTTTCAATCTCAACAGCTCAACCATCTCATCTCTTGTTCAAGTTCTTACTATGATGTCGTTGCTCAAGTCAAGTGTTCACTGTCCAGAAACGATGGCGATTATAATCGATTACTAACCAGCTAGCGGGTATTCCTCACACAAACCACACTCTCTAAAGTGAGCTACAGATCACCAAAAATTCAATTCAGGAAAAGTCACGGGATCAACAGGTACCATCGTATGCAGGAACCGCCTGGCTACCTTATTCAGGGCGACCCTGACCTCAGACTTACTCTCCGCGTAACCCATGGTCCCCCATCTTCACCAATACGATGCATACAGCAGGTCGACTCCCGGCCCAAACCAAATCCAGACTTCCCGGTCGGAATGACTTATCCTTCTAGCTAAATGTGAGGCATAAATTCAATATGACATGAGGACGTACAACGGACGGGGTCCTAGTTCGACACAGACGGCATAACCACACCGAACCTCTAGTTCAGTCTCAACACCAATCCCGCCCGATCTCGATTTATTATCTCCACATGGTTATCCAAGATAACAATGTATTCAACCATTCTGAGTCACCACCTATAACTCGCAGATGACAGAAAATCACCTGAATTCTACTGATCTACTTAAAGCAGGGCTAAGCAAATAATCGCACCTAAACCTAACAGGGTTGAAGTATAACAGTGGCAAGGAATATAAGTAATGCAGCAACGATATAAAACAATGCCTATAACTTAATGCATCAAACAAATAAAGGACTCAAGTTAGACATTTTGCAAACCACAGGGAGAATGCTCCGGGGCTTGCCTTTTAGGAAAGAGCTTGGCTGGTGGTCGGGACACTCGGGAAGATCAGCTTTGGGATCCTCTTCTGCTGCTATCTCCCGCACCAGAGCTTCTTGCTGGCCTTCCTCTTCTGGTGCTCCGAGAACTATCATTTCGAGCTCTGACGATCCTGTATGATGCATAGTGTGTATGAATACCATGTATACATAGAAATACAATGCTGATGCTGATGGTGAATGAATGCTCAGCTAAGATAAATGATATGATTTTGAAACATGTAAGATAAGCACATGTCATTTGCATTCACTTCTACCGCTGGCAGGCCGCGGAGAAGGAGCTCTCGATTGGGGCCTTACCCTTGGCGAGGATGGCTGCTGGCAGGTGCAATAGCAAGCGCACGTCGAGGCGAGTCCGTGCGCGCGTTCGGAGCAGAAAATGAGCAGCAGCGAGGCTCGGCGACAGTCGCGCGGTCGGCGGCGGCGACGGCGAGCTGCGCGGAGCGGGAGAAAGAGGCGGGGAGCGAGGGAAAATGAGTAGGGGACAGAACGGATGGAGCTGCCGCACTCGCTTTAACGCGGTCGGGATGGTCGCGGCCGCCCCGGACCGCCGATGTACACGCGCCACGCGGAGCACGCGGGCTGGGCGCGATGGGCGGTGGCCTGCCATTTTCCTGACGGCTTTGACCAACCGTCACTGAAATGCTATTTCCATGACCTCTGATACAAAATTTTCTGCCCTATAACTCCCAAACCAAGCCGAATTAGCCAAAACTTATATTGAAGAAAATGTAGATCTAGAAGAGTAGAACATTTAATCTATACAAAGTATGGCCAGATTCTACATAGATTTTGAAATACAAAATCCAAATGAAAATGCCTTTAAAATTCCCTAAAATAGAAAAACAGCCCCCAAACTTGCCTTTTTCAACATTTTTGAACATCTTCCAGGCGTTTTCATGAAAAGTGATAATAACAACTTTTGTTCCTTATGAAATTGTCTACAAACTTTATTTAGGGTGCACACACATGGAAACACTCTAGCTACCACCTTCAAATCAGTCAAACAAAATCACTTTCATGGTCCACCTTGGTCAACGATGACATCAAAGCTTAATTAACCAAAACCATGAACATAAACCTAGGTTCAATTGGTGTCCTAATCATTTCTAGGTTACTTTAGAGGTCATCAAACACCAAACACTCATACCACTTATCCAATTCATATGAAATGCAACCATAATTTGAATAATTCAAGCACCCACATAAAATAACAATTAATCTTTTCATCAATGCCATGCATAATGATGCTTATACTTAAGAATGCAAGTGATTTTGCATGCTTAACACCAGAGTGTTATAGCCCTTCCCCCTTAAAGAAATCACGTCCCGAGATTTAAATAGACTAACCATTGTTTATGAAAATCAGGATATACTTCTTTTAAATAGTCCTCCGTTTCCCAAGTGGCATCGCTATCATCATGATTGCTCCAAGAAACCTTGTATTGCTTGACCACACGATTTCGGGTCACTCTGTCTTTGACATCCAGGAGTCTCATAGGTTTCTCTTCGTAAGATAAATCTGAACTTAGCTTAATGTCCTGGACTTTGATGGCTTCTTCTGTTGGAACACGTAGACATTTCTTGAGTTAGGATACATGGAAAACAGGAAACACTGCGCTCATCTCTGCAGGCAGTTTTAGCTTATAGGCCCACAATCCTTTTCTTTCTACTATCTGATATGGACCAACATAGCGAGGTGCTAGTTTTCTTTTAACTCCAAAACGTTGCACTTTCTTCATAGGAGAAACCTTTAGATACACATAATCACCAACATTAAAAGCTATAGGTCTTCTTCTCTTGTCAGCATAACTCTTCTGACGGGACTGTGCAGCTGCGATGTGTTGTTGAATTGTTCGAACTTATTTTTCAGCTTCTTTAACAAAGTCGATGCCATAATATCTTCTTTCTCTAGGTCCTACCCAATTTGTAGGCATTCTACATCTTCGACCATACAGTGCCTCATAAGGAGCCATCTATATACTCTCTTGGTAACTATTGTTATAAGAAAATTCTGCCAAAGGTAACCATTTCTCCCATGAACCCTTGGATGATAAAACACAAGCCCTCAGAAGATCCTCAAGAACTTGATTCACTCTTTCTGTTTGACCTGAAGTTTGAGGATGATAAGCAGTACTACGGTTTAGCTTTGTCCCCAAATCCTTCTGCAAGTGTTCCCAGAAATGAGCGGTAAACTGAGATCCTCGATCAGATACAATTGTTTTGGGAATTCCATGCAAACGAATGATCTCCCTGAGATAAATATCAGCATATTGGGGCGGTCGATAATCAGTACGAACTGGAATAAAATGTGCACTCTTGGTAAGTCGATCCACGATTACCCAAATAGAGTTATATCCTTTCGGAGTTGTGGGAAGTCCGGTAATAAAATCCATACTGATATCTTCCAATTTCCATTCAGGAATCGGCAACGGTTGAAGCATTCCGGCTGGCTTCAAATGAACAGCCTTTATGTGACAACAGATGTCACACCGTGCAACATAAGCAGCAATCTCTTTTCTCATCTTGGTCCACCAATAGCGATCCCTCAGATCATGAAACATTTTACTACCTTCAGGGTGAATGGACAACTTTGATAAGTGAGCTTCATCCATAATTTGATTTTTGAGTTCTTTATCTTTTGGTACGACCAGATGATCGTCAAACCATAAGATTCCCTTCTCATCTACTCTGAAATGCTTGATTGGCTGTTTCAGCATCTTCTCCTTGATATGACCTATACCCTTGTCAGTTTTCTGACCCTCGATGATCTTTCTTTCAAGCGAGCAACTAATTTGGATGTTACACAGCACAACAGGATGCATGAGGCCAAAACCATCTGCTAACAAAGGTTGAATAGCATGGCAATGTGATTTTCGACTCAACGCATCTGCGACTATGTTTGCCTTGCCTGGATGATAAAATATCTCCATATTGAAGTCCTTGATAAACTCCATCCATCGATGTTGTCTCATGTTCAACTCGAGTTGAGTGAAGATATACTTCAGACTCTTGTGATCAGTATAGACTTTGCAGAAGTTATCCAACAAGTAATGCCTCTAGATTTTTAGAGCATGCACAACAGCTGCTAGCTCCAAATCATGGGTCAGATAATTCACTTCATGCTTCTTCAACTGACGTGAGGCATATGCTATGACTCTTCCTTCTTGCATAAGCACACATCCTAAACCTGTTTTTGATGCATCACAATATACATCAAAAGGTTTCCCTAAATCTGGTTGCGCCAGAACAGGAGCAGTGGTCAACAGTTCCCGCAAGGTAGGAAAAGCCATTTCACACTCTTCTGTCCAAACAAACTTCTTCTCTTTCTGTAACAGACTTGTCATAGGTTTGGCAATCTTCGAAAAATTTGGAATGAAACGACGATAATATCCGGCTAGACCAAGAAAACTCTGAACTTCATGCACAGAAGTTGGTGCTTCCCAATTCATCACCTCTTGTACTTTGCTCGGATCTACTGAGATTCCCTCATCAGATAAAACATGGCCAAGGAATTGAACTTTCTTGAGCCAAAACTCACACTTACTAAACTTGGCATACAACTTATGTTCTCTAAGCCTTTCTAGAACAATCCTTAGATGCTCGGCATGATCTTCTTCATTTTCTGAGTACACCAAGATATCATCAATAAACACCACCACAAACTTGTCTAACTCAGGCATAAAGACCGAATTCATCAGATACATGAAGTATGCAGAGCATTTTTAAGCCAAAGGACATAACAAGATACTCATACAATCCATATCTGGTAGAAAAAGTGGTCTTAGGCACATCTTTCGGTCCAATCTTGATCTGATGGTAACCGGACCTAAGATCAATCTTGGAAAACACTTTTGCCTTGGACAACTGGTCAAAAAGAATGTCAATTCGGGGTAACGGATACTTGTTCTTGACGGTCACAGCATTGAGTGGACGATAATCCATGCACATCCGTAGAGATTTGTCCTTCATCTTCACAAAGATAGTAGGACAACCCCATTCAGACACACTAGGGCGAATAAGACCCTTGTCCAACAATTCTTTCAACTGATTTTTAAGCTCTGCCAATTCATTTGGCGGCATCCGATATGGTCTCCTAGAAATTGGGGCGGTGCCAGGCAGTAACTCGATGCGAAACTCAACATCCCTATCTAGTGGAAGACCCAGAAGGTCTTCAGGAAAAACATCCGGAAACTCACACACGACAGGAATTTCGGGAAGAGGGGTCACACGAGTAGAATAGGATATGCTCTCCAGCTTAAACTTTCGGGGTAATGGCACTTGAAAGGTACCCTCCCCAAGAGGATTTCTAATAGATAGCATCCTATTTCCTGTATCGATCACAGCACCCCAGAATTTCATCCAACTCATCCCCACTATCACATCCACACCTAAGCCAGGTAGAACTATCAAGTTCAACCGAAACCTCCACTTATCTAGATCTAAGGTTGCACCTTGAACTATTTGCTTAGTAGTTATATCAGCCCCAGCTGAACTAACCTTGAATTCAATGCTCAATTCAAGTATCTTTTGATCATGCTTCTGTGCAAATGCTTAACTCATGAAAGAATGCGACGATCCAGAATCAAACAAAACAGCGGTAGGGATTTGATTCACAGAAAATATACCCACAGTCACTGGTTCACCAGCAAGAATCTCCTTAATAGAGGTGTTGTGCACACGAGCTTGGTATGGGGCCTGCTGCTTCTTGGGAAAAGGGCAATAACGAGCAAAGTGCCCTGTCTGGTTGCAGTTGTAGCAAGGTCCATTGACAGGTGTCTTGTTAGCACCGGTCAAGCTGCTCTGTCCTGCTTTCCCCTATGGAGTAGGAACTTTGAACGCTCTGTGATGCTTCTGCGGATTCTAAGCTGGATAAGTGTTATGCCTTTTTTGCTACGAGGGCCTGAATCTCGCCCCAGACATCGGTGGACAAAATGGCGTACAGAAAGAAGTTGGGGCTCTTGCCTGAGAAGAACCACCTCCATCATGAGCTCTCTTGCGATTCTTGGTGGCAGCATGAACGTTGTTACTGTTTTCTTGCATAATACAATCATTCAGAAAGTCATTGAATGTAACACGGGCAGAAGTGCTCATGGTCTTCATCAACTTGGAACTCAAGCCTCTCTTGAAACTAGCTATCTTGTTCTCATCAGTGTTAACAAACTCAGGAGCATACCGACTCAAGGTATTGAAGGCGTGCAGATACTCCTTCACATTACGAGTTCCCATAGTGAGCGATAGAAACTCAGTCTTCTTCATAGCCATCAAGCTGGGAGGAATGAAATTCCCCCGAAAAGCACGTACAAAGCAGTCCCAAGTAATAGGAACACCCTGCGAAAAGGTGGTGCGATGTTGCTTCCACCACATCCCCGCTTGTCCCTCAAGTTGATGGGCAGCATACTCCGCCTTTAGTTCTTCCGACAACCTGAGAAGACGAAACTTGTCTTCCATTGTGTTGAGCCATTCATCTACCTCTAGCAGTTCCGGAGCTTCTTTAAATACAGGGGGTTTAGTGTCCTAAAAATCCTTGAAGCTGCTATACTGATTCTGTTGAGGACCCTGATGAACATCACAGGCCAAACTTTCACGAAGAAGCTGCTCCACGTTGCGCTGGCTGCCCAGAAATTGAGCAAACAGCTGCTTCGCATTGGTTAGAGGTGGGGGTAGTAAACCACGAGCAGTGTTATCCACACCCTCATCAGATCCACCACTGCCATTAGCACCCGAACCACTACGGGTAACCGGCATCTGCACATTCCAGCAATAAGGACTTATCAGGTGAATGTTGTCACAATGAGAGGTGAATGTAAAATTATGCCAAACTGAATTTATTGAGGAGAATAAATTCGTACAATAAATAGAGGCACAATAATTCCAATTTTCACATCACAACATCACTACTAATATTACTTCGAACCATCGCAAAATGTCTTACAACATCCACATTTTGCCAGCATACATACACTAGACTTTTAAAGGTGTATGGATATCGCCACATCAAACACCATGTTCTAACATTACATCAAAGTCTCAATAGCATGCAAAAGGGTTACATGACCACCCGGCAGGAACGCAAAAGAACAACTAGAGACTAGCGATCATCAACAAGGCTACTCTCCATTGTTGCTACTCTCACTAGAAGCACCATCCAAAGCCTTCCTAGCTGTTGCTAAGGCTGCTCTCAGCTGATGGATCTCCTCCTGCTTCCTGTGCACTCCTCGTGAAGACTAGCATTGTAAGCACGAACATCCTCCACTTTCTCTAGCACCTGCTGCTGACAGATGTTAAGACGATGAAACTCGGACCAGGCTTCATCCCTACCTGAGCCATCTTCTAGCTCTCCTGAACAACCCTGTCTCGATGCTGAGACACACGGGCTACCTCCTTTCGTGAGCGCTGAAGCTCACGTGTTAACTCACACTTCTCCTTGCGTGCATCAGCTCGAGCCTCCTTGAAATCCTCACTCAGACGAAGTGCCTCAGTCTCCATGCTGATATAGGCCCTCATCACTGCAAACATAGCACTCATGGCAGGCGTGTCACTGCCCTGCGCCTCCTCAGGACCTGCCTCCAGTGGTTTTCCCTTAGCATGTGGCCACCTAGAAAGGCGGTGAGCAAAGGGAAACACTCCAGGAAAAGCCTGGGCAAGCTGGTGAGGTATCTCCTCCATCAGGTGCTCCACCACGTCAAAAGCTGCAAACGTGGCACCCGTCTTGGCAGTCCTGCCCGCATCAAAATAGCGCCGCCCAACCCAGTGGGGGTCACCATCCAAAGGTGGGACAACTACCTCCACCCAAGCCTCTCCATAGTTCACCAAGTCATCCTTGTCCCAGTAGTAGTGAGGCTCCATGCCCATCGTGTACCCAGCGTTGGAGAGAATCCTCCAAAGAAGGCTAGGCATGGCGTGCTCCTCAAGAAAAGTGTCCACCTGCCTTGGTGCCGACTCACGGACAGGCAAAGGACCACGGGGCACTCCTCCTCCAGTGGACTTGCGAGCAGTCTGCTTGGTTCTCGGCATCTGTCCAAAAGTTGTATATCCCATGAGTTGATAATTTTAAAGAAATGAGACAGTTTATTTATAAGGGAAGGAACCATGAATGTATGAATGAGCAATTTTAACCATGATGCATGCACGTTACATATGTCCTCATGAACTAATTGTCTAACACTCTATGCGGTGGCATACATCATTCTCTCATTTATACGTAACTACTTCGTTTTACCGTTCACGGTTAGTGTACCTGCAAAAAATTCATTTCAGCCCATATCCCATATGAATGCAATTCAACGTAAAATTTCACTCACCTTCTGAACAAGGTGAAAACACCGATTACTTACTATCCCAACAGTCGCGCAGAAGACGACACCGCCAGAAGACGGTCCCAACATGGGATACCTTCATATAAACATGTGTGCAACATGTGAATAATCCGGCATCAATAAGCACTTCCCTAGACTGCCATTGTATCCAATCATGCTCTCACAACTCACACTTACCAGGACGTAGAGGCAATTTGATCCATACATTACCACTCAAGTGAATGGCACCCATACGACTCCGTCATTGTATAGGCAACGACAAAATAGAAAATATGATGCAATTTCCCCCAAGTCAGTACTTAATTAAGCCACTTGAATCCTATTGGGCATAAAAGATATGACCACTAGCACACTCTAAATTTTCCAAAACCATAGATTTGAACACCTATGTATAGCTATACATTTTGTAAATACTTTTCGCAACAAAAACTCTTTTATTTTAAATACTTGTGAATAGTAATGCTAAACCTGCTCCGATGCCAGCTGTAACAGAACCGACCAATTTATTAGAGCACAACCACGTAATTCGCCATTTGATAGCAAACTTACATGATTGAGACCTAATAAAACCGGTAGTCATACCGAAATCTCGAAGGATTTCAAACTTTTCCGGCACGACCAAGATCGTAATGAGTTTAGCGTTCACCATTCACAACGTACCTAGTTCGCACATAGTTTTACACAATCAGAGTATGAATAAAATTATTACAAACCAAGTTTAAATTTCAAATAAAGCGGAAGCGATTTAGTTCAAATCCACACACACACTTAGTTCAAATACAGTGCCAGGTCCTCAGTCAATATCCAGCAAAAGCATAAGGTAAAGTAGAGTGACCATGCCTAAGGTCTAGTCATCACCCAACGCAGGGTAGAAGCAGTGCTGACAATAGCCATAAAACATCTCACCATCTGCAACAACATGGGAAATAAAACCCTGAGTACGAGAATGTACTCAGCTAGACTTACCCGTCATAAACTAAAAATAAATTGACTCCAAGGAGTATGCAAGGCTGTATAAGTAGGATAGCTGACTCATCAATTGCGGAAAAGCTTGCATTAAAGAAAGAATTGATCATAACCTCTAGCATTGTATTTTAATTTGATTAACCTTATCATGCTATATTAGCACCTGTACGAAAAAAGCATGGTAATAATTATTCAACAGGAAAAGTAACCAATTCTGGTTGAGTATCTTTCAATCTCAATAGCTCAACCATCTCATCTCTTGTTCAAGTTCTTATTACGATGCCGCTGCTCAAGTCAAGTGTTCACTGTCCAGGAACGATGGCGATTATAATTGATTACTAACTAGCTGGCGGGTATTCCTCACACAAGCCACACTCACTCGCTAAAGTGAGCTATAGATGACCGAAAATTCAATTCGGGAAAAGTCACGGGATCAACAGGTACCATCGTATGCAGGAACCGCCCGGCTGCCTTATTCAGGGCGACCCTGACCTTGGACTTACTCTCCACGTAACCCATGGTCCCCCATCTTCACCAATACGATGCATACAGCAGGTCGACTCCTGGCCCAAACCAAATGTGAGGCACTATACGGTCGGAACGACTTATCCTTCCAGCTAAATGTGAGGCATAAATTTAATATGACTTGAGAACGTACAACAGACGAGGTCCTAGTTCGACACAGACGGGATAACCACACCGAACCTCCAGTTCAGTCTCAACACCAATCCCGCCCGGTCTCGATTTATTATCTCCACATGGTTATCCAAGATAACAATGTATTCAACCATTTTGAGTCACCACCTATAACTCGCGGATGATAGGAAATCACCCGAATTCTACCGATCTAGTTAAAGCAGGGCTAAGCAAATAATCGCACCTAAACCTAACAGGGTTGAAGTATAACAGTGGCAAGGAATATAAGTAATGCAGCAACGGTATAAAACAACGCCTATAACTTAATGCATCAAACAAGTAAAGGACTCAAGTTAGATATTTTGCAAACCATAGGGAGAATGCTCCGGGGCTTGCCTTTCAGGAAAGAGCTTGGCTGGTGGTCGGGACACTCGGGAAGATCAGCTTCGGGATCCTATTCTGCTGCTATCTCCCGCACCAGAGCTTCCTGCTAGCCTTCCTCTTCTGGTGCTCCGGGAACTATCGTTTCGAGCTCTGACGATCCTGTATGATGCATAGTGCGTATGAATACCATGTATACATAGAAATACAATGTTGATGCTGATGGTGAATGAATGCTCAGCTAAGATAAATGATATGATTTTGAAACATGTAAGATAAGCACATGTCATCTGCATTCTCTTCTACCGACAAATCGTAAACAAGCCTCGCATTACAATTTACTCGCATGCTATAAGGAATTATAAACAACCATTGTTTTGCATACTACCCTCTGCTAAACCAAAACCAATAACAGATCACACACATCACAAATATCATAAAAAGCATTTTTACACACATGAAATGATAGCTTTAAAGCATTATTACTTATTAAAAGAAATCAGGGTAGAACTGTAACATGACTTTAGACTACAAAAGAATTCTATAAAAATTACAGGAGCTTAAACATATCTAATATGGACTACCATAAAAATTTCAGGTCAAAACAGTAAGTACTTTATCCTACACAAAAATGACACGGCAGCATAATTCACTGGGCATAAAATACTTTGTACATAGAAAAATGTCAAACCATAGATCTCAGACTACTCTTAGCTTTAGATTGACATAAAAACATCCTCCAAAAAGTTTCATGCACAAATTCCTTATATATTATTTATTATGAATTATTTATCATCTAATGGAAGTAGGCACCATAACTAGACAGAGCAAACTTTCCACAGGACATAGCCTCACAACATTTTTCACAGATAGAGCATGACATAAGAAGAGTAACAAACTTGGTCTCACATTTTTCTAAGCAATAGAAAATTACTTATGCATTTTCTAAAATAAAAGTAATTAATAGAGATAAATAATTCTATACAGAAAAGTATCACAAATTTCACATTTCATATTTTTCATGCATAGATCTTCTCATAAGAAAAATACTGCAAGTTGAACCAACTCATTTGGATGAAAAATGAAGAAGTTATGAATTTTCAAAGGTTTAACAAAAATCTGGAATCAGTTTCTTTAAAAGAAAAAGGAAAACGCTTTTGCACCGGAGACCTTGGGGTTTTCAGAAATCTACCAAGCCCTGGAAAGAAGTTTCCTGAGTCTGGTAGTTGTGCACGAAGAACCTTGGCTTTTGTCGTATTCAAGGACGAGGTCCTTGCATAGGGGAGGGCAAATCGACGGCGTCGGCGCAGCTTCGCCGGCCGTTGCCGTGGCTCCCCGACCAAATTGAACTGAGGGATAGCACGAGCGGGTCTAGGCGCATCGATTCGAGGTCCTAGCGTGGTCGGAGCGGGGCAGTGGCGGCTCGGCCGCGTGCGCAAGGCGGGCGGCGGCTTCCCGTCGGCGGCACAGCCGAATTCCGGCGAGGAACGACCCGCACTGGCTTCATGGACTAGGGTTACGGCTTCTACACGGCAAGGCGCAGCTACTGCTCGAGAAAGGGAGGGAAGATGATGGCCGAATCGACCGAAACGCGGCGGCGGCGGTCACCGGTTCGCTGGCCGCGGAGAAGAAGCTCTCGATTGGGGCCTTACCCTTGGCGAGGATGGCTGTTGGCAGGCGCAATAGCAAACGCACATCGAGGCAAGTCCGTGCGCGCGTTCGAAGCAGAAAATGAACAGCGGTGAGGCTCGGCGACGGTCGTGCGGTCGGCGGCGGCGACGGCGAGCTGCGCGGAGTGGGAGAAAGAGGCGGGGAGTGAGGGAAAATGAGTAGGGGACAGAACGGATGGAGCTGCCGCACTAGCTTTAATGCGGTCAGGACGGTCGCGGCCGCCCCGGACCGCCGGTGTACACGCGCCATGCGGAGCGCGCGGGCTGGGCGCGATGGGCAGTGGCCGGCCATTTCCCTGACGGCTTTGACCAACCGTTACTGAAATGCTATTTCCATGACCTCTAATACAAAATTTTCTGCCCTATAACTCCCAAACCAAGCCGAATTAGCCAAAACTTATATTGAAGAAAATGTAGCTCTAGAAGAGTAGAACATTTCATCTGTACAAAGTATACCAGATTCTGCATAGATTTTGAAATACAAAAATCCAAATGAAAATGTCTTTAAAATTCGCTAAAATGGAAAAACAGCCCCCAAACCTGCCTTTTTCAATATTTTTGAACATCTTCCAGGCATTTTCATGAAAAGTGATAATAACAACTTTTGTTCCTTATGAAATTCTCTACAAACTTTATTTAGGGTGCACACATATGCAAACAATCTAGCTACCACATTCAAATCAGTCAAACAAAATCACTTTCATGGTCTACCTTGGTCGACCATGACATCAAAGCTTAATTAACCAAAACCATGAACATAAACCTAGGTTCATTTGGTGTCCTAATCATGTCTAGGTTACTTTAGAGGTCATCAAACACCAAACACTCATACCACTTATCCAATTCATGTGAAATGCAACCATAATTTGAATAATTCAAGCACCCACATAAAATAAGAATTAATCTTTTCATCAATGCCATGCATAATGATGCTTATGCTTAAGAATGCAAGTGATTATGCATGCTTAACACCAGAGTGTTACATTTTCCCTCCTGAAAAGGTAGTTCCTGAAAGTGACGATTGAATTGTACCCCCTTGGTAGAAAGAGAAACTGGCTAGTGCATCATGTAATCTCTCGTGGTTGCGGTTGTCAATAGCTCTTCTCGTCTTCTGGTTGGCTCAAAGTTCTTCACAATCTGCTTTGCCTTTCCTCTCTGGTCTTGAAAGTTGTGGACTGGAGTAAATGGCTTAGCAGGTAGGTTCCTTCCTCTTCTTCCGTGGATTGGGCACTCATGTGACTTCTTCAGGTATTCTTGCACGATGGACGCTGAGTTGCGCAATTCGTACGAGAGCGAGTTAGGAAACTTAACGAACATCTTCAAGTTGTAAATGGCCTTCAAGTTCTTCTCTGAGTTGGCTCCATAGTCTCCTTCCTGAAACTGACTCGAAGTCTTGTATGTGTCGGAATTGAAAATGGTCTTTGAATTCTTCTCCAAGTCGGTCTCATAGTCTTCTTCTTCCCAATCAGAATCCAAAGTTGAGAGTGTCGCTAGCTTCCCGGTGAGTCAAGATTCTTCCATGGCGTCGATCTTGATGTCGTCGAGCTCTGACCGCTTGGCCAAACGGCCTTGGAGCTTGCCTTCGACCATGCCCGAAAATTTGCATTGTTTCAAAATAGTCAAATTAATTTATTTATGCAATTGGTGATGCATCCAAATATAGGAAATAATACTTTTTGGAAACTCATCATAGGGGTAACAACACTATTGTGCATTCATGCTGGTGCATTGTTTATTTTGTGAGGTGTGGTTTTGACCAACTATTCCATAGATGTCTCCAAGGCCGCCCTATCCGTGGGCACGGACGATATTTCTATTTAAATCTGTGTATAGGTGTACACTTTCACTACGAGTCATAATTTCCAAACGCATGGGTTTATAACACCCAAACACTCAAAAATCACATAAAGCCACTCATAGGTTTGTCTAACAAGTTAGGCCGCAGGGTCATCGAATATAGAAAACCCCTCTCCCAGAATGGCACATCCCAGTTATAACATATAATGGAGAGGTAGCCCTATACCAAACTCGCACTTCCTCTAACTCGCTAGAGAAGGTCCTATGAACAACTAGAGCTAGAGCCATAGAGCCCCCGCAGCTGTACGTTAAGTCCTAGAGGTTCACAAATAGATAGGATCTTATACAAAAAGGGTTTTCTTTCATCCTTTCATGGCAAAGTTATTAAACAAGTTATGAGATCATGATTCAAAAGCAGGCATACTACCCATATGCATAACCCAAGGTGACAAGGTAACAGGAATTCAATTGCTAGGAAATTCTACTTAGGTAGCAAAAGACACATGCACATGTAATTTAGTTTTATCATGAATAGGTCACAAGGATGGTCCCAGAACTATATTTGCCTTAAACTCAGATCCTTCTTAAAGTCCAAACCTTTATAGAACTGCTTCTCGATCTTCAACTTCTTCTTGATCTCCAACGCAAAGCTCACCGACTCGACACGATCATAGAACACCACACAAGCATCTAAACAATCATACATGAAGCAAATAATTAGACTAAATTAGAACAGTACACCAATCATAGTAAAATAGATTGAAAAGCTTTTAAAACCAATCTACGCGTTACTACAGTCATACAGACGCAAAGATCACTAAAAACAAAGCTAGAACGAAGAAGATATGAATTTTTAAAGATTTTCCTATAGACTAATAATGCATTAAATATGAACTCAAAATTTAAAGAGCTATAAACTGAACTAATAGTAGCACGAACGCGTAGCTTATGAATCTTTGAATCCGACACAACTCGAACGGATCGATTTGGATCAAAAACGGAGAAGATATGAGATTTGTAAGATGAATGGCAAAACTATAAATACCAGGAACGTATTATGTATTTCCATTGTATTTAGTTATTTATTTTTCTGAAGGAAAATGGCCAGAAAACAAAGATGATTTCATCCTAATATGATCATGATGTCAGCAAGCTAAGAAGCTAAAGCAAACAAGCAAAGCTAGCAAGTGAAGCACGTAGAGCATGCACAACATAGCCATGGCCAGCGATGCATAAAATTTCATGGTGATGGAGTTTCAATGGAGATCGATGAAAACAACGTGTACGTCTCAGTTTTACTGAAGTAAGTATAGAGAACGGAAAGGGCCATAGGTGAACTCGCCTAGAGGTGGACGATCAAACGGGGTGTCCACGACTTGCATCTTCACGAGGTATTTGATTTGGAGATGTGCTTTGCGACTTCACATAGGACTCCACAAGGCAATGATCCTCGATTTGCTCTGAAGGCGCCACAAGCAGTGAACGTATGACCTCCGTGGCGGCAGGCGGCAGCGAGCTTCCCACGGCAAGTGTCAGTGGACTGCTTTGATCAACGTACACACAGTAGGGTGCCGCGGCAGCTTCGGTGGATGGCGGCGATGACGAAGATGAAGCGGCGGTGCAGCTTGGCGACGTCAGGCTCCTCTCGACGAGGCCAAAACACGGTGACGCACGGGCTCAAGATGAAGGATAAAATTCTTATTTACTACGTGAGGGATTTCCCAAACTAGGGGCTCCTTAAACGGTAGTTTTAAGGTGCTTTGCTCAAGGGTTGGGTCCATATATATAGTGCGGAGAATTACCCACGTCTATATCAACTAGTAATAGGTACTAATTAATATTACACCATCCACTTTTACTAGGCCTAATTGTTTATTAAAGCCCGTTAGTAAATAATGACATGGGCCTTGAGTATTAAAATAAACGAGAGATTTTATTATTTTCGGAATTAATTTATTTCATGGATAAATTAATTCTAGAAAAGTCCAGAATTGATTTTAAGCCACGAAAAATAATTCGAAAGCTCCAATAAATTGGAGAAAAATTTCAGAGACATTTTAGAACATGAGCTGCCCAAATAAAGTATCTGAAGCTCATAACAAAATGTTTTGAAGCATCTAAAAATTAGAATATGTTCACATACAAGTGGGAATAAGTTCTACAAAAAGCTAGAAAATTCCCAAGGAATCTATAGAGATTGATTGATGGACGAGAGGCTGAATGGAGTGATTTTGGAATACAAGGAAAACA
Organism: Bothriochloa decipiens; assembly: GCA_023333625.1. NCBI lineage: Eukaryota > Viridiplantae > Streptophyta > Magnoliopsida > Poales > Poaceae > Bothriochloa > Bothriochloa decipiens. The sequence goes on from CM041633.1 coordinate 30,769,826, forward strand.
CCTTAAGAAGCTCCCTAAGAAAACTTAGGCTGAGAAGCAAGGAATTTGATTGCAAGAAAAAGAGATGGGTAAGTTGGAACAAGATAAACGACTTACTAAACATTTTGAAATAGATTTTGATTCCTTTACTTACTTTTGGTCAAAACCAAATATCATAAAAATATAGAAATGCACCAGCATGTATGCACAACCATGTTTCTAAAACTATGATAAATTTTAATTATATGAAAAAATATTATTTTTCCTATGTTTCATGAACACATAAATTCATAATAAATCAATTTACTCTATTTTTTCAAAAATGCAAAATTTGGGGTGTTACAATTCTACCCCCTTAAGATGAATCTCGTCCCGAGATTCAGAAGAAGATGATAAAAGAGTAGTTCCACCTTGTTGGTAAAGATTCTACCTTACTTTGCATATCCTCATAAACGTAGTGCAAATAACTTGTTCTAATGTTTTCCAATATTTTGATAGGCATTCCGAACAACTCTCAAGTAACTCCAACCAATCCTCGGTTAACTTCAACTGGAGGATACATCTTGTTTATTTTAGTAATCTTCAAATAAATTGTTGCAACACAATGCTAGCTTGCTCTTCACACCATCTCTATTTTGCTTCTCATGAAAGACCACCTTGAGATGATTGTATGTGAACTCACTTATATGCCAGACTCTTGTCTTCACTGATTCCAAAATGCAACACAACAGTTATTATTCTGTTTACTTATATCCCTCTTTAATCCATATTATTAAATCTCTGTCTTCATATGTTCACATTCCAAATGACCCTCATCATCCTCTTGATCTAGTGTAGGTTCTACCACCAATTTGAAAACATTAATGATCATATATGCTCAAGTTAAGGTGCTCATCTCCTAAACACCATTTCTTATTCCTTTTTGTAGTTACTTCCGACTAACCTCTGCGATGCCGCCTGTTCCAAAGTGATCTTTATTAATTACCAACTTTATAGCATTAGTGACCTCACTCAAGTTTCATACACAACTCGATCTTTTGGTGTTGCCCGAATCTTCTTAGTATGACCCTCATTGCCAAGGTCATCGGTAACAACATTTCCTTCACCCAGGTGATAGCATCCATACTTCCAAGTCATAAACCTTTGATTACTCAGCCCTTCAATGATATAAGCTTCAATCCAATCCTTAGTGGAAAAGAAATGTTGTTCATTCTCTCATGTCCTTATGAATACCGCTTGACCCAATCAGACAGTACCTCCAAATCTTCGAGACATAAACCATTTTTGAGACCTGGGGGTTATGGCCCACCATAGCTTCATCTCATACCAATTCTAATGCAATTATATTGTCACTAGATCCACCTCAGCTTAGTAAAGATCCTTTGAATTCTTATGATCGGCCTTGACGTCGCTCTTTATGTCCACACGAATACCTCTATGCTCCACACTGACAAATGATTCTCATATGTTGAATAGTTCAATGCATGCCTCATAGTTGAGTTGATGCCTAACCCATTGCTGGTCTTACATAGAGCACCTCCCCAATCATGCTAAATATCTTTGAATCACTCTCACATAGTTGAACAGGAACTCAACACATCTTCCTTGAATTCTTCTTCATGTAATTGAACCATTAGACATATCATAACCATGAAAAGAACTTTCTTCAATCAAAATTACTTGACATGCTTGGCATAATAGTGAGGTCTTCTGAGTTATCATTTAACTGTAGATAAATCCATCATCATGCTCCTTTTATCATTAATGCCAACTTGTCTTGAGTTGAAAAGTTGAACCCCCAAGAGATGATAACTTGAAACAAAATCCTACATTGATGATTACCTGATCTCCTTGAAGGTATCTGTTGAGTCACTATTCAAAGCACAAAACAATGGCACGTGGATAGACTTCCAACCGTTACTACTCCAAGTAAAATGCTTGAATGCATGAGCCTTCATCTTGCAGCTTCTTCACCATGGCTACCCCCCTTAAGAAAATATCACTAGGGGCACCAAAGGATAGGATGCATCTTCTTCTAAGTGATTTGATTATCATCATGCCCTCTTGTCATCCCAAAGAGACTCATATGCATTGGCAAGAACTAGTAACTTGCAGTTCCTCGCGAGCAGAAAAATAGCAGTGCAGTAAAATATCCATATTTTCAGTTCTGTTAGTCCAATAAAGTTGTAGCATATACCGTTGGAAAGCTTATAAAATTATCTACAACTTACTTATATAACTCTTTTCCAGATTCTGTAGTTAAGTTGGTCAAAAACAGTCCACAATAGAAACTGCTCTAGATTTTTGTCAGCACAGATGTATCATCTTGTGATTTTCATAACTCCCAAATCAGAATAGATATGAAGTTGATTCTTATGATCAGAGAAAGATATTGACGTCTACTATTGTCCAGAATTTTTCCATGATTTTTGATTGTACAAGATGAGAGGTACTAACCAAAGAAGGCAGATTGCTTCGAAAAGACAGGATAGGAAGAACATGAATAACATAAATAACATGAATACTTTTTGGAAACTCATCATAGGGGTAACAACACTATTGTGCATTCATGCTAGTGCATTGTTTATTTTGTGAGGTGTGGTTTTGACCAACTATTCCATAGATGTCTCCAAGGCCGCCCTGTCCGTGGGCACGGACGATATTTCTATTTAAATCTGCGCAGAGGTGTACACTTTCACTACGAGTCATAATTTCCAAACGCATGGGTTTATAACACCCAAACACTCAAAAATCACATAAAGCCACTCATAGGTTTGTCTAACAAGTTAGGCCGCAGGGTCATCGAATATAGAAAACCCCTCTCCCAGAATGGCACATCCCAGTTATAACATATAATGGAGAGGTAGCCCTATACCAAACTCGCACTTCCTCTAACTCGCTAGAGAAGGTCCTATGAACAACTAGAGCCAGAGCCATAGAGCCCCCACAGCGGCACGTTAAGTCCTAGAGGTTCACAAACAGATAGGATCTTATACAAAAAGGGTTTTCTTTCATCGTTTCATGGCAAAGTTATTAAACAAGTTATCAGATCATGATTCAAAAGCAGGCATACTACCCATATGCATAACCCAAGGTGACAAGGTAACAGGAATTCAATTGCTAGGAAATTCTACTTAGGTAGCAAAAGACACATGCACATGTAATTTAGTTTTATCATGAATAGGTAACAAGGATGGTCCCAGAACTATATTTGCCTTAAACTCAGATCCTTCTTAAAGTCCAAACCTTTATAGAACTGCTTCTCGATCTTCAACTTCTTCTTGATCTCCAACGCAAAGCTCACCGACTCGACACGATCATAGAACACCACACAAGCATCTAAACAATCATACATGAAGCAAATAATTAGACTAAATTAGAACAGTACACCAATCATAGTAAAATAGATTAAAAAGCTTTTAAAACCAATCTACACGTTACTATAGTCATACAGATGCAACGATCACTAAAAACGAAGCTAGAACGAAGAAGATATGAATTTTTGAAGATTTTCCTATAGACTAATAATGCATTAAATATGAACTCGAAATTTAAAGAGCTATAAACTGAACTAATAGTAGCACGAACACGTAGCTTATGAATCTATGAATCCGACACAACTCGAACAGATCGATTTGGATCAAAAACGGAGAAGATATGAGATTTGTAAGATGAATGGCAAAACTATAAATACCAGGAACGTATTATGTATTTCCATTGTATTTAACTATTTATTTTTCTGAAGGAAAATGGCCAGAAAACAAAGATGATGTCATCCTGATATGATCATGACGTCAACAAGCTAAGAAGCTAAAGCAAACAAGCGAAGCTAGCAAGTGAAGCACGTAGTGCATGCACGACATAGCCATGGCCGTCGATGCATAAAATTTCATGGTGATGGAGTTTCAATGGAGATCAATGAAAACAACGTGTACGTCTTGGTTTTACTGAAGTAAGTACAGAGAACGGGAAGGGCCATAGGTGAACTCGCCTAGAGGTGGACGATCAAACGGGGTGTCCACGACTTGCATCTTCACGAGGTATTTGATTTGGAGATGTGCTTTGCGACTTCACATAGGACTCCACAAGGCAACGATCCTCAACTTGCTCTGAAGGCGCCATGAGCAGTGGATGTATGACCTCCGCGGCGGCGGGCGGCAGCGAGCTTCCCACGGCAAGTCTCGGTGGACTGCTTTGATCAACGTACACACAGCAGGGTGCGGCGGCAGCTTCGGTGGATGGCGGCGATGACGAAGATGAAGCAGCGGTGCAGCTTGGCGACGTCAGGCTCCTCTCGACGAGGGCCAAAAAACGGTGACGCACGGGCTCAAGATGAAGGATAAAATTCTTATTTACTACGTGAGGGATTTCCCAAACTAGGGGCTCCTTAAACGGTAGTTTTAAGGTGCTTTTCTCAAGGGTTGGGTCCATATATATAGGGCGGAGAACTACCCACGTCTATATCAACTGGCAATATGGTACTAATTGATATTATACCATCCACTTCTACTAATAGGCCTAATTGATTATTAAAGCCCGTTAGTAAATAATGACATGGGCCTTGAGTATTAAAATAAATGAGAGATTTTATTATTTTTGGAATTATTTTATTTCATGGATAAATGAAAGCTCCGTCGATAAAGCTCCTTGTCATTGCCGTAGAGGACATAGGTCTTGACCCGTCGAGCGATACGCCAGGCCACAGTTCGATCCTCTGGGAGCTCCCCTCGAATTAGGTATTTGAGGAAGGGAGTGCGCCAGTCCGGCTAGAGGTTTGGCGGAAGAGGCGACCCCTCGATCTCCATGACCTTGGCCCATCGACCGAGGGTTCATACAGGTCCTTCGAGAAAATGTCAGGTGGGATAGTACCTCGAGTCGACGCAATCTTCGCCAGCTCGTTTGCGGCCTCATTGTATCTATGAGCGATGTGGTTGAGTTCGAGGCCATAGAACTTATCCTCCAACTTACGGACCTCCTTGCAATAGGCCTCCATCTTCGGGTTGTGGTAGCTCGAGGCCTTCATGACTTGGTCGATGACGAGTTGCGAGTCACCATGAATGTCAAGGCATCGAACCCCGAGTTCAATGGTGATGTGTAAGCCGTTGGCGAGGGCTTTGTACTTGGCCACGTTGTTGGAGGCGAGGAAGTAGAGTCGGATCACATAGCGTATGTGGACTCCGAGCGGCGAAATGAAGAGTAGGCCTGTGCCTACACCCGGCTTCATCAGTGACCCATTGAAGAACATCGTCCAGAGCTCTGCTTGGATCTGAGCTAGAGGGAGTTGGGTATCGGTCCATTCGGTGATGAAGTCGGCCAGCACCTAAAATTTGATGGCCTTGCACAGAGCGTAGGAGAGAATTTCGCCCATAAGCTCGACCGCCCATTTGGCTATCCTCCTCCCGGCCTCCCGGTTCTAGACTATCTCACCAAGGGGGGAAAGATGAGACCACGGTCACCGGGTGGCTGAGGAAGTAGTGCCGAAGCTTGCGTCATGTGATCACTATGGCGTAGAGCAGCTTCTGGATCTGTGGGTAGCGAACCTTGGTTTCTGAGAGTACCTCGCTAATGAAGTAGACCGGCCGCTGGACGGGCAAGACATGCCCTTCTTCTTCTCTCTCGACAACTATGGCCGCGCTGACCACCTGGGTGGTTGCGGCGACATAAAGTAAGAGCGGCTTAGCTGGGCTTGGAGGTATGAGAATCAGAGGTGAGGTCAGCATGGCTTTGAGCTTGGCGTGGGCTTCCTCAGCTTCGAAGATCCACGCGAAGCACTCTGATTTTTTCAAGAGGCGGTAGAGAGGCAGTGCTTTTTCTCCGAGTCGTGGGATAAAGAACGACCATGATTTTATGGAGACCCTTGAGGTCTCAGATTGGACCCATCCTAGTGACTACAGAGACTTTCTTGGGTTTGGCCTCGATACCATGCTGAGAGACTATGTACCCTAAGAGCATGCCTCGGGGGACACCGAAGACACACTTCTCGGGGTTGAATTTGATGTTCTTCGCCCAGAGGCACTTGAATGTGATCTTGAGATCATTGATGAAGTTGTCGGCCTTCTAAGTTTTGACCATGATGTCGTCGACATAGGCCTCGACCGTTGACCTGATGTGTTTGCCAAAGATGCAGAGCATGCATCGTTGGTATGTTGCCCCAGCATTTTGAAGGCCGAAGGGCATAGTTATGTAACAATACATGCCAAAAGGGGTGATAAAGGAAGTCGCGAGCTGGTCGTACTCCTTCATCATGATTTGGTGGTAGCCAAAGTAAGCGTCGAGAAAGGAGAGGGTTTTACATCCCGTAGTTGAATCAATGATTTGATCAACATGTGGTAAGGGAAAGGGAACTTTAGGATATGCTTTATTCAAACTGGTATAGTCTACACATCCTATATTCCCATTCTTTTTCTTAACTAGTACAGGATTGGCTAACCACTCAGGATGATGAACCTGGCCGCCAAAAGCTTGTTGACTTCCTCCCCGATGATCTTGCGCTTCTCCTCGTCAAAGCGGCGCAAGCGTTGCTTCAACAGTTTGACCCGGCTCGGATCTCCAAGGCATGTTCGGCGACTTCCCTTGGTATGCCCGGCATATCTGAGGGACTCCATGCAAACATATCGGTATTTGCATGGAGAAAGTCGACAAGCACTGCTTTGTATTTGTCGTTGAGGGTAGCACTAATCGTCAGTGCCTTCCCGTCAGAGCTGCTTGGGTCGAGGAGGATCTTCCTTGTGTCTTCGGCTGGCTTGAAGTTGCCGGCGTGGCGCTTGGGGTCGAGAACCTCGGCAGTGAGACCCTCGAGGGTTGCTGCCAGCATTGCGGACTCCTCGATGACCTCCCTATTCTCGACGCACTCGACATCGCAGTCGTACATGTGTTCGAATGAGGGGCTGACGGTGATGACGCCTTTGGGTCCTGGCATCTTGAGCTTGAGGTAGGTGTAGTTGGGGATCACCATGAACTTGGCGATGTCGGGTCGGTCGATGATGGCATGGTACATGCCATGGAACCTGACCACCTCGAAGGTGAGCGTCTCCTTCCTGAAGTTGGCGGAAGTGTCAAAGCAGACAGGTAGGTTGATGCAACCAATGGGAAGAGCCTTCTTCCCCGGTACAACACCGTGGAAGCCCTGGCACTCGGGCTGAGCTTTTCTCTTGGGACCCCCAGGAGGTCGAGGGTCTCTGCGTAGATGATGTTGAGGCTGCTGCCTCCATCTATGAGCACCTTGGTGAGGTGGGTGTCGATGATGATAGGGTCGATAACGAGCGGGTGCACCCCTGGCTTCGGGACGTGGTTTGGGTGGTCTTCACGGCCAAACATGATGGCCATATCAGACCAGTCGAGGTAGTGGGGGGTCACAAACCGCATGGAGAAGACCTCTGGACGCTCCCTCTTATGCTGACATGGGGAGAGCCGAGTGGAGTGCCCCCTGTAGATCATGTAGCAATCATATACTTTGGGGAAGCCGTCCTCCTTGTTGCCGCCCTTGTCCTGGGGATCCTCCTTCTTATCATCTTTCCCAAGGCCCATGCTCTTGAAGTACTTCTGGGGAATCCGGTAGTCTTCGAGGTTATGATTGGCAGGCCCCTTGTGATAGGGGCACGGCTTTTTCAGCATCTCATCGAAGAGGCCCTTCTCGGGAGGACCTCAGGGCTTCTTGCGCTTGGTGATCGCCATGAGCTCTTCGGGGGTGGCCTCATGTTTGCCGCTCTTCTTGGCACCCTGATTCGAGCCTTTGGGGTCGCCCTGCTTGGCCTTGTGCTTGCCCTGGCCGTCGTCGAAGAAGGCACCAACTGCCTCCATGCCGGCGGCGTAATTGGCGACAATGTCCATCAGCTCATCAGTGGTTTGGGGGGTTGCGCCCCAGCTCCTGTACTAGCTCCTTACAGGTGGTCCCGGCAATGAATGCCAGGGTCACATCGTCGTCGGGGATGTGGGAAAGCCCGGTACGCTGCTTGGAGAAGCGTCAGGCGGAATCACGGAGTGACTCCCTGGACTTTTGCTTGCAGCTTCGGACGTCCCACTTGTTGCCAGGGTGCATGTAGGTTCCCTTGAAGTTCCCCTCGAACACCCTAATGAGGTCGTTCTAGTCATGGATCTGGTCGGAGGGAGCTCCTCAAGCCACCTTTGAGTGGTGTCCGATAGGAAGAGGGGGAGTTGCCAGATGATGGCGTGGTCGCTGCATGCTTCGCCCAACTGGCATGCCAACCTAAAGTTGGCTAGCCATAGCTTGGGCTTGGTCTCGCTGTTGTACTTGACAAGGCTTGTGGGGGGACGGAAGGGATTCGACAGCGGTGTCCTTCAAATCATCCGGCTGAAGACTTGAGGTCCCAGTGGCTCGGGGGACCGATGCCGGTCCTCGTCGCTGTCATAACGCCTACCCCTATGTGCGCTGTAGCCTCATGCCTTGGCATCACCGCTCTTGCGTCTGTGGTTCTCATTGATGTCGTGGCGTGCGTCTCAAGGCTCGTGGTCGTTGCGGATACGTTCACGGATGGGGATCGCCTTCTTTGGTCGGGGGGCGTCCGCTTGATGGATCGAGCCCTCCCTCTCATGTCGGTAGGATTCAGGGGGTTGCTCCAAAACCACCCCTCAATGTCTCAAGGCTGAGCTTTTGGCCTGCTGTGAGGCAGCCACCTCGAGTTGGCCTTGGACCTCCTGCTGGATGCGACAGGCCTCATGGTTCGAGGGGGCCGGCATGTTGCGGAGAAGCATGGTTGCTGCGATGACCTTCTGGTTGGCACGGTTGAAGACGGGGTGCTCGATTGCACCCTCCCCAATGATTTGCCAATGGACTTCTCAGGCTCTGGCTCTAGCCCTTCCACCGAGCGGATGTCCACGCTCCTACTCGAAGGTTCACTCGAGCTGGCACAGACACTCCTGGTCTTCGTCAAGCTTGGCTCGCATTTTTCCTATGCCTGCTCCTCCTCATCTGCCATGACGAGGGCACCTCCTGCTATGGCTACAGCTACGGCCGTGGCTGTGGGGTCGTAGTTGTCAAAGTCGGAGTCGGGGCTGTCGGAGTAGAAGATGGGGAACTGCCCACGCCGCTCCTCCTCCAGCTATCGTCGGAGCGTTCCAAGGGTGTAGTGTCTCGTGCCGGGGTCCCTCGATGGCCTTGGATACTCCAGGATCGACACAGGTGCCTCTAAATGCAGAGTGGTGCGCAGGAGGTGCCCAGGATGGTCCTCGTAAATGCCAAGACTAGAGCGTACAGTGATGGAGTACATCCCAGCATTGTTGTCTAGGCCGAACGAGAACGGTCAGCGAGTCTCGTATATCCTGTGCGGTAACGATTGGGTGGCGCTGAGGCTGCGCCCGCCGGAGAGAAGGTACCTGGCTCCCTCGGCGAACGCATCGTGAAGGCAAAGTTTGGGTTTCTACCAAGACCTCCCAACTCCTCCTCCGGTCCTAGGCACAGGTCTGCCAGGTTCCCAACCAGGGACCCTGCATCCTCCGCTGGGAGCGAGGAAGCCGAGGTGGATGTCGACTTGGAGCGGCGATGGTGGTTGCGCCAGCCACGGTGACGAGACTAGGGAGGGGCCTGTTGTAGGGGCCCAGGACTGCTTTCGCTTGGATCTCCGACCGAGAGCAGGACCATGTCTTGGCCATGGCCTAGCGACATGAACTTCAAGCTCCCAAACCAGATCACCATAGCAAACCGAAGTGATGGTATGGAGCCTGCCATCCGGAGAATGGCGGGAAGCGGCTGTGATACGCAGCTCTCCTACCTGGTGCCCCAACTGTTGGTGGTTAGACTCGGGGGTGCCCTAAGCCGATGAGTAAACGTGTACTGCGTGCTCCCTAATCCGGATGGTGATGCAAGAAGAACACATGATTTTTATCCTAGTTCGGGCTAGAGAAGGCCCTATGTCCAGTGGGGGGAGAAGGTTTGTATTATCTTGCACCGAAGTGGTTGTACAGGGGAGAATACAAGCGAACAAGTGAGAATGGAGGTGAAGAGAGTGGGATTGAGGTAGGACTTGAGTTTTTTGGGCTCTGGAAAAAAAACCCTCCCTACAATGAACCCGGCGTCCCCTTTTGTAGGCCACGGAGAGGCATGGATGTACAAGAGTCCTAGATCTGTGTAGGTGGTGACGTCGAGGGGGTGATGCTGATTATGTCATAGCCACTGTAGAGGCGTGCACCAGGCATGGCTTGCCCTGTAGCAACTTGCTTGGAGTCGATGGCTGTCCTCCAGGGGCATCACAATGACACCGCAGGTGGTCAGTGAAAGACCCCCGCCCATGCGTAGACGTGCTGGTCCCTGTCCATGTCGCGTCGGGAGTTGTTGGAGCTCTGACTGGAGGCGTCGAGGTCTAACTCAAGTGGTGGCCGAGGGGGTCGAGGCCTGAATGGAAGGCCAAGACTTGGGAAACACAGTGCGGACACTGGCGAACATGCTTCAAGGGGGTGCTTGACACTATAAGTGCCCAGTATGGCGTCGTAGTGGAGTACGAACCACCATCTCTCCAGGTATGGGCGGTAAAAAGTGGACTTGACCATGATACCTGGTCACTGTAACTGCGCTGTAGCCATGCGGTCGGGCGGGAGTTGGTGGGAGCATTTAATGCATTGACTCCCGTATAGGAAGTAGTGGATCAGGGGGTGTAGTAGCAATCGACGGGGGTCGTACGCTCGGGCGGACTTCCGTCACTCGAGCAGGGGGTTGTACGCCTGGGCAGACTTCCGTCACTTGAGGGCCCCCGTCAAGTTATCTGAATATGGGCCAGTTCGTCCCGTTCGTGGGCCGGCCCAGTGTCGCTCGACGAACCCGCGTTTGGCTTTTGTCTTTTGCATAGGAACGATCATGGGCTTTTTGAGGGATTTATGCCAGTTGCCTTGGATTGTTTCTCTTGGAGGTCAAGAGCTTAGGGTACCCCTTTATCAGGTACCCAACATGGGCGATCCTTATTGCCTCTCTTTATTATTTTTTCTTTTCTTCCACCTTTTCTTTTTTCTCTTTCGTAACTCCCAGAATTTCTTCGTAGTGGCTCCGTTCCATGCCTCATTTCATAGGGAAGCCAAAAGTGGCTCTATTTCATTCTATTTCACTTCCTAGCACTTTCTATCATTTAATATCCATCCCTTTGGTCTTATTGACATAAGAGATGTCATTTATAGTCTATCTCTTTCTATATATGGAAAGTCAAGAAATTCTCATCGAAACATTGAGAAATTGTGCATATAGAAAACTCTAAAGAAAGAAAATTTTTCATATATCTATATTTTTAATCACTTTTCTTCTTCTCCTCCACATTCTTCTTTTTTTTACTTCTCCACTTTTTTCACCACCCTTTTTTAATGATAGCCTCATGCCTCTAATTGCAACAATAACTCTAAGGGAGATGTGAGCAAGGATTTAGAGCATTTATTTTGATGGAACCTAACAAGCATATTTTTTGTTCACTTCCAGTGTAGGAGTAGAGCATTTTTGGGTGGATCTAAGTGGAATGCATTTTTGCACCTACTCCTAGGGTAGGAGTAGTGCATTTATTTGGTGGATGGATGAATGAATGTTGTGCGCAACTCTTAATGTAAGAGTTGGCAACTTTATTTGTGGGTGTACGTGAGTTCTGATCTTGGGAGCATGAAACTTCTGTCAATAGGGGTCACAAAACTTGACCAAACTCAACACAAAGTAAGAGGCATATGTGGAAGGTTTTGTCATGAAAGATCATATATGGCCATGGTAGGTATTTGCATATCATTCAAGGAACATTCTATTTTGGTTTTTTGCTTTGTAAAATAAATCCTAAGTTCTTTGCAAGAAATGAGCAAGTGTCATGTCATCCTACTATATCTTATCCATCAATCACTTAGATAAAATGGGGTCCCTATGATAAGTGTTCATAAGTTGTAGGAATATTTGCAAGGAATAAAGAGTATGCCAACTTTAATCATAGGATGACATGAAAATGGAGCATTGAAAATTTTGTATTTTTAAATTTGTTCAAATTTAAGATTTAAAACTTTTGAGAGGAGTGAAGGTAGAGTTGCACGATCATCGTTGAAGAGGAAGGAGCTAATGGAAGTCATTTGTCTCATCCTTCTGTATGATGGGTTGGTCGATGCTTGTACAATGTGTTGGGGAGATCTTGATTTTGTTTTGGTTATGCTTGAGAGATCTCCTCCACATTTATTTTTGTACCTGATTTTTAACAAAGAAAACAAAACAAGAGGAAAACAAACAAGGGTCCTACCAACTAGAAAGTCAAGGAGTTAAAAAATTATTATTTACATTATTATTACTTAATTATTTTTATTTATTTTCACCAAAAACTTGTTCAACCAACTTTTATTAGAGCTCAAGCAAGGCCAAGATAAAAGATGTAATTAAAACATTGTCGAGTACTTGGATAAGGGGGTACCCTAAACTCTCGATCTCTAGGAGCAACAATCCAAGGTCAACTGGCATAAATCCCTCAAAAAGCTACCGTTGTTCCTAAGCAAAAGACAAAAGCCAACCACTGTGATGAGGACATCAACACTGATCATACATCCAAGTCAGCCACGCCAATACTTGCTGGTCCTATTACTCGTGCGCGTGCTTGCAAACTTAATCATCAAGTGAGTTCCTTCTTGAGTTCTTGTCCATCTTGTTTAGATCTTGGAGACACGTGCACTTTTGTTTTAATTAGGAATCAAGGAGAAGACCAAGAGGGAAAAGGACTTGCGTAGGCTGGATTCGGATTGCAGCACACCTCCAATTCGTTACGGTCGCCATGGTTACATACGGAGTCGGTTTGGGATGAATCAGGACTTGTTGGAAAGCTTGTCAAGTCTATTTTCATATGGATCTGGTCTCCTACTCATATCTGTCCAGAGGCAGTGTCAATAGGCCAACAACTACCGAGAGGTCTTTTTGTCAAGGGTGCTGCGCCACCTTAAATTAGCCCAATGGGCTTGTATCGTTTGGAGTCCAATAGGGACGTGTCCTAGGTTTGGAGAACGACCCAAACTCTCTTGTGGTCGTCCTCCCCATGTTTTATTCCCCATAGCCGCCACCAGGAACCCTGGGGTTTTGTTTAGGTCAAGTATAGCCGTCGCTACTTGCTTGAAGGCGCGCGTGCTGATCCAGCCGCCCGTCTCCTTGTTTTTGGAACCCCACTCATAATAAGATTCAGTTTGAAACTTTCAATTACATCTTGCAATTTTAGTGCTTGTTTCCTCGTTCTTGCTAGTTCTTCAGTTGCTTGCAGGACGGGAGCCCTAGTGGCTGGTTGTCGCATCTCCATAAGATCGTGACGGCCTTTGGAAGTGGTGTATCGGTCGCTAAGGCGCGGTCTTGGAAGGCTGTAGTCGGGCCATGAACGTCATCTCCATCCACCAATCGAGTTATCTCACGCCTCTCATCGAAAGGTCGACCACAAACCCTAGCGGGATCATATCAATTGGTAATCAGAGCAAGGTTTATCGGTGAGAGACTTCCAATCCTTCGCTGTTGTTTTTGTCCTATAGTCCAGAAAAGCCAAAAAAATATAGTAGATTCGTTTCCTGCAATCCAAGAACCTTTGAGCCGTGGCTAGCACTATTTGGTTAGGGCTTGTTGAGTGTTCGGTTGCATCGGATTGGTCGAGTTGCTGGTTCTAGTTTTATTCCCTTAGAGTTTCGGGTTCTTGTCACAGTTTTATCACAGCACGCACTGCCATATCCGAATCTGAGTTGAAGTTCTAATCCTATAAGGAATTGGTTATCCCTCTCTGTTGTCCGAGTCTGAGTAGAATTAGAAGTTCAGTCGGACGAGGAGTCAGTTAACATTGTGCTACAAATATCATACAAGTCACGCAGCAAAGTATTTTATATCAATACGCGTGGCTTACTCTAGAGAGAGAGAGAGAACCCAGTCTTTTTACCGGAATACCCCTGCCCTTTCGGAAAAAGTGTGTGTGGTGTATTGCTCTTTCATCGTCTTCTTGCTCATATAATCAGTCTTGAGTGTACCCTGAAAAAAAAAGGAAAAAAAACAGAGAAAGAATCAAAGGAAAAGGGGCTGGCCTTTTTGTTTTTTTTAGTTCAGCGGATGTGTTGTGCTTTCCTTTGTGTCCAGGCTCGCGTCTCTAGCACAGTCTAGGCTAGAACCAGCACCATACCACCGGTTGAACGATCATTCAACTTGTTTTTTTTAACTAACGTGGTGCTAGTTCGTTCCTTGTGTCAGCCCACCTATAGCTCCACATATTCTACAGCTTGACAGGTCTTGTGCTGCGGCACCGATACACTTCATCCATTGCTGCAGACTTGTTGGTAGACGACCCCTCCTGTTGAGCAAGGTAAGAATTGGTAAGAACGTGTGTAACAAGTGGAGAGCGAGCGACTTCCTGTAGCTACATCCTAGTAGTTGTAGGACTTTTATTTCTTCACTTGGTTTCTTGTTGTCTTTGTCTTTGAACCATGTCAGGGTCTGACGAAGAAAACTGAATGGCACATTCACCTCGCACAAAGGGCATCATACAACATTTTGAAAGACAGGTGAAGCTGCACACGGAGGAACTGGATAATGACTTGCAGGTGACAAATGAGAAGCTTGGGCAGTTAGAGGGTACGTAGGTTACCACAAACAACAAGCTTACAAGTTTGGAGATGTCCGTTGCTAGTATGGACAAAAGCATTACTGCTCTTTTAAGGCGTTTTGATGACCTCCACAATGATGATAAAGACAAGCATAAGGAAGAGAAGGAGGAGGAAGAACGAGAGGATGGTAGTTATTATGAAGAATACACAGCTGATACTGAACATGATGACCGAGACACTCGTGATCGACGTCGCCTACGTCACAACCGTAGAGGTATGGGTGGCCGTCGATGACACGAGGTACACAATAATGATGATGCTTTCAGTAAGATTAAATTTAAAGTACCTCCTTTTGATGGAAAATATGACCCTGATGCATATATTACTTGGGAGATTGCCGTTGAACAAAAGTTTGCATGCCATGACTTTCCTGAGAGTACACGTGTTAGGGCTGCTACTAGCGAGTTTACGGATTTTGCTTCTGTTTGGTGGATAGAATATGGCAAGAAAAATCCTAATAACATGCCTAAAACTTGGGGTGCACTAAAACGAGCCATGAGAGCTAGATTTGTTCATCTTATTATGCCTGTGATAAGCTAAAAAAGTTGCAGCAATTAAGCCAAGGTGCTAAAAGTGTAGAAGAATACTATCAAGAATTGCAAATGGGAATGCTGCGTTGTAACTTATAGGAGGAAGAGGAATCTGCTATGGCTAGATTTTTGGGCGGGCTAAATCGTGAAATCCAGGACATCCTTGAATATAAAGATTATACTAACATGACCCGTTTGTTTCATATTGCTTGTAAAGATGAAAGGGAAGTGCAGGGATGACGTGCTAGTGCAAGGAATAATATTTCTGCAGGGAAAACTAACTCATGGCAGCAACGCACGTCTACAACTCCGTCCACACGTACTCCTACACCATCATCCAGTGAGAAGACTCATGCTGCCCCCACCAATTCAATTGCGAAGACAACGCAAAAGCCTGCTGCGAGTACATCATCCGTGGCATCAATAGGTAGAACAAGCAACATCCAATGTCACAGGTGCAAGGGATATGGGCATGTGATGCATGACTGTCCAAACAAGCATGTTATGATTGTTAAAGAAGATGGTGAGTGTTCGTCTGCTAGTGATTATGATGAAGATACACTTGTGTTGCATGCGGCTGACCGTGCAGGTAGTGAGGAACACATAGAAGAACATATTA
>CM041633.1:30790524-30976367 GCA_023333625.1 Bothriochloa decipiens
ACATCAACACTGATCATACATCCAAGTCAGCCACGCCAATACTTGCTTGTCCTATTACTCGTGCGCGTGCTCACAAACTTAATCATCAAGTGAGTTCCTTCTTGAGTTCTTGTCCATATTGTTTAGATCTTGGAGACACGTGCACTTTTGTTTTAATTAGGAATCAAGGAGAAGACCAAGAGGGAAAAGGACTTGCGTAGGCTGGATTCGGACTGCAGCACACCTCCAATTCGTTACGGTCACCACGGTTACATACGGAGTCGGTTTGGGATGAATCAGGACTTGTTGGAACGCTTGTCAAGTCTATTTTCATATGGATCTAGTCTCCTACTTATATCTATCCAGAGGCGGCGTCAATAGGCCAACAACTACCGAGAGGTCTTTCTGTCAAGGGTGCTGCGCCACCTTAAATTAGCCCAATGGGCTTGTATCGTTTGGAGTCCAATAGGGACGTGTCCTAGGTTTGGAGAACGACCCAAACTCTCTTGTGGTTGTCCTCCCCATGTTTTATTCCCCATAGCCGCCACCAGGAACCCAGGGGTTTTGTTTAGGTCAAGTGTAGCCGTCGCTACTTGCTTGAAGGCGCGCGTGCTGATCCAGCCGCCCGTCTCCTTGTTTTCAGAACCCCACTCATAATAAGATTCAGTTTGAAACTTTCAATTACATCTTGCAATTTCAGTGCTTGTTTCCTTGTTCTTGCTAGTTCTTCGATTGCTTGTAGGACGGGAGCCCTAGTGGCTGGTTGTCGCATCTCCATAAGATCATGACGGCCTTTGGAATTGGTGTATCGGTCACTAAGGCGCGGTCTTGGAAGGCTGTAGTCGGGCCGTGAACGTCATCTCCATCCACCAATCAAGTTATCTCACGCCTCTTATCGAAAGGTCGACCACAAACCCTAGCGGGATCATATCAATGGGTCGTCGAGTGGTACTGGGCCGGCCCATGAACGGGACAAACTGGCCCGTATTCATATCACTCGACGGGGGGCCTCGAGTGACAGAAGTCCGCCCGAGCGGATGACGCCCCCGAGTAACGGAAGTCCGCTCGGGCGGACGACCCCCTTCAAGGGCCATGTCCTCACGGTCCACCTACTCTCTATATAGGAATTAGAGCATTCATTGCGTCCACCATCCCCCGCCTAACCACATGGCTATAGCGCGGATACAGTGACAAGGTACAGTGGTCAAATCCACCTTTTACAGCCCATACTTGGAGTATCAGCGGTTCGTACTACACTATGATGCCATACCGAGCACTGCACACCATCAGACGCCCCCTCGAAGCGCATTTACCAGCATCCGTACCGTATTTTCCAGGACTTGGTCTTATTCATTCAGGCCTTGACCCCCTCGACCACCCCTCGAGTCAGACCCTGAGGCCTCCGGTCAGTTCTCCAACAACTCCCGACACAACATCCCCAGGGACCTGTGCGCCCGTGCATGGGCATGGGTCTTTCACTGACCATCATCGGCATCACTGTGGCACACCCGAAAGACAGCCATCATCTCCAAGCGCGTCGATACAGGGCGGCCCATGCTCGGGGCACGCCGCTACAGCAACCATCACATGATTGGCATCGCTCCTCGACGTCATTGCTTACGATCGCCCAACTAAGGGTAGCACCGTTAGGGTTTCCTGTACACCCATGCCCCTCCTTGTTCTATAAAAGGAGACGCTGGGCTAGCTACAGGGGGGATTCGAACCCACTCAGTCACACCACGCACATAACAAGGCATAGGACTAGCACTTCTAGATGTGGGCCTTGTTCTCCACCCCTTTTCATACACGCCCACTTGTATCTCCCCTGTACAAGCACTTCGGTGCAAGATAATACAACATCTCCTCCCCCGCTGGACATAGGGCTTTCTTTGCCCGAACCAGGATAAACCCTTGTGTTCTTCTTGCATCACCATCTGGATTAGGGAGCATGCAACACGTAGTTACTCGTTGGTGCTAGGCCCCGGGGGTTAGGACACCGACAGTTGGCGCGCCAGGTAGGGGAGCTGCGTGTCACCAGCGTTTACCACCATTTTTCGGATGGCAGACTCCGCACCATTTCTTCCATTCGCTACGGTGATCTGATTCAGGAGCTTGGAGTTCATGTCACTAGGCTGTGGCCAAGAAATGGTCCTGCTCTCAATCGAAGATCCGAGCGAAGGCAGTCCCGGGTCCCTGCAACGGGCCCCTCGCCAGTCTCGTCACCACGCTTCCGAGCCTAGGAGGAGGCGTGGCCGATGCAACCACCATCGCCGTTTTGAGTCAACATCCACCTCAGCTTCCTCACTCCAAGCTGAGGATGCAGGGTCCCTGGTTGGGATCCTAGCAGACCTACACCTGGGATCGGAGGAGGAGTTGGGAGGTCTCGGAGGCAACCCGGACTTTCGTCTTCATAATGCGTTCGCCACGGGGGCCGGGTGTGACCTCTCCTGCGAGTGCAGCCTCAGCGCCACCCGATCTATTGCCGCACGGGATGTACCAGACTCACCGCCAGTTCCCATTTGGCCTGGACAACACCGCCAGGAAGTACTCCTCCGCTGTATGCTCCAGTCTCGGCGCTTATGAATACCGTCTCGGGTACCTCCTGCGTACCACTCTGGATTTAGAGGCACCCGCGCTGGTCCCAGAGTGCCTAGGGCAGTCGAAGGACCCTGGTCCGAGACGCTACACCCTTGGTATGCTCTGATGACACCTGGAGGAGGAGCGGCATGGGCAGTTCCCCATCTTCTACTCCGGCAGCCCCGACTCCAACTCCAACAACTATGACCCCACACGCGAGTGCTTCCACATCGACGGAGGCGTCACGACGAGCAGTGACACCGTCGACCCCACAGCCACGGCCACAGCTATGGGGAGACGCCCTCGTCGTGGCAGATCGGGAGGAGCAGCCACCAGCTGCACCAAACGACGTGCGGTTGCCTCAGGACACTCAGGACGCCTAGTTCGTGCAAGTTCGGGAAATACAAGCCAATCTTGACGAGGACCGGGAGCGTCTGTGCCAGCTCGAGAGGACCCTTGAGCAGGAGTGCGGACATCCGCCCGGCGGAAGGGCTCGAGCCAGAGCCCGAGAAGTCCATCGGCAGATCGCTAGGGGGGTGCGGTCGAGCGCCCCATCTTCAACTATGCCAGCCAGAACATTGTCATGGCAACCATGCTTCTCCGCAACATGCCAGCCCCCTAGAGCCCCGAAGCCCGTCGCATCCAGCAGGAGGTTCAGGGCCTCCTCAAGGTAGCTGCCACACAGCAGGCCGAAAGCTCAGCCTCAAGACGTCAAGGGCAGTTTCGGAGCAACCCCCTAAACCCTCTTGACACGAGAGGGAGGGCTTAGTCCATCAAGCGGATGCCCCCTGACCAAAGAAGGCAATCCACGTCCGTGAACGCATCCATGACAACCGCAAGCCTCGAGACACACGCCACGACATCAATGAGAACTGCAGACACAAGAGCAGTGATGCTGAGGCACGAGGCTACAGCGCACATAGGGGTGGGAGTTACAACAGCGACAAGGACTAACACCGATCCCCCGAGCCGCCGAGCCCTCGAGTCTTTAGTATGACGATTCGCAGGACGCCGCTACCGAATCCTTTCCATCCACCCATGAGCCTCGTCAAGTACAATGGCGAGACCAAGCCTGAGCTATGGCTAGCCAACTTCATGTTGGCATGCCAGTTTGGCGGGGCGCCCAATGACCACGCCATCATCCGGCAACTCTCCCAGTTCCTATCAGACATCGCTCGAAGGTGGCTCGAGGAGCTTCCCCCCGATCAGATCCGTGATTGAACCGACCTCGTTCAGGTGTTCGAGGGAAACTTCACCCTGGCAACAAGTGGGACCTTCGGAGCTGCAAATAGAAGCCGGGGAGTCTCTCCGTGATTTAGCTCGGCGCTTCTCCAAGCAACACACCGAGCTTCCCCATATCCCTGACGATGATGTGATCCTGGCATTCATTGTTGGGACTGCCTGCAAGGAGTTGGTACGGGAGCAGGGGCGCAACCCCCCAAGACCGCTGACAAATTGATGGACATCTTCGCCAATTACGCCGTCGGTGAGGAGGCTGTCGGCGCCTTCTTCGACAACGACCAGGGTAAGGGGAAGGCCGAGCAAGGCAATCTTGAAAGCTTGAATCAGGGTGCCAAGAAGATCAACAAAAAGAAGAAAAAACTAGTAGGACAAGCGCGAGGCCGCCCCGATGATCTCGTGGCCGCCGTCGAGCACAAGAAGCCTCGAGGCCCTCCCGAGAAGGGCCTCTTCGATGAAATGCTAAAGAAGCCGTGCCCCTATCACAAGGGGCCTGCCAACCACAACCTCGAGGATAGCTGAATGCTCCGAAAGTACTTCGACAGCTTAGGCCTCGGGAAGGATGACAAGAAGGAGGATCCCAAGGACAAGGGCGGCAATAGGGAGGATGGCTTCCCTGAGGTCTATGACTGCTACATGATCTATGGAGGGCCCTCGACTTGACTCTCCCCATGCCAGCGTAAGAGGGAGCGTTGAGAGGTCTTCTCTGCATGGGTTGTGACTCCCTACTACCTTAACTAGTCCAATACAGCCATCACGTTCGATTGTAATGACCACCCAGACCACGGCCCCAAGCCAGGGGTGTACCCGCTTGTTGTCGACCCTATCATCATCAACACCCGCCTCACCAAGGTACTCATGTATGGAGGTAGGAACCTTAATGTCATTTATGTAGAGACCCTTGACCTCCTATGAATCCCGAAGGATGAAACTCCAACCTAGCATCATGGGCTTCCACGGAGTCATACCAGGGAAGAAGGCTCTTCCCATCGGCCGCATCGATCTACCCGTCTGCTTCGGCACTTCTGCCAACTTTAGGAAGGAGACGCTCACCTTCGAGGTGGTCAGGTTCCACGACACGTACCATGCCATCATCGGCTGACCCGGCTACGCCAAGTTCATGGCGGTCCCCAACTACACCTACCTCAAGCTCAAGATTCCGGGACCCAAATGCGTCATCACCGTCGGCCTCTCCTTCGAGCACGCATACGACTGTGACGTGGAATGTATTGAGAATGGAGAGGCCATCGAGGAGTCCGCGATGCTGACGGCAAGCCTCGAGGGTCTTATGGCTGATGCCCCCGACCCCAAGCACCATGCCGACAGCTTCGAGCCAGTAGAAGACACCAAGAAGGTCCTCCTCGACCCCAGCAACTCCGACGGTAATGCGCTAACGATCAGCGCTACCCTCAAGGACAAATAGGAAGCACTGCTCATTGACTTTCTCCACGCAAATGCCAATACGTTTGTGTGGAGTCCCTCGGATATGCCGGGCATACCGAGGGAAGTTGCCGAGCATGTGTTGGAGATCCGGGACGGGTCCAAGCCGGTGAAGCAACGCTTGCACCGCTTCGACGAGAGAGGCACAAGATCATCAGGGAGGAAGTCGACAAGCTTTTGGCGACCGGATTCATCAAGGAGGTTCATCATCCTGAGTGGTTAGCTAATCCTTACTAGTTAAGAAAAAGAATGGGAAATATAGGATGTTTGTAGACTATACTAGTTTGAATAAAGCGTGTCCTAAAGTTCCTTTTCCTTTACCACGTATTGATCAAATTTTTTATTCTACTGCGAGATGTGAAACTCTTTCTTTTCTCGACGCTTATTCCGGCTACCATGAAATCAAGACGAAGGGGTCCGACCAGCTCACGACTTCCTTTATCACCCCTTTTGGCAAGTACTGCTACATCACCATGCCTTTGGCCTTTGAAACGCCGAGGCGACGTACCAACGATGCATGCTTCATGTTTTTGACAAACGCATAGGGTCAATGGTTGAGGCCTACATTGATGACATCGTGGTCAAATCCAAGAATGCTGACAGCCTCGTCGATGACCTCAAGGTCATGTTCGAGTGCCTCAGGGTAAAGAACAGCAAGCTTAACCCAGACAAGTGTGTCTTCGGTGTCCCTTGAGGCATGCTCTTAGGGTTCATAGTATCTTGGCGTGGCATCGAGGCTAACCCTGAGAAGGTCTTAGTAATCACTAGGATGGCCCCAATCAGAGATCCCAAGGGCGTTCAGAAGGTCACGGGCTGCCTCGCAGCCCTCACTCGCTTCATCTCGCGTC
This sequence comes from Bothriochloa decipiens, assembly GCA_023333625.1. Taxonomy (NCBI): domain Eukaryota; kingdom Viridiplantae; phylum Streptophyta; class Magnoliopsida; order Poales; family Poaceae; genus Bothriochloa; species Bothriochloa decipiens. The sequence goes on from CM041633.1 coordinate 30,796,608, forward strand.
TCGGGGAGAAAGCATTGCCTCTATACCACTTCTTGAAGAAGTTGGAGCATTTTGCCTGGACCCTCGAGGCTGAGGAGGCCCTCGCCAAGCTCAAAGCCATGCTGACCTCACCTCCGGTCCTTGTACCCCCCAACCCAGCCGAGCCCCTCTTGCTTTATGTCACCGCAACCACCCAGGTGGTTTGTGCGGCCATAGTGGTCGAGAGGGCAGAAGAAGGGCATGCATTGCCCGTCCAGCGGCCCGTGTACTTCATCAGCGAGGTAATCTCGGAGACCAAAATCTGCTACCTACAGATCCAAAAGCTTCTCTACGCCAGTGTCCTCATGCGATGCAAGCTCCAACACTACTTCCTCGGCCACCCGGTGACTATGGTCTCGTCTTTCCCCTCTGGGAGATAGTCCAAAACCGGGAAGCCACCGGGAGAATCGCCAATTGGGCGATCGAGCTCATGGGCGAGGCCCTCACTTATGCACCACGGAAGGCCATCACATCCCAGGTGTTAGTAGACTTCATCCCTAAATGGACCGACACTCAAATTTCCCCAGCACAAATTCAAGCGAAGCTATGGATGATGTACTTCGATGGGTCATTGATGAAAACTGGAGTAGGAGCGGGCCTGCTCTTCATCTCACCTCACGGGGTCCATGTGCGCTACATCATTTGGCTCCACTTCCCTGCCTCCAACAACATAGCTGAGTATGAAGCCCTTGTCAATGGCTTACGCATTGCCATCGAGCTCGGGGTTTGGCGCCTTAACGTTTGGGGTGACTCACAACTCGTCATCGACCAAGTCATGAAGGCCTCGAGTTGCCATGACCCCAAGATGGAGGCTTACTGCAAGGAGGTTCGCAGGATGGAAGACATGTTCTATGGCCTCAAGCTCAAGCACATTGCCCGTAGATACAATGAGGCCACGGAAGAGCTAACCAAGATCGCATCGGCTCGAGGTACCATCCCACCTAATGTTTTCTCGAAAGACCTGTACCAGCCCTCGGTTAATCTAGACGCAAGGGAAGGAGCTGCAACACAGGCGGTCGACCCCCCTCCTCCCACCGAGGCCCCCTCGACTGGGGCCAAGGTCATGGAGATCGAAGGGTCGCCTCCTCCACCAACCCCCGAGCTGGGCTGGCGCAACCCCTTCCTCGAATGCCTAATTCGAGGGGAGCTCCCAGAGGATCCGACCGAGGCCCGGCGCATCGCTCGACGAGTCAAGACCTACGTCCTCTATGGTAACGACAAGGAGCTTTATTGATGGAGCCCCACCGGGGTCCTTCAGCGCTGCATCACCATCGAGGAGGGAAGGAAGCTGCTCAAGGACCTACACTCGGGGGCTTGCGGTGACCACGCTGCTCTAAGGACCCTTGTCAAAAATGCCTTCAGGCAAGGCTTTTACTGGTCGATCGTAGTCTCTGATGCCATCAGCCTAGTCCGCTCATGCGAGGGGTGCCAATTCTATGCCAAGCAACTGCACCTCCCCGCTCACGCTCTACAGATGATCCCCATCACATGGCCCTTTACTGTATGGGGGCTCGATCTTGTTGGGCCCATGAAGAAGACAACCGAGGGCTACACTCACCTGCTCGTAGCCGTTGACAAGTTCACCAAGTGGATCAAGCCTCGTCCTATCACGAACATCCGGTCCGAACAGGCGGTTCAATTCTTCACCGACATCATCCACCTCTTCGGGGTCCCCAATGTCATCATCACCGATAACGGCATGCAGATCACCAGCAAGAAGTTCCTAGACTTCTGTGACCATCATCACATCCATGTGAATTGGTCCTCGGTCGTCCACCCTCGAACTAACGGCTAGGTCGAGCATGCCAACGGCATGATTCTCCAGGGGCTCAAGCCAAGGATCTTCAATTGCCTCAAGAAGTACGGGAAGAAGTGGGCCGCTGAGCTACCCTTGGTCCTGTGGAGCCTAAGGATGATGCCTAGCCGAGCCACAGGGTTTACCCCATTCTTCATGGTCTATGGGTCCGAGGCTGTCCTTCCCACAGATGTTGAATACGGGTCCCCTCGACTAAAGGCCTACAATGAAGAGATGAACGAGGAAGCACTCACAAACACCATTGACCAACTCGAGGAGGCTCGAGACATGGCTCTCCTCAACTCCGCGAGATACCAGAAGAAGCTCTGACACTACCACGACAAGCACGTGCACAAGTTGGATCTTCAAGTTGATGACCTCGTCCTCCGTCGACGGCAAAGCAACAAGGGCCGCCACAAGCTAACTCCACCATGGGAAAGCCCCTTTATCGTGGCTGAGGTGTTGAAGCCTGGAACCTACAAGCTATCCAATGGCAAAGGCGAGACATTCACCAATGCATGGAGCATTGAACAGCTACGTTGCTTTTACCCTTAGGGCCTCGAGGCCTTGTACATTTTCCATGTCATAGATGAATAAAAAGTACTTTCGTTTACAAGTTCAACTTTTGGTTCATATGCTTAAGGTAGCCTCGACTCTGCTCCATCAGAGCCAAGACTCCCTTGGGTGATATAAGGTGGGGAACCCCCTAAGTTCCTAAAAAGGTCGCACGTTTTTTTGAAACTCAAACATCCTATTCTTTCTACGCCTCGATGCTTGATGTCACTCGGTCGAAAATGCCATGCAATGACCCGAGGGGTCGAGGGGCGTCGAGCCGCGAGACCACCCATGCCTTCGGGCTATGGTATCTCCACTCATTCCCTCCCTCGAGGGGCAAGCGCACGCGCCAAAAACTTTGTGAATAGCCAACTCAGGCAAAGCAAGAAATAGAACATTGAATATAAAACATGTGTGAAATAAAATATATACATGCATAATGTTTCCAAGGCCCCAGGGCCACACCGTCGTAGTTCGCAAAATACTAAATATTACATGGGCCTTCTTACCTAGATTGGCTCCCAGGTCGGCTTCTTCTTCTTCATCGACACCGGGAGGAAGGACCTTGGGCTCGAACAGCTTCGCCAACCAGCCGCCGGGCTCCTCAACAGCCTTGATCAAGGCCCTGTGCCTCTCCTTGTTCTCGGTGTCCATCTTGTTGGGATCGAAGATGAAGCCGTGGGAGACGACCCCCATGTCGCAGGTAAAGCCAAAGTAGATGACTGCCATCGCCCACTTCATGCCGACATGGAGTGCATCCCGGACCTGCTCCCTCATGATGCACCTGAGGTTGTACATCTGGTTGATGAGGGAGGTCCCGCGTGCTTCATCCTCGACCTCTGCTTCAGGATCAACACTGAAGTCATCACAGACTGAGGTGATCATGGTGCAGAGTGTGTTGGTCAACCTCGTCTTGGCCCAGTAGGCATCCTGGAGGGTCTTGGCATTGTCCCGAGCCATAGTCAGCTCTTCATTGAGATATTGAGTAGAAGACCAGGGTTAGACACGAAAACCAGGGCGTCAAGGTGAAAATCCCAAAACCAAAAAGGAATACTCACTGGCGGCATGGGTATTGAGGGCCGTGTACCCTTCCTGCAGCTCAGCGTACTCCTTCTTGGCCACCTCTAGGGCGTGGGCAGCCTCTGTTTTCTTCACCCTCCGGTCCTCGATCGCCTTGCTGGCAAGCGCGATGGCCTCCTCTTTCTCCTGGAGGGTCCCCTTCAGTGACGCAACCTCAGCGGTCAAGGATTGCATGCGGAGGTTCACCTACCCAATCATGACATTGAGGGAGTCACGCTGACAGGAAGCTTCGGCAATAGTCACCTCAAGCTCCCGGAAGCATGACGCTGACGCCTCGAGCCCCCCTCGAGCGTCCCCCTCAAAGGAAGATTCCCAATCTCTCTCTATTTCTCTCTTGCACTAACGAATAGGGCGACTCTGCTCTCCAGCGGTGGTGGCGACGAAAGTAGGAAGGCAAGATGGGGAACGGGCAAAATCCTACCCCCTCGAATTTATAGGTAGGCCAAAGAGTAACGGGCAGATCCGACCGGGAGGCAAGTAAAATCTCGCATTTATTGCACCTACCTAACCACTCCCTCGACTCTAGGGAACAGGACCATGCGTCGACCGCGTGGGCTCTAGCCATTGCATGGGCCTACCATGACCACGCCGCTCCAACTTTTGCCTAAAAAGACGCGCCCGACGGACGGGAGGAATCATCCACGGATGAAGCCTTCCACAAGAAGCAAAAGTGGGCCCAGGCCCCATGAAAAATCTTGAGGGAGCAGAGGTTGGCCCTCGGTCAGGGTTCGACAGCCGCCCTCGAGTACCAGAGTCAGGTATGACCGAGGGGGAGCTGACACAAGTCCCTTGGTCGAGAACAAACTCTCGAGGCCCCCTCAGACATTTCTAAGGCAAAACAAAAGGACAATTATGGAATCCCCTCAGAGGAAGGCATCAAGCCACTGAACCCTATTGAACAGGATCGGGATCCATATGATCATTCGTTTGCTTCAATAAGAGCGCCCCCGTGGCCACAAGTCGACCCTATCGAACGGGGCATGAGCTCTTACTTGAATTTCCCGATAACAGCTCATCTGAGGATGTCGGAGCTCGCCCAAACGAGGGTAGCACAGCACTTCTCACCCCTCCTCTCGATGAAAGGGAGCACGAGGGTCGAAAGAAAAAGACGGGCTTGTTCCTGATCGACCTCGACGAAAGAGGCTTCGGGGCTCGTCCGTGACCGGATGGCCTCGACAAAAGAGGAACCAACCACCCAGTGGCTTGACTATGCTTCACACCCCTCGACGAAAGAGGGTCGAACAGGCTCGGGGTCTCGATCACGCAAAGTACCCCTCGACCACACATCTAGTAGGTCCTCGGAGGATGAAGCATCAGTGGTCCAGGCCTCGAACAGGAATTGCCTCACCCAACCACCATGGGAAGGCCTCCACGAAAGAAGCTCATACCCATCTGGGGGCTCGACCACCTGAGCACCCATCGATAAGAAAGGCATGAAGCCCTCAGGGGAGTATTCTACTCCACCGAGGCCTCAGGGGCTACCCCCGAAGGGTAGCTCGCGTGCACCCTTCAGAGAATGACAGACGCTATGACTCCAGTTCATGAGCCTCCACGTGAGTGCCAGCACTCGCGCAGAGACTCGGGGCTACTGTCGGGTACCTGGATAAGGGGGTACCCCAAACTCTCGATCTCTAGGAGAAACAATCCAAGTCAACTGGCATAAATCCCTCAAAAAGCCCACCACCGTTCCTAAGCAAAAGACAAAAGCCAAACATTGGGCCATCGAGTGGTCCTGGGCCGGCCGAGGAATGGGACGAACTGGCCCGTATTCATATGACTCGATGGGGGGCCTCGAGTGACGAAAGTCCGCCCGAGTGGACGAACCCCCCGAGTGACGGAAGTCCACCCGGACGGATGATTCCCCGTCGAGGGCCATGTCCCCTCGGTCCACCTACTCTTTGTATGGGAATCAGAGCATTCATTGCGTCCGCCAACCCACGCCTAACCACATGGCTATAGCACGGATACAGTGACCTGGTACAGCGGTCAAATCCACCTTTTACCACCCATACCCAGAGTATCAGCGGTTCATACTACACTGTGATGCCATACCGAGCACTGCACACCATCAGGCGCCCCCTCGAAGCGCATTTACCAGCATCCATATAGTATTTCCTAGGACTTGGTCTTATCCATTTAGGCCTCGACCCCCTCGACCGCCCCTCGAGTCAAACCCCGACGCCTCCGGTCAGTTCTCCAACAACTCCCGACGTGACATCCCCACTGACCAGCGTGCCCGCGCATGGGCATGGGTCTTTCACTGACCATCATCGGCATCACCGTGGCACACCCGAAAGACAGCCATCATCTCGAAGCACGTCGATACAGGGTGGCCCATGCCTAGGGCATGCCTCTACAACAACCATCACATGATCGGCATCGCTCCTCGACGTCATTGCTTACGATCGCCCAACTAAGGGCAACGCCGTTAGGGTTTCCTGTACACCCATGCCCATCCTTGGTCTATAAAAGGAGACTCTGGGCTAGCTGTAGGGGATTCGAACCCACTCAGTCACACCACACACATAGCAAGGCATAGGGCTAGTGCTTCTAGACGTGGGCCTTGTTCTCCACCCCTTTTCATACATGCCCGCTTGTATCTCCCCTGTACAAGCACTTCAGTGCAAGATAATACAACATCTCCTCCCACGCTGGACGTAGGGCTTTCTTTGCCAGAACCAGGATAAACCCTTGTGTTCTTCTTGCATCACCATCCGGATTAGGGAGCATGCAGCACGTAGTTACTCGTTGGTGCTAGGCCCCCAGGGTCTGGACACCGACAAACATAGCCAAGATTTTTCTCGAATTTAGATTACTTCCATTGTTTATGCAAACGACTCAAAATCCATTAATCAAAATCCAACACCATATCAAATTTTGATTAAAGAAGGCAATTTTAACCTAAGCACCATGCTTAATTTAAAACGCCTATGGATGTACTTCTAGAAAATACATCCAAACTAGAGCTTATGACATAAACAAGGTGTTGATGCAAAAAGGCGTTAGATCTGCAAACACACCGGGCTAATACCCTGGTTCGATATCAAGGCGTGCCAGTCGATTTGACCTGTTAATCGACAAGGATGATAGATTTGAATAAAACCCGAACGAGACGACAGCGATACACCCGGACGTCAAAGCTCAGATGATATTCGATAACTGTTGAACAAATCAGATGAGACGACAGCGATACGCCCGGACGCCAAAGCCTGAATCGTGCTCGGTAGACGCGGAACCTGCAAGGTCGCCGGAGATCAAGTTGATGCAGCCCACCGATTCTTGAAAGAACTTGTTGAAAAGGAAAAGGTACTGGTGACGAAGTCGTCGAAAAGTAGATTGCTTGAAAAGTAGATAAAAGTAATAGATTTTTTGTATTTGATTGTGTATATCTTTTTACATTGTCTCTCGGTACATATTTATACCCTGGTACTATGAGTCCTAAACAGACACGACAAAGTATTACCTAAACAAGTCTTATCTCTAAGAAATAAAAAATAACGACTCGTACCAAGGTCGGACTCAAAAATAGACTATTAAAATAATGGCATAAATATTGCCAATTTCCTTATCCATTGCTCTACGATGAAACCTCTATCGGCACGCTCCTCATCGCTGTAGATTCCATCGGCAAAACCCATCGATAATGACTCAGACCTGCTTTCCACGTCCTTCAGCTCTGCTTTCCATCGGCAACCATGCCTCTCTCTCCATCGGCAACAGCCCTCTGGCTTCATCGGCAATGTACGACATCAACATGTCCTTTATCGGCAATCACCCATCGGCAACTCAGAAGCAATACCGGAGAATAACCACTCCCTTGCCGATCGGCATAGTTTTCGGCTTATATTGGCACATGTCAAAAAAACGGTGTCAACACATGCCCCCCAATTTTGGAGTATAAAATACTTTATGCTCCGAAACTTCTCCAGGTCATAATTGCCCAAACTGCTTGAACTTCTCCTCGAGAGTTGCACGCATAGGCACCATACCGATCCCGGTCACTTCGATTCACCCGCTGGTAATGAAAAACAAGTCTAAAATACCCCTTTATTCCTGCATTTTACGCATCCATCCAAATACTGGGGTAATATTTCTTTAAATATTTTCCATTTAATGCTCTGGGAAATATAACTCCTTCGAGGGTTTCTAAGATGTATGCGTTACCAGGAGCAGACTGATTTATCCGATAAGGACCTTCCCAATTAGGAGACCACTTGCCGAATTTTGAACTCTTAGTCCCGATCGGCAAAACCAATTTCCAGACTAAATCTCCATTCGTAAATTCTTTTATTTTCATCTTTTTATCATACCACCTGGCAACCCTCTTTTTATTTTCTTCGAAGCTAATTAAAGCCTTTAACCGATGACCTGCTAAATCTTCTAATTCATCTTTCATAAGCGTATCATACTCATCGGCTGTCAACTGATCCTGAGAAAATACACGCCTAGAACCAGTCTTAATTTCCCAAGGCAAAACCGCATCATGCCCATATACCAACTGATATGGTGAAACCTTAGTGGCACCATGACATGCCATCCGATATGACCATAAGGCTTCATTTAAAAGAATATGCCATCTCCCAGGATTTTCCTCAATTTTCCGTTTAACAAGCTTGATTATTCCTTTATTAGATGCCTCAGCCTGACCGTTAGCTTGAGCATAATAAGGGGAAGAATTTAGAATTTTAATCCCCATACTGAAGGCAAAGTCATCAAATTCTCCCGATGTGAACATAGTTCCTTGATCGGTAGTAATAGTTTGAGGAATACCAAATCGGTAAACAATATACTCTTTCACAAAATCAATCATATTTGCCGATGACACTTTCTTTAAAGGAATCGCTTCAACCCACTTTGTGAAATAATCAGTAGCAATGAGTATGAATTTGTGTCCTTTACTCGACGGAGGGTAAATCTGACCGATGAGATCAATAGCCCATCCTCTAAACGGCCAAGGTTTGATTATAGGATTCATTACCGATGCGGGTGCTCTTTGAACATTATCGAATTTCTGACATGACTGGCACCCTTTGAAATATTTAAAACAATCCTCAAGAATTGTCAGCCAATAATACCCATTCCTCCTAATCATCCATTTCATTTTAAATGCCGATTGATGTGCCCCACACACTCCTTCATGAATCTCACCCATTAGACTTTTTGATTCCTCTTCACTAAGGCATTTGAGTAAAACCCCATCTAAAGTGCGATAATATAATTCAGTATCAAGGAGCACATACTTGGTAGCTTGAAACCTTATACGTCTCTCCACCTTCTTAGACGGATCTTTTAAATAATCGGCAATATCCCTTCTCCAGTCATCGGCATCAATTACCGATGTCAGCACTTCTCGGATCAATTGATATCCCGAAGCATGCTGTGCTAGCCTATTAGCTTCTTCATTGTGCAATCTAGGAATGTGTTCAAGGCAAAAATCCTTAAACTCCTTTAATATCTGCAAGCACTTTTCATGATAAGTAATCAAAACTTCACTTCGGCATTCATATGTTCCGATCAATTGATTAATGACTAGCATAGAATCCCCAAAGACTTCAACTGTATCGGTACGTATTTCTCTGAGCAACTCTAACCCTTTCAGTAAAGCTTGATATTCAGCCTGATTGTTTGTTGAAGTGCCAGCAATTGGCAATGAAAATTCATATTTCTTTCCTCGAGGCGAGATTAACACAATACCGATTCCTGCTCCTTCACCACAAGTAGATCCATCAAAGAAAAGTGTCCATGGGGCAATCTCAGCATAATCTACCATACTGCAATGTTGAGTAACAAAATCGGCCATTACCTGTCCTTTAACCACTTTAGCCGATTCATGATGCAAATCAAATTCTGATAATGCTAAGATCCACTTGCCGATCCTTCCTTTCAAAATTGGCATCGACAACATATGCTTAACCACATCGTCTTTGCATATAACAGTGCATTCAGCTGATAACAAATAATGTCTTAACTTCGTGCAAGAGAAATATAAACACAAACATAATTTCTCAATGGCCGAATACCTGGTCTCAGCGTCTATCAGTCTTCTGCTCAAATAATATATCACACGTTCTTCCCCTTCAAACTCTTGAATTAATGCTGACCCGATAACACTATCATCGGCAGACAAGTACAACTTGAAAGGTTTCCCGTGTTGAGGTGGAACCAATACTGGAGGGTTTACCAAATATTTTTTAATTTCTTCTAAGGCTAATTGCTGCTCTGTTCCCCATACAAATTCCTGATCGGCTTTTAATTTTAATAAAGGACTGAAGGCTTTGATTTTTCCCGACAAATTAGATATGAATCTCAGAATAAAATTAATCTTGCCGATCAAGGATTGCAACTCAGTCTTATCGGCAGGAGCAACAACCTTATTAATTGCATCAATAGATTTCCTGCTGATTTCAACACCTCTTTGATGTATCATGAAGCCTAAGAATTGACCTGCCGATACACCAAATGCACACTTAGTAGGATTCATCTTTAAACCATGCTTTCTGGTGCACTCCAAGATTTTCCGCAGATCAGCAAGATGACTCTCAAAACCTTCAGATTTGACTACCACATCATCTATGTAGATTTCAACCAATGTGCCAATGTATTTATGGAAAATAAAATTCATAGCCCTCTGATAGGTAGCACCGGCATTTTTCAAGCTGAAGGTCATGACAATTCATTTGAATAAACCCACATGACCTGGACACCTAAAAGCAGTCTTGGAATATCCTCTTCAGCCATGAAAATTTGGTTATAACCGGCATTACCATCCATGAAGCTGATGATCTGATGTCCAGCTGCAGCATCAATCAATAAATCGGCAACAGGCATTGGATAGCCATCCATCGGCGTAGCCTTATTAAGATTTCTGAAATCAATACACACACGAAGTTTTCCATTTTTCTTATAAACAGGAACCACATTAGAAATCCATTCGGCATATCGACATTGCCGAATAAAGCCAGCTTCAATTAACTTTGTGATTTCGGCTTTAATGTCAGGTAACACTTTAGGATTACATCGGCATGCGGGCTGCTGATGAGGCCGAAATCCTAGCTTAATAGGTAACCGATGTTCAACTATTGACCGATCTAGTCCAGGCATCTCTGTATAATCCTAAGCAAAACAGTCTTTATATTCCCTCAAAATATCAATCATTTGCTGTTTACATTGAGAATCTAACTTGGCACTAATAAAAGTTGGCTTCGGCCCATCATTGTTACCAATATCTATTTCTACTAAGTCATCAGCCGATGTGAATCCATGACCAAGTTTTCCGCCATCGGCAAACCGATCCATTAAAACTCATCTTCAGAACCGACTGCTTGGATCGGTGTGAGCTCATAATCGGCAACCCTAAGAAATTCCATATCCCATGCTTTTCCCGATATGCATTTGGTCCGTTCATAGGTCTCAAAATCAGCCGATGCGATTATATAAGAAGAATCACCAGGGATAACTTCAATCTTGTCTCCAACCCACTGTACAAGGCACTGATGCATCGTAGAAGGAACACAACAGTTGGCATGGATCTAATCCCTTCCTAGGAGCAAATTATAGTTACCTTTGCCGTTAATGATAAAGAAGGTGGTCGGCAAAGTCTTGCTGCCGATAGTCAACTCAACACATAATGCCCCTTTAGCCAGAGACACATTGCCTTCAAAATCTTTAAGCATCATATCCGTCTTGGTTAAATCCTGGTCTCCTTTTCCAAGTCTTCGGAACATGACATACGGCATAATATTAATTGCCGCTCCTCCATCTATGAGTATTTTTGACACTGGCTGTCCATCAACCCTGCCTTTAACAAACAAAGCTTTGAGGTGTTGCCTTTCATCATCGGCAGGCTTTTCAAACACAGCCATCATTGGATCCAGAGTTAGTTGAGCTGCTTCATCGGCAAAAACTGCTTGTTCCTTGTCATCTGGCGCCAAGAACTCCATCGGCAACATGAAGACCATGTTAACATCTGCCGATGGACTTTCACCCTTATGTTTTGGTTGCCATACTTGAGTTGTTACCTTTGGGATGCTTTCTTTTGGGCAGTATAAGTCCTCTTGACGCATACGCTGTACCCTTCTTCTTTGAGTTCTCGTTAATCCTTCAGGGCACCATTGGGGAAGCTTTGTTTTCCAAACAGGCTGATAACGCTTTGTGTTCTGCTCATGGAAGCCTATGTTTGGATACCTGCAAAATATCCCTTCATGAGGAACCCTTTCGTTAGTCATCTCTTCAAGCTCTGCCTGACCCCTTGGAAAACAATCAATATGCCCGCCAAGCCTGTCATGCACACTAACTCTGCCCCCCAGCCGATCAAGTGCTGACACCTTTTCTTTGATCGGCTTATTGATGCGTACCCCTCGATTACTAGAGTGATGTTGTCTTTCTGCCCGATCATTTAAATAATAACCATTACATTCAGGGCAAGTATCGGCAGTGGGCAATTTAATGCCTTCTTCCCAGCAATGAACGAAAAACGGGCAATTCCAGTGATCTTTATGCCGACGTAATTCTTCCTGTTGCTGCCGATACTGATCCTCACGCTGTTGTCGATATTGAACACCATATGGAGGCTCCAGGGGTCTTCTGAAGCTACTACCTTCATTAACAATTCTTCTCTCCTTAGCGCCATCGGCAGGTTCTTTTCCCTTTACGTCATCAACAGTTATTTGATTTTTAGGGTCTACCGATGCCTTTCTTCTAGCAGCCTCTGACGTTAATACTTTGGTTTTGCCTTTAGCCTCCACCATGTTTGCAGGGAACGGATGTTGATTAAACACCTTGCAATCACTGGTACTGTGCGAGGTAGCATTGTGCCCTTTGTAGTACCTAATCTTTTTCAACTCTTCTGCAATTTTATCAGTCCAGTATGCATCTTGACCTTGCCGAGGCACAGGCTGAACTTCTGTTGGAGGTGCTGGCTGATAGGCTTCGATGTAGTCGTGTGACAAACGAGCCGGAGCAATCGGCACATTTGTTATTGCTGGTCCACTAATTTGCTGCACAGGGTTCATCGGCCATGATGCCGATGTAGGATTCTGAACATCTGCTTGCATATATTGCTGTTGAACCCCTGCCATCTGATACTCAGGTTGAGCAAAGTGCTGTTGAGCTGGCAATGGACCCGTCCCACTTGGATTAGACCTCATCGGCACATGACTTGCCGATGGTTGATAGACTGCAGCCATCTGTTGCTCTTGCATTTTTGGATGATAGACAGCATAATTCCCTTGATTTGCAGGAACTCCAGCTAGAGGAACAATTGATGCCACCGGTTGGTTTGCAGTCGAAAACCCTTGTTGTATCGGCATAGGGTTTGCCGATGGACTTGTGTATAATGCCTGATAAGGCGACATGTGGAGTCTTCCTAATGGCAACTGTGCGGTAGGTGGCGTTGTAGTATAGTGCGTCATTTGAGCCATCGGCCGAACCGGAGTAGCTGATGTTATGGGGGTTTTACCCGCTGTATCATGCGCCTGATTTAATCCAGAGTTAAAAGCAGGTAGATCTGGAGACATCCCATATCCCCACCAATCGGCAGGAACTCGTTGATTTTGAACTGAAGGACCCGACATTGCCGATGCCATTAGATCTGTACTTAATTGAGCATTCTTTGACATCAGCGGTGGAGATTCAGCAGCAGGCAGATCTGTATGAGGAGCAGAAACCCCTGGAGCCATAACGGCTGTAGTAGCCGATGGAGCTGTAGAAGATGACATCCCAGGCTGATGATATACTGGGCCAACATAAGCTGGTACTTGTACTTGTCCTTCTTTTAATGATTGAATAACAGCATTACAAACAGTATTGGACAGTACGCTAGAGTGATTAATCAATGCATGACTTAATGCAGAGTTAACCATTGATTGTAATTTACCAGGATTGGAGTCAAAAGTAACCTGCCGAGGAAACGGCGGGTCTTGCTTCTGTACCACTTCTCCGCTCCTATTCTTGTTGTAGGATTTCAGGTAAAGCTGCCTGTAATCCTCCATAGCCTTCTCCATGGCCTGCCTCTGATCCTCCTTGAGATCTGATTCTAATATCTCAACGATGTTTTCTGGAGTGATATCAGTAGGATTCTTCATGATAAATCTGTTGATTTGGTCCCACCGGGCGTGCCAAAAGATGTGTTGATGCAAAAAGGCGTTAGATCTGCAAACACACCGGGCTAATACCCTGGTTCGATATCAAGGCGTGCCAGTCGATTTGACCTGTTAATCGACAAGGATGATAGATTTGAATAAAACCCGAACGAGACGACAGCGATACGCCCGGACGTCAAAGCTCAGATGATATTCGATAACTGTTGAACAGATCAGATGAGACGACAGCGATACGCCCGGACGCCAAAGCCTGAATCGTGCTCGGTAGACGCGGAACCTGCAAGGTCGCCGGAGATCAAGTTGATGCAGCCCGCCGATTCTTGAAAGAACTCGTTGAAAAGGAAAAGGTACTGGTGACGAAGTTGTCGAAAAGTAGATTGCTTGAAAAGTAGATAAAAGTAATAGATTTGTTGTATTTGATTGTGTATATCTTTTTACATTGTCTCTCGGTACATATTTATACCCTGGTACTATGAGTCCTAAACAGACACGACAAAGTATTACCTAAACAAGTCTTATCTCTAAGAAATAAAAAATAACAACTCGTACCAAGGTCGGACTCAAAAATAGACTATTAAAATAATGGCATAAATATTGCTAATTTCCTTATCCATTGCTCTACGATGAAACCTCTATCGGCACGCTCCTCATCGCTGTAGATTCCATCGGCAAAACCCATCGATAATGACTCAGACCTGCTTTCCACGTCCTTCAGCTCTGCTTTCCATCGGCAACCATGCCTCTCTCTCCATCGGCAACAGCCCTCTGGCTTCATCGGCAATGTACGAGATCAACATGTCCTTTATTGGCAATCACCCATCGGCAACTCAGAAGCAATACCGGAGAATAACCACTCCCTTGCCGATCGGCACAGTTTTCAGCTTATATTGGCACGTGTCAAAAAACGGTGTCAACACAAGGTTGCATGAATTTGATTTATCATATGGAAACAAATATGAGTGAAGAGGTTGGTGAACGTTTATTACCTTTTGCACACCTGAGTGTTCTTATTGGCAGCATGTTTGGATTCAGCTTTGAAGATGCTGCACTGGTGGCGTGGTTGTACAAGCCCCAACTCAAGTGAACCATAAGGCCAAGTTTTACACACAACTAGTGTATGTGGGCCTTGGACCTTATTGGTAGCAAAGGTGTAAAGGGTAGGACTTCCCTTTTTTTCCTCTCATGTATTTATTATATTTTTTTCTTGATTTTTTCATCACTCTTTTTTCATATCTCAATCTTTTTTTGGCTCTCTTCTTTTTTTCAACTTTCTTTTTAGAACACTCCTTCTTTTTGCTTTCTTTTTTTTATTTTTTATAGCAAGGCAAAGCTGACATCAACTTTCATTTATCTTTATGGATGACCCATGTTGTGAGTGGGACTCGAGATCCTCGCCATCTTCCCCCACACTTGGACTTTTGTATAAAAGACAAGAGTGTTGGGTCAGGGTCTCCTTGTGAGTGTGTTCCACCCCTCAAGGGCATCATGTTTTGTAGTTGATGTTGCTCCATGTTCTCAAGCGTCATATGACCCGTACTCTCATGTTATATGAACATCATCGCCCACCAGAGCACATAAGCTTGAGTCAAAGTACGAGCCTGGTCAGCTTACTGTTCGTGGTGGTCAGTCAAGGCCGTATGGCCAAACATGTGGCTTCGAAAAGCTGCTGAGCGGGTCATACCTTTCGAACAACGAGGCCATCCGCCGATTAAAAGCATCTGGCATCAACTTCCCTGGTGTCTCTCAAGAAGGGTCGTTCCGTTCGAAATATTCGAACAGGCGGTTCACTTGTTCTTTACACGGTTGGATTTGGCTGACTGTCCAGGCCTCGGCAACAATTGCCCCGTTGATGAATTCGTTGTCAATCAATGGTAGTAGTTCCTTCACCTGGAACATCTCCTCTGGGGTGGGCAGCTCCAACCATCGTGGGTTGCATTCAGGCACCTGATTGACATTACAGGGCACCAGCCTTCCCTCCACTTTCTGGCTCATATAGAACTAGCGGGTGTTCCATCCCTTGGCGGCAGATTGGGGCTTTGACCCTAGCCAATGTTTCATCATCCCATCAGCCTCTAGCAACTTGGGACCCCCCGGTCTCAGCCCCCTTTTTCCACAACAGGAAGAAATAGCAAAAAAGATTGAAATGGGGGTCGATGCCCAGGTACATTTCATAGAAGGCAATGAAGATGGATATGGACAGAATGGAGTTGGGGTCGAGGTTGCAAATCGAAATCCCCCAATATATGCAGAGGTCTCAGACGAATCCATGGACTGGCGCTCCGAGTCCTCGAGGCACCATGTCCTCAAAAACAACAAATTCTCTTTCCTATGGACAAGGATAGTCCTCACCTCGTGGCTCACGCCACGCCCCCATCTCCGTCGGCGACAGGAGTCCTTCCCTGATGAGTGCCTCTAGCGACTCCCGCGTGGATGTTGATTGCTGCCATTATGGCCCAGGCGCCCCGGCGCCGGCTGTCTTCCCCCGCCTTCCTCATTCCTTTATTCACCATCTTCTTCGAGGTGGATGGGTTGATTTGGGGAACAGAGGACATGGGTAGTGCTAATACGCAGAATGGCTGGATTGAATCACAGCAGCGGTGGAGTTGATGTGGCGATTGACATGGCGGCGGGTATGTGGGCTCTGAGTGCAAACCGCTCGAGAAGGTGGGGAGACTGGGCAGTGGGGAATGATTGCACTTCGAGTACCATTTCCCTCCGGCGGTGCCCACTACTTATATCATTCGGGCGTGCCGGTTTGACCTCTAGGGTTGGGCCGTCCGACTTGTGTGGATTCTGACTTATTGGGCCGTTTTTAGTCCCGAGTCCGTGTGTGCGCCGGAGTGGTTTTCCTCCCTCACGCATGTAAGTTGCGTGCCCAATCCATGTTTGTTAAAAACATGCATTGGAATTTTGGGATCTTATCCTAGTTTTGTTCTCAGACGTATATACCCGAATTAGTTTCCTATTTTTTTCCTAAAAAATAGGAAACTGATTTCTCGGGATAGATAGTTAATTTCCCATACTTGGGGATTACCTGGTAGTTTCTCACTCCTTGATGCCTACGGACTTTACGTCCTCGGCACCTTCGACTGCTACATCGGCAAATCTCCAAATACAAGCTAAGTTCTTCATTAAGTTTTTTCTCATCCTTTTTTACACAGTTTTGTATTTTTTACACTACCTATCATACATGTGCCATACATAAGTCACAGTTAAACTTTGTCTCCCGTCCGCCGAGAACGACTTGACAAGGCACTACTTCGATCCTCTGACGATGTGTTACAGCTTCGCGCTACATGGCACTAGGAGATTCAGCGCTCGCTCTCTAACAGTACTAGGTACCTAGTGTTCCTAGCGGTCCTACGTGGTCATTAGCGCATCCCTAAGTCACCTGATAGAGTTAGATTGATTCGAGAGTGGGAGGCAAAACTTGATTTTCGATGTCATTCATGTTTTTTACATATCAAACATTTAAAGTGACTTAAATGTTATCATCCAGATCAATTATTTGTACATCATGTAGTACCGATTTCAATGTTTATTTTTCAGGACAAGGCCTAGTTGCCGAGTACACTTTGTATGCTCGGGAACTGGATCAAGGACCGTCATTCAGGTTTTTTTTGACACAACCTGACACAAGGACTTCACGGCTGACCAGTTGGGCTACTCAATGCTTACCGCCCAGTTGGTCCAGCTCAGTGTTATGCGCTGCATGCCTCGTTCCCGACCACCTGCTGCTCAGGAACCTGCCACTGTCGATACATGGCTCGGTATCGCGTGCTTCACAGCTTCATCCCCAGCTTCATCTACTCGGGGACTCGTCATCACTACTTGGCTACGTGTTACGCACCATACAGCCTCATTTTCTGCTTCATACTACTTGGGAACTCATCATTGCCACTCAGAGGCATCTTTGGATCAGTGGTTCTCAGTGTCTCTTGAATGGTAAGAATTTCTATTATCAGAGCGGCAACTCTAGAAAGAGGGAAGACAGCAAGACAAAATCTGTCTTGAAGTTCACCCCAATTCCATGAACACCTCCTACAGTATGAGCATACCATTGTTTCACATTTCCCAAAAGTGAGAATGGAAACAATTTCCATTTGAGGGTATCTTGTGTCATGCCAAAAAATTAGGCAAGAACATAGGTGCTCAAATTCCTGTAGGTGGGTATAAGGATTTTCATCAAGTTTCCCAGAGAAGGGTTGCTCCTGAACCATGGCTATGAAACCAGGGCAAATTTCATAGCCATTTGAAAAAATGGGATGGGATGATGGTGGCTGTTCCACTGAATCGCCTTTTGGAACCGAGAATTTAATGATTGGAGTGGAATCCATGTGGTTGGGATAGTGGTAGAGGTATGGTGCATATATTTTTGGTAAAAAGAAAATTATAAAGGATACACGGATGAACTTGGTTCAAATCTAGAACAGCTACCACTCCCTAGCAACGACACCAGAAAGCTTGTTGGTATTTCTTAGCATAAGCAGATAAATCCGCAAGTGCATGGAGTATCATTGTATCTTTCACCCGAAAGTATTTAGGGTATCGTATTTTCCACAGGGAACAAAAGTGTACTAGAGGGAAGCAAGAACGTCCAGGACAAGGAGGTAGAAGGATATTTTTGTAGGGCGAGAGGGTTTTCTAAGCTCAGCCCAAGGTCACCAGATAACTAAAATCTCGGTTTACTAAACTCACTCACTTCAGAGCAGTGGTACCTTTCCGACCCATGAAAAGACTAGGAAAATGTGATCGGGAGAAGGCCGCCAAAAGCTCTATGAAAACACCAAGCCGAACATGGTGGAATACAAAGGCCTTGTCGAGTCTGTCACCCCCGGGGCTACCACAACTATCCGTGGGGTTGGGTGCAAACTCAGGTAACTCGCTAGCCTAAGCACCACATCTGCGCTAGCGGCTACTACTCTAGTCTGAGATCTTAATTAGACTAAAGCACTCAGTCAAGCAGAGATCCCGTAAGCAAGTAAGTAAGCACTAAAATTTAATTAAATAGATCACTAGGAAATTGGAAAGAAAGAATGCAGATATTACTCACAAAGGAGTCGGCTCCGTAGAGGTACAAGTTGGAGGAGAACCCGACAAACCGGCTCCACCTCCGCTCTGTGCCTCCTCTCTCTTCCTCTTTTCTAACTTGTACAACTAGGTGAGTGCACCTAGAGGGACACTACTACTACTGAAATGACATAGAAGTGAAGCTCAAGTGTAGAATATGAAGTGTATAGCTCAAACTTGTAGTGTAGACTGTGTCTACAATGAGGGGAGACGGTCTCCTTATATATAGAGAGAAGGAGGGAAATTTTGTACATCACCCCCTCTCCTATGATGGTTTCATGCATGCAACCGCCCTACTGTAGGTCGGTACATTAATTGTCTATCAATCAGCATCGAAAACCAGGCAAGAACCGGTCATTAATATGGTGAACCGGAGCCAAACCGCGCCATCAGTGGGCTGTCAACATTTCTGGAAAGAAATCAGTGGGCACGGGCAGCTGAACTAGCCGGTTCATGCGGTCCAACCACGCCAGACCCGCACGAACCAACATCCACCTCCACATATCCATTCCTGTGCTGCCACATGCCCTGGTCGACCAGCCCGGCCGGGATCTTGCTCCTGCCTCCGCGTTAAAGCCACATGAGCGCGCGTGGCATTTGGGCAGTGGCCACGTGGCCACCCTGGATTGGCCAGTCCAAATCCTGTGTTCCCGCCCATGCTCCACATCGCGCTCGCCCGCTCTAGGGAGTCGGCTGCGTGTCCGGTGGTGCCACGTGGCCACATGTGATGGGCCGGGCCGCTCGACTGCTCCCACCAGGCCGGCAGCTGCTGCGGTTGTGGGGTCGGTCTGGTGGGCCTATCGCCAGCATGGGGATGCAGCTGGGCCCTACCTGGCTCGCTAACAGAATGATGTCGGCGCTGACATGGGGGTGCTGATGTCAGCGATGATGTCAGCACTCCTTTTTAATTCAGAAAATTCATATCTTTACTGGGAACTCCAAATAATGCAAATAATATATCCATTTTGATCAGCTCGACGAGCCCGTAGCAATGGTGTACTCTAATTCACTATTTGAGATACTTTTATTCCATGAAATATTAAGTTTCCTACAAAACAGTGGAGAATACCAAAACTCATGGAATTGATTAGTTAAAATCCCTATTACTAAGTTTTGATTATAATTTTATTTGTAAGTTTGCGGAAAAAAGTATGCAATAAGGACCGCCAACAGGTGCCAGGCCATGTTCCCGGGTGCGGCAGCGGGGTGTCAGGTGGGACCCCAAGTGCTCCTAGCAGGATAGCAGTCCCGCAGTATAGGGGAGGGTTCCGGCGAGCGCCAGCGTAACTATCATGCCATTTTGCTGTTTATTGACTTCCATTGTTGTTGTTGTGCTTGTGAAAAAAATGACTATGAGCCATGTGATCAGAATGCAGTCGTACTCCAGCAGCATCCCCACGACCATCGTCCAGCTAGACCACGCCGCCACTGACCACCGAAAAGACGCAAGGTGGTAACGCAGCCCAGTCCGTAGAACAGCCAGAAACAGGAAGCAGCACGGCGACACCGTCCTAACCAGACGCTAAGTCTGCGGGCCAGTCTAAGAGACGGCTGGTGCGCCGGAGGCCGATGGGACACGCAACAGGTCGTCCACCTTGCCGTGCAGATCAGGCGGGATCAAGTGCTCCGCCACCGCCAGAAGAGGTTGAGGAGGTGCCCAGAGCGTCGCCCAAGGTCCACTGCATGGACATCTCAACCCAGTGTGTCCACACGATGCGCAAGAGGGGGACAGATGACTGTAACATACGAAGAGATCCCAGACAACGACTAGGAGGCTGGCATTCAGGATGCAGTAGAGGTGCTGGTTGATCGGATCAAGGTAAAATCCATGGCAACTGCTTAGAAGTTATATTATTTGATATTTGAAATATTGTTAATCCTCGCGTCATTGGGTATGCTCAGTCACTGCAGGAGACCTCCTTCCAGCACGGCAGGACCATTGACCTGTTTGCGTCGACCTGGGTAGAACTCTCAGGGTGGCCAAGCGCACCTAGAAGTGCAGGCCAAAGTGTACCAGGAGCGGGAACGTGCCTAGGAATCCGAAGTCGCCGCACTGCGTAGGAAGGTGGAGGAGCTGGAGGCTGACAATGAGGCTAAGATGTCAAACTCTCCATCGTATCATGCTTCCTGCTGAAGGCTAACTTGTGTTGGGTATAGAGTTGAATTTCCAGAACACTACAATGGCCAAAGAGATCTCCCACCTGCTGACCGAGAACGAGGCGGCCCGGGAGCGAGCCAAGGAGGACCGAGAGAAAATTACACAGCTGACCGGTAGGTGAAACAACTCAGAATTGTTTCTCTTGTCTGCTGCATACTGGGCGGACCAAGGTATGCTCACCATTGTACTGTTTATTGTTGTAGACTTGGGAGACTACCACATGGTCCAGTTCCAGGTGCTGGAGGATGCCAGCGCTGCTCTCCAGGGGAAAATTAGGATAATGACTGACCACATCAAGCCGGTGCTACAGACCATCTTCCCTAAAGAGGCACATCCCACAGACCCTGTGGGAGAAGTGGTTGTAGGATGCAGTTGCAGGCGCTGGTAGGTATGTGGCCGCTACAATGCTCGCTGTAGTCCGCACCAACTACCCGGAGGTGGAGCTGGTGGACATCGAGCGAGGAATCCCAGCCGAGGTCTTAGACGAGGATGCTGAGGAACTACGCACCACATCTGGTTGAAGATATGACGCTGATCGAGGATCCTGCGGAAGGTGGTGGTGGTTGGTAGGCTGAAAACAATGTTTATATGTGTTTAAACAATGTTTGTAAGTTGTGCCGAGCACTGGGTCCTCATAACTTTTAGGCTTTTGATGCAGATAGTTTATGGTAGGCACGTTTAAGCGGGTGATAAATGTATTGCCATTTTTATTATGCGAAGTGTAGTTGTATAAAAAGTGTCAACAATTAAGTTTTTGCCCCCACCCTCGAAGCGAACTAACTCTGTTAGGTGACATAGGGATGCGTTAGTGAATAGCATAGGACTGCCAGGATCACTAGGTACCTAGTACCGTTAGAGTGTGACTGCCGAATCTCCTAGTGCTATATAGCATGGAACTGTAACACATTGTAAGAGGATCAAGACAGTGCCTTGTCAAGCCGTTCTCGTTGGGCAAGAAACAAAGTTGAATTGTGACAAATGCAGGGCGCATGTAAAACTGATTGTGCAAGGATGCAAAGCTGTAACAGGAAAACAGGATGACAAAGAACTTTATTAATTCATAAATGACATGGAAAATAGGGTACATATCTTATTCTATGGGTAGAAGCAAATGAGCTGATCAATGTGCCAGGAATTTGGCTCGTCAACGTCCTTCATCATGCACAGCCTTAATCTTGAATGTCCCTTCCCATCTTGGTGACTGCTTATGTAGACCATCTGTGTTTTGTATTCATCACAGCACCGTGTCACCAACCAGGAATAGCCTTCCCTTAATATTGCGGTTATAGTAACGACACACTGAAGCTAGGTATTTAGCCGTGCAGGCACAAGATTCGAGTGCTTGCTCTTCTTTGGCTATGATATCTACTTCTCTAGCTTCGTTGGAGGTGTTCTCATCATGATAAGCAACCCAAGGTGATTGGAAAGCAACCTCAGTAGGATGGCCTCGGACCCAAACACCATGAAGTATGGAGACACTCCAATGTTGTGACTGGGCTGGGTACGGAGTCCCCAGACCACAGCAGGCAATTCCCCTAACCACCGACCAAGCTTGAATTCTTTATCATACTGAAAAACTCGTTTATGTAAGGCATCAATTATCATGCCGTTGGCCCATTCCACCTGTCCATTAGCTCAAGGATGAGCGATGGATATGTATTTGACCTTGATAGTGAGATCGCCACAGAAGTCAAAAAACTTATCACTGGTGAACTGGGAGCCCAGATCAGTAATGATACTGTTCGGCATACCGAATCGTTGGATAACATCATCAAGGAATTGCACCACCTTCTCACCTGTAGCTTTTTTAATGGCCTTGTACTCAAACCATTTGGAAAATTTGTCGATGAGTACATGGAGACATGTATGGCCACCAGGAGCCTTTTTGAAGGGACCGATCATGTCTAGTCCCCAGCATGAGAATGGCCAAGCCACCGGAATCTGCTTGGCGAACATTTGGCAATTTTTGCACTGACGCACATAGTCTTTCGCATCGGTGTCTGCTGTAGGCCAGTAGAACCCTACTTAGTAAGCTTTGCCGGCTAGTGTCTAGGATGCTGCTTGGTTGCCACAAGTACCGACATCGATATTATCCAGAAACTTGACACTCTCTTCTTGGGTGATGCACTTCTGGTAGATCTCGGATCTCAGGCTTTTGCGCATCAACTCGCCGTTAACCATGAGATAGGCACGGGATCGACGGATCAGCTACTGGGCTTCGATCTTATCTTCTGGGACAAGGTGGTCATCTAGGTACTTGACAAGGGGCTCTCTCCAGTCGGGCCGAGGAGGAGCTGCCTGCTCAGCTGGTTCATCAGCCGACAGCTGCTCATCACCGTCGTCAGTCCCCTGCTGGCTTAGGGAGCTTTGCTCAACCTCTTTGGAGGATTCACTAAGCACTGCTAGGATCTGGTCGGTAGTAGTACTAGGCGCTGGTGCTTCGTATGCCTGGTCGGGGATCGATGGTTTGATCAAATCCTCGACAAATACTCCTAGGGGCACCTCAACGCAAGATGAGCCTAGCTTGGACAGCTCATCGGCTCCTTTGTTCTCAGTGTGTGGTACATTGATGAATTCTAGCCCATAGAACTTGTTCTCCAACCTGCATATCTCGGCAACATAGGCATCCATTTTCTCGTGGACTGTATCCCAATCTTTGTTAACTTGATGGATGACTAGAGTAGAATTGCTGTACACAGGAGCCATTTAATGCCCAACTTGACTGCGATACGGAGGTCGTGCAGGGCCGCTTCATACTCAGCCACATTATTAGATGACTTGAAGTGGATGCGCAAGACATAGCGGAGCGTGTCCTTGGACAGAGCGATGAAAAAGACACCTGCTCTAGCACCGTCGATGTTCAGGGAACCATCAAAGTACATCTGCCAGTGTTCGGCAGTGGTGTCCACCAGAGGCAAGGTGATGTCCGACCACTCTATGATGAAGTCGACCAGGGCCTAAGATTTGACAGTCTTTCAACTATGAAATGTCAGCGTGAACTCACAGAGCTCTTACGTGTATTTAACAATACAACCACTAGCGTCTCTATTGCGTAGGATATCCCCAAGAGTAGCTTTTGTGACCACCATAATCTTATAAGCCTAAAATAGTGGAGGAGTTTCCTCTTGGAGATCAGGAGTGCGTAGTGCAGCTTCTGGATGTGGTTGTAATGTTGCTTGGTCTCGTCAAGGACCTCGCTGATGTAGTAAATTGGACGCTGTACGCTGTAGACATGCTTGGGTTCCTCGCGCTCAAACACCATCACGGTATTGACCACTTTAGTTGTGGCAGCTATGTAGAGGAGAAGCTCCTCGCCTTCTCATGAGACCATAAGTACTGGGGGATTTGCGAGGTACTCCTTGAGCTGCTTGAAAACATGATCGGCATCATCTGTCCACTCGAACTTCTCTTTTTCCTTAAGAAGTTTGAAAAAGGGAAGACCTTTTTCACCCTTCCGAGAGATATAACGACTTAGTGCCGCCATGCATCCGGTGAGCTTTTGTACATCTTTGATGCATCGTGGCAGTTGGAGGTCCAGGATGATTTTGACCTTCTCGTGATTGGGAAGTATGCCATCCTGGCTGACCACGTGGCCGAGTAGAAAAGGCACACTTGTTGGGGTGCAGCTTCCACTGAAACTCGTCTAATGCCACAAAGGTGCGGTGGAGATTTTCAACCAGAGTGTCGGACTACCTGGTCTTTACTACCACATCATCTATGTATGCCTCGACAAGGTCGTCGGCGGTCTCGTCATCAAGACATGCCTGGATGGCTCGCTGGTATGTGGCTCTAGCGTAGTGAGGAACCGCCACGAACTTGGAGGTCCCTGGTTGGCCGAGGATGGCATGGTAGATTGCCTTAAAGTCAGCCACGACGAAGGTGATGTGGTTGATGCAGAAGTGCTGCTTTGTGCCGAACTGGACGGGCAAAGTGATCTGCCCCAAGGGGTATGAGGGCTTGTCCGGCATGATGCCCCAAAATGGAGAGTTGTAGTGCTTGAGGTTCTCCGGCTTTAGGCCAAGCTCTTTGAAGGCTGGGTAGAATAGGATGTTCAGGGCACTGCCTGTAGGATTATGAGGGTGCTATGCTAGCCAGAAAACAAAACTTTTCTACCTCATAAACCAGGATCTACTGCCAGATATAGATCACAGGATTATCACTAGACGTGCAGGTGCAGCGAAAGACTCGATGTAGTCGAACGCGTCGCAGCAGTGTCGTGCAGTTACGTGGTTGTCTGTCAAGTACACCCTTCGCTCGTGGATCATCCAAGCACATTCTCGACCAATCTGACCAGTTGCTGACTAGGCTACCGACCACCGGTATCTGTCCTTGTGCCGCAGATGCAACACCTCCAAGGTATCACACACGTGCGGGAAGAAGCAAAGCGCAACCAGACTGCTAGGTCTGCGAGGACCAAAGGCCTGAGCGTGGGGTGGGCGACGGTGGCTCAATAGATCAAAACGGATCCCCTTTGCCTCACCCCTACCCCTTTCTTATATAGGCGTCCCTATGTGACCCCGTCTGGAGGCCCATCAGGAATCCCTAAGCCTTGTCTAATTTGGGTCCAACCCGAATTAGGCTTCCAACTCTTAAGCGTGCGACCCTATGGGTTCATGCACACATAGACATGGGCCGAGTACTCCTACTCACCCAATAGTTGACAGCGGCCTCTAGCAAGGCATGGCAACTCCTATGCATACGCAAAGATCATATCAGACGAACCACTATGACTACGTATAAGTTATTTCCTTTGTCACTCGATATATTGTTAAACTCGTGGGTTAACACTTAACCTAAGCACGGTCATGCATTTGTTGATCCAATCACTTGAGCGATCCATTGATATCTCTCTCATGCAGATTTGTTGATCCAATCACTTGAGCGATCCATTGATATCTCTCTCATGCAGAGAGGGGCAAATACCATCTTGACTATCTATGTCTCATAGCATGCTTCCCGACCACCTGAAGACCACCTTTATAACTACCCAGCTACGGAGCAGTGTTTGGCAATCCCTAAGTAGGCCATTTCACATCTTGAGTATATACCATAATCTAGGTCTAAGGACATAACATACATGACGTGAATAGAGACAATCTCATATTGGGTCAGTCCAGCCTACATGTCTCACATGTGCCCACATTATTAGTCGACATCTCCATGTCCATGACTTGTGAAACATAGCCATCAACTAATACATGTGCTGGTCTAATATTCAAGTGTGTTCTCACAGGAATGCTGACCAGGGACAACTTTAGAATAACCATTCAAGTATTTGAGTTCCACAAACAATTCACATAATTGCTAATCAACACAAGTTGTCTATAATAGATATTCAATGAACACTTAATGCATATGACAGATACAATCAGAATATCATCATCTCCATGATTACCTCTAGGGCATATTCCCAACACTGCCTTCATCAACGAGCACTTTCTCAAACCGGACGCCATCGATTATCGGGTCAAGGACCAGTGGGAAATGACCAGCCTCCGGGAGTTTGGCCCACATATCATTCCTGCTGAACAAGATGGGCTGCTCGGACCACGGTGGCACCCTCACGTCAGCGATGAGGCCATCGGACTTCTAGATATACGCGATGGCCTATGTCAGCAGCTTCTTATCCCGCGCGTTCTCCAGCCCGACCTTGCTGCCGAAGATGACGGCAGCAACATTCTTCACGGGGTCCCTGTAGGCGTGCAGCGAATCGGGATCTTGGGGCTTTTCCTCATTAGCGTTGTCCTCTTGGACAACATATTTGGCCTTGGCATTGGGAGCTGGGTACGGCTTCTTGTTGGCGGTGATCTTGAGTGCGTTCGCCAGAACTCTGCACTCTCCTAGCGTATGACCATTGCCAAGGTGGCAAGGGCAGTCCTGGCTAAGGACTTTGTCGAGCTCCTCATCATGGTCCCGTTTCTTACCCTTTACCGTGTTGACAGAATCATCATCATGGTTCCGACCACGGCACTTGAAAGAGCGGTTGTCGTCCTGCTGATCGGGGTCGCCATTACCATAACGATTTTTGCGGCAATCAGGACTGCGTCTAGGTCGGTGGTTTGTTGTTGCTGATCATGAAGATTGTGTCGCCAAACCCAGGAGGGAACTCATGGAAATCCAATCTCAGGTCTGGTGGGGAGGTCTGTGCTTGGTGCTTCGGCGTGGTCGAGATCGCGTCCTCAACATGCTCTTCCATCTGGATCTCTGGACTCTCGTAGTCAGAGAGGAGATACTTAGTATAATCGGAGAGGCCAGAGGGCGATCTATCAATCTGGGCTAGCAGATCAAAAACGGTGCTACTCTCTAGGAGGTCGGATTAATCTCCTTCAAGGTCACCATGTTGACCTTAGGCCTCGGATCTTCGAGGACCAAAACCCTAGATGGATCTAGGTCCAAGAGGTGGTCATCACGTTGCACGGGGGCAACCTGCAGGTTCCTTGCAAAGGAGGCGGCTGCGTTGTCCAGGCCGTGCGGAAAGATGGCTCAATTGCTCGGAGTAGGAGCATTTTGGCCTGCTGGTGCCGGACCAGCAGGCTACGGATGCTGCACAAGGCGTTCCTGCCTCTGCTGTGCTCGGGACGCCGCCTGATTTTGGACCGAATGTGGCTGCGGATCAGCATGGTTCGGAAGACCATGCCGATGCTGGTGCACGTCGATGAACTCATCCATCTTGCATTGAATAGCTAAGTCACATGATATACAGGTAAAGCAACAAGTCAGGATCTAAGGTAACAGGGAGATCCCGATAGTTGATTTGTTAGCCGATGGGGACAATTACGAACTCCTACATGACATAGAAATGTGGGGGATTACAAAGGACGGAAAGGACAAGGTCACTCCCCGCCGCCTACCCCTCAACCGGTGCATGCTATCATATCCGAAGGCCCCCTTGTAGGGTTATGAGGGTGCTACGCTAGCTAGAAAACAAAACTTTTCTACCTAATAAACAAGGATCTACTGCCAGATATAGGTCACATGATTACCACTAGATGCGCAGGTGCAGCGGAAGACTCGATGTAGTCGAACGTGTCATAGCTATGCCGTGCAGTTGCGTGGTCGTCCGTCAAGTACACCCTTCGCTCGCGGATCGTTCGAGCATGTTCCTGACCAGTCCGACCAGTCGCCGACAAGCTACCTTCTACCATGATTGATGAGGTCTATCCTTGTGTTGCAGATGCAGCACCTCCAAGGTATCACACACGTGCGGGAAGAAGCAATGCGCAACCGGACTGCTAGGTCTGGGAGGAGCAAAGGCGTGAGCATGGAGTGGGCAACGACGGCTGAATAGATCAAGCTATCAATCCTATCCTTTGCCTTGCCCTACCCCTGCTTATATAGGCGCCCCTATGCGACCCCGACCTAGAGGCCCATCAAGAACCCTAAGCCTTGTCTAATACTGGTCCAACCCGAATTAGGCTTTCAGCCCTTAAGCGTGCGACCCTATGGGTTCACGCACACATAGACATGGGCCGAGTACTCCTACTCGCCCAATAGTTGACAGCGGCCTCTAGCAAGGCATGACAACTCCTATGCATACATAAAGATCATATCAGACGAACCACTATGACCGCGTACAAGTTATTTCCTATGCCATGTGATATATGGTTCAACTCCTGGGTTAACACTTAACCCAAGCACGGTGTTGGCATTTCTTAACGCAATCACCAAAATAGGCAAGATACCTATTCTGGCAACCATGCTAGAAATGCCTATTGTTGGCGACTCTTAACCCGGGTGATAGATCGTAACCTTTTAGAGATGATATCCTCAAGCGCACGGATCTATCGTTGTAGCATTTCACCCAGAAATAGTTCAGGGTATCGTTATTTATATTTTCCCGTAAGAGGCAGGGGTACAAATACCTCTAGCACAGATATGTTATGACATCATATCATTGAAATATGGCCCATAGCTATGCAGGGGTTAAACAATATGATTGGTAGATAGTGGACACACATAGAGCAACCTCAAGGATAAAAGAATAACCTAAGCGGAGCAGGTATATCTTATACATTTGCATAGAGCAAGTTAGTGTCATATGATAACCAGGTGAAGATACAAGTCAAGGTCAAGAGCAATAGGGAGATCCCAACAGCTGATCTGTCAGCCGATGGAGACATTTACGAACTCTTACACAACATACGAACGTGGGGGATTACGAAGGACTGACAGGGCTGTCACCACCTGCCGCCTACCCCTCAACCGCGGCATGCTGTCATATCCGAAGGCTCCCTCGCATCCGGACACCATGTTCACATACTAAGGAACTACCTATATCCACCTAGGACTCCCACCCTACGGATGGACGAGCTAGGATATAAGCAAACCCGAAGGAACAACGAACCGTTACTATATTCCTATCATCTTCTCTAAGTTCGTAAATCATATGAACAATGAAGAACAAGTATGAGCATGATGAACAACTCTCATATGGACTATAGTCTAGTTCATAATCATAGAATATATCATGCTCAAGACTATACTCTAGTTCATATGCAAGAATGTAAATAACAATAGGGAACTTGAATAGGGAAGAACTCTTCATAGTGTATTACCAAGAGAGAAGCACTTCTTCCTGGGAGACAAGCCTCCAAGTAGCTCAATCATACTCCAAAATATTCTAAGTAGCTACACCTAAAGAACAAGTGTAGAGAGTGAGGTAGTGCTCCAAATGAGTGTGTGTTGTGGGGTGCTCTCCTCCTCTCCTTTTGTAGCAGGTGGAAGGCGGTTCGGGGGTAGGATTGGAAATTCGAGCAGCGCACCATCCTCCTCTGCATTGATTGTACTAACATGAGCTAAAGATAAAGGTAAAATAAGTGGAGCAGGATTGGACACACATAGAGCAACCTCAAGGATAAAGGTAAAATAAAGAATAAAAGAATAACCTAAGCGGAGAAGGTATATATTATACATTTGCATAGAGCAAGTTAGTGTCATATGATAAACAGGTTAAGATACAAGTCAAGGTCAAGAGCAACAGGGAGATCCCAACAGCTGATCTGTCAACCGATGGAGACATTTACGAACTCCTACACAACATACAAACATGGGGGATTACGAAGGACAGACAGGGCTATCACCACCTGCCACCTACCCCTCAACCGTGGCATGCTGTCATATCCGAAGGAACTCTTCATAGTGTATTACCAAGAATGTAAATAACAATAGGGAACTTGAATAGGGAAGAACTCTTCATAGTGTATTACCAAGAGAGAAGCACTTCTTCCTAGGAGACAAGCCCTCCAAGTAGCTCAACCATACTCCAAAATATTCTAAGTGGCTAAGCCTAAAGAACAAGTGTAGAGAGTGAGGTAGTGCTCCAAATGAGTGTGTGTTGTGGGGGTGCTCCTCCTCTCCTTTTGTAGCAGGTGGAAGGTTTGGGGGTAGGATTGGAAATTCGAGCAGCGCACCGTCCTCCTCTGCATTGATTATACTGACATGAGCTGGCTGGGCCTAAACCACCTCACTGGTGCGCTGGCCGGCCTAGGTGCGTCCGTCGGCCCACC
Source organism: Bothriochloa decipiens (assembly GCA_023333625.1). NCBI lineage: Eukaryota > Viridiplantae > Streptophyta > Magnoliopsida > Poales > Poaceae > Bothriochloa > Bothriochloa decipiens. The sequence continues at coordinate 30,826,890 of CM041633.1, forward strand.
CGTGGGTCGGTTCGCGCCCAGCCTCGGTCAGTGGCTTCTGGCTTAGGCCTGGACTGCTATGTCATGGTGAATTTGGCCCGTGCACACTTCTGTTGGGCTGACTTCCTTTGGGTTGGTAAATACGTCTTCTGGAAAGCGCCTTTTTATTACAAATATTCCCTGTACTCTGTGTATTTCCTACATAGTGACAAATCTTCTAGTACATGTGGAATTCCGTTAGTAGTAAAGGTATATGTGTGTAAAAATATATAATTCTTCCCTTTTTGGTTCTATATTGGCGGTATAAATTCGTTGCTAAGGACCGCCGACACACGGCCATGCATTTGTTGATCTAATCACTTGAGTGATCCAGTGATATCTCTCTCATGCACAGAGGGGCAAATTCTGTCTCGTCTGTCTATGTCTCACAGCATGCTTTCCGACCACCTGAAGACCACCTTTATAACTACCCAATAACAGAGCAGCGTTTTGCAATCTCTAAGTAGGCCGTTTCACATCTTGAGTACATACCACAGTCTTAGGTCTAAGGACATAACGTACATGATGTGAATAGAGAATTTCTCATGTTGGGTCAGTCCAGCCTACATGTCTTACATGTGTCCACATTATTAGTTTGACATCTCCATGTCTATGACTAGTGAAACATAGTCATCAACTAATACATGTGCCATTCTAATATTCAAGTGTGTTCTCACAAGAACCCCGACCATGGACAACTTTAGAATAATCATTCAAGTAAAGGGTTCCACAAACAATTCACTTAATTGCCAATCAATACAAGTTGTCTATAATGAATATTCAATGAACACTTAGTGCATGACATAGATACAAATGAAATATCATCATCTCTATGATTACCTCTAGGGCATATTCCCAATAGTCTCACACTTACACAAGAGTTAGTCTCTAAGATGTCTAATCCCCATAGACCTCATGTGTGCCTCATGGTTAGGCTGTGGAAGAGCCTTTGTTAAAGGATCTGCTATATTCAGATCCGTATGTATTTTTCACAATTTGATCTCTTCTTGTTTCACAAACTATCGAATAAGATGAAACTTTCAGAGTACATGTTTGTTCTTCTAATGATCCCTAGGCTGCTTAGCCTGTGCAATCGCCCCATTGTTATCATAATGTAAATTCAATGGGCCTGATGCATTTGGAAACACACAAAGTTCAATGAGGAACCACCTCAACCAAACACCTTCCTTTGCAGCTCCACTAGCCATAATGTACTCGGCTTCTGCTGTAGAATCGGTCACTGTTTCCTGCTTGGAACTCTTCCAGCTTACTGCACCACCATTTATTGTGAACACAAAACCTGATTGAGATAGTGAATCATCCGCGTCGATTTGGAAACTAGCATCAGTGTAACTGTTTACAATGAGCTCCTCCTCACCTCCCTAGATTAGGAACACATCCTTAGTCCTTCTCAAGTACTTAAGAATGTTCTTAACCATCATCCAGTGACTCTCACTAGGAATAGCTTGGTAACTGCTCACAACACTTAGAGCATATGCGACATCTGGGTGAGTACATATCATGGCATACATGATGGAACCAACTGCCGAAGCGTATGGAACCTTACTATGCGCTTGCGCTCAGCATCAGTGGAAGGAGACTACTTATCACTAAAGCGCATGCCATGTGACATAGGCAAGAACCCTTTCTTGGACTGTTCCATGTTGAACCGCGTCAACACTTTGTCAATGTACGTGTCTTGGCTTAATCCTATTAGCCTCCTTGACCTATCTCTATAGATCTTAATGCCCAAGATGGATGCTACCTCTCCTAAATCCTTCATAGAAAAGTATTATTCAGTGAAGTTTTTATGGATTGCAACATTGGAACGTCATTCCCGATCAGTAATATGTCATCCACATACAAGATTGGAAACACCACAGCGCTCCCACTTTCCTTCTTGTAAACACAAGGTTCTTCTTCATTCTGATGGAAGCCAAACCCTTTGACGACCTCATCAAAACAACTCCGAGATGCTTGCTTTAACCCATAAATGGATTTCTTAAGCTTGCATATTTTTTTAGCATTATGAGGATCAACAAAACCTTCTGGTTGTATCATATACATGTCCTCTTCCAGATATCCATTTAGAAAGGCTATTTTAGCATCCATCTGCCATATCTCATAATCAAAATATGCAGCAACTGCTAGAATGATCCGGATAGATTTAAGCATCACTACCGGCAAGAATATCTCATCGTAGTCAATTCCTTGAACTTGCCAAAAACCCTTTGCGACAAGCCGAGCATTATAGATGTGAACATTTCCATCCATATCCTCCTTCTTCTTCTTAAAGATCCATTTGCACTCAATGGGTCTAACCCCATCGGGCGGGTCAACCAAGTTCCAAACCTGATTGTTTCCCATGGAATCTATCTCGGATCTCATGACACTCTGCCATTGCTCGAAATCTGGGTCCATCATTGCTTCTGCATAATTTGTGGGTTCATCATCGTCCAACAATAATAGATCCCCACACAATTCGTGAAGTCTTGCTGATCTTCGTGGTTAGGGCGGAGCACCGACCACAGGTGGTTGGGATGTACCGACCATAGGTGGTTGGGGTGGTCTACGGACCACCGGTGTACCAACCACCAGTGTGTCGACCATGGGTGTCTCAACTTGTTCTGCTACATTAGCATCACTAGTAGAGTCATTCCCAGCTGGCTCATCTTGAACTTCTTCAAGATACACCTTTCGACTACTCCTATCTCCTTTGAGAAACTTTTTCTCTAGGAAGACACTATTTCAAGCAACAAACACTTTTCCCTCTGATTGGTTATAGAAGTAATACCCTAAAGTTTTCTTTGGATATCCCATGAAGAAGAACTTGTCCGACTTTGGTGCAGCTTATCAGATATCAACGATTTGACATAAGCTTCGCAACCCAAAACTTTTAGAAAAGACAAACTGATATCTTATCTCATATGGTGTCTTATCTACGGACTTAGATGGTACCTTATTTAGTGTCAAAGCTGCTGTTTCTAGAGCGTATCCCCAAAACGATAAAGGTAGGTCTGACTGGCTCATCATAGACCAAACCATGTCCAACAAAGTCCGATTATGATGCTCGGACACACCGTTCCTTTGCGGCATTCTAGGTGGCGTAAGTTGTGGAATAATTCCACAACTCTTAAGATGATTGCTAAACTCGTGACTTAAATATTCACCTCCACGATCAGATCGCAAGGCCTTAATCTTCTTGCCACATTGATTCTCTACTTCATTCTGAAATTCTCTAAACTTTTCAAATGTTTCAGACTTATGCTTCATTAAGTAGACATACCCATATCTACTAAAGTCATGAGTTAAAGTTGTGAAGTATTGGAATCCGCCTCTAGTTGATGTGCTCAGTGGTCCACACACATCAGTATGTATGAGTTCCAACAAGTCAGACGCTCTCTCAGGAAAACCTATGAAAGGCGCCTTGGTCATCTTGTCGAGCAGGCAAGCCTTCATATCTCATGATTCAAAATCAAACAAAGTTAAAGCCCATCAGCATGGAGCTTCTTCATGCGATTCTCACTTATATAACCCAAACGATAATGCCATATATAGGTAGGACTTAACGCATTAAGCCGAGGCCTTTTAGCATTAACATTACAGACAGGGGCATCATCAAAATTTAAAATAAATAACCTATTCACAACGGATGCAAAAGCCACAAACATGTCATTCTTGGAGTTGCACAAATAAATAACCCATACCATTGTCTTTACTCGCAAAAGAATAACCATCCTTCATCAAACATGAAGGTGACACAATGTTTTGACTTAAGCTAAGAACAAAATAACAATTATTCAATTCCATAACAAATCTTGATAGCAGGTGAAGTTGCATCGCCCCGACGTTCAACGCAGCAACTCTTGCATTATTTCCCACACAGAAGTCAACCTCTCTGTTTTCCACGCTTTTATTTCTTATCATTCCCTGCATCGTATTGCAAATATGAGCAAATGATCCGGTATCAAATACCTAAGAATTTATATAAGAGTCAACGAGAAAAATGTCCGTAACATGAACAATAAGAGTACAAGCAGTAGTAGTACCTTTATCGCTGCCATCCTTCTCTAAGGACGCAAAGTACTCCTTGCAGTTCCTTTTCTAGTGACCTTTTCCCTTACAATAAAAGCAATATGAATTTGCAGATGGTCTAGCCTTGGCAGCAGATGGGTTTGGCTTAGAGATCTCATCTTCAGCCTTGCCCTTCTCCTTCTTCCAAGAATTGCCCTTCCTCTTGAACCGAGGTCTGTTCTGGACCGCCAATACTTGGCTACTGCCGGCACCTTTCTTGATGTCGGCCTCTGCTATTTTTAGCAGGCCACACGATTCTTTCAAGCCTCTCTCTACCCCATGCATATGGTAGTTCAAGATGAAGTTTCCATAACTAGGCGAAAGATACGAGAGAATAAAATTAGTGTCCAACTCTTGCCGATTGGGGAGCCTAGCTTCTCCAACCTCTAAGTGTAACCAACCATCTTGGTTACGTGTGGTCCCACTGTTGTGCCCTCTGCTAGCTTGGTTTCAGCAAGCGCCTTGGAGACATTGAACCTTTTAGTCCTGGCTTGCGTCTGGAATATTTCTTCAAGCGCCATTATCATATCATTCACTGAATGATTATTGTCGAACTACATCTGTAGATCAGGTTCCATGCAAGCAAGCATAAGGCAACTCACTTCAAGATTAGCATCACATGCTCTCCTGTAAGCGGTTCTTTCAGCAGCAGTTGCATTTTCATCAGGCTCCTCAGGTAATGGGGCGTCTAGAATTTTATCCTTTTTCTCATCCCTGAGAACAATTCTCAAATTACGAATCTAATCCGCATAGTTGTTTCTATTCAACTTATCTTTCTCAAGAATTGAACACAAGGTAAATGGTCGATTGCGGGAGGTCATTTATCTACAATAAAAGTAATGAAAAATACTAAGATAATGTATCTATGCCCACAGCCGGACCTATAACAAAGCAGCTATGGCTCTGATACCACTGTAGGGTTATGAGGGTGCTACACTAGCTAGAAAACAAAACTTTTCTACCTCATAAACTAGGATCTACTGCCAGATATAGGTCACAGGATTACCACAAGATGTGTAGGTGCAGCGGAAGACTCGATGTAGTCGAACGCATCACAGCAGTGTTGTGCAGTTGCGTGGTCATCCATCAAGTACACCCTTCGCTCGCGGATCGTTCGAGCACATTCCCGACCAGTTCGACCAGTCACCGACCAGGTACCGACCACCGTGATCGATGAGGTCCATCCTTGTGCCGCAGATACAACACCTCCAAGGTATCACACACGTGCGAGAAGAAGCAATGCGCAATGGGACTGCTAGGTCCACGAGGAGCAAAGGCATGAGCGTGGAGTGGGCGACGGCGGCTGAATAGATCAAGCTATCAATCCTATCCTTTTCCTTGCCCCTACCCCTGCTTATATAGGCATCCCTATGTGACTCTGACCTGGAGGCCCATCAGGAACCCTAAGCCTTGTCAAATCTGGGTCCAACCCGAATTAGGCTTCCAGCCCTTAAGTGTGTGACCCTGTGGGTTCACGCACACATAGACATGGGCCGAGTACTCCTACTCGCCCAATAGTTGATAGCGGCCTCTAGCAAGGCGGAACAACTCCTATGCATACATAAAGATCATATCAGACGAACCACTATGACCATGTATAAGTTATTCCCTTTGCCACATGATATATGGTTCAACTCGTGGGTTAACACTTAACCCAAGCATGGCCATGCATTTGTTGATCCAATCACTTGAGTGATCCAGTGATATCTCTCTCACGTAGAGGGGGGCAAATTCCATCCCGACCATCCGAAGAACACCTTTATAACTACCAAATAACAGAGCAGCATTGGCAATCCCTGAGTATGCCATTTTACATCTTGAGTACACACCACAGTCTCTGGTCTAAGGACATAACGTACATTATGTGAATAGAGACTTTATCATATTGGGTCAGTCCAGCCTACATGTCTCACATGTACCCACATTATTAGTTCGACATCTCCATGTCCATGACCACTGAAACATAGTCATCAACTAATACAGCTGGTCTAATATTCAAGTGTGTTCTCACAAGAACCCCGACTAGGGACAACTTTAGAATAATCATTCAGGTAAAGAGTTCCACAAACAATTCACTTAATTGCCAATAAATATAAGTTGTCTATAATGAATATTCAATGAACACTTAATGCATGTCATAGATACAAACGGAATATCATCATCTCTATGATTACCTCTAGAGCATATTCCCAACTCCCGTTGTATTCGGACACCACGCCCACATACTAAGGAACAACCTACATCCCCCCAGGACTCCCACCCTATGGATGGACAATCTAGGATATAGGCAAACCCAAAGGAACAAAGAATCGTTACCCTATTCCAATCATCACCATCATTCTTGTGTATCATATGAATGACAAAGAACGATAATGACCATGATGAACAATTCTCATATGGACTATAGTCTAGTTCATAATCATTGAATATATCATGCTTAGGACTATACTCTAGTTCACATGCGATAATGTATATAAGAGTTGAGAACTTTAATAGGGAAGAACTCTCCATAGAAATATTACCAAGAGTAGCTTTGCTTCCCAGGAGACAAGCCCTCCTTGCTAGCTTCTAACCTTGCTCCAAAATACTACTTCTAGGCTAAAGAACAGGTGTAGAGAATGAGGTAGAGAAGCTCCAAATGGTGTGTGTGTAGTGGGGTGCTTTCCTCCTCTTCTTATATTTGGCCAGAGGCGGTTTGGGGGTAGAATCATCAAGTGCACAACCCCCTGAGCTTCACATGGAATGTGTGAACCGCCTTGCCAAGGATGGGCCTGGCTGGCCACCTGGCACGGACACACGCCAGGCCAGGAGCGCGTGCCCTTGGTTGGCACCTCCCATGACCGACTTCGGTTGGTCTATTGTGGAGTGGACCTGGATCATGCTGAAATGGTGCACTCGGCCTAGTTTGGTCCCGTAGTGGACCTCTTCCCTCATCCTTTGGTTTAAGCCTTCTGGAAAGCGCATTTCTGAGTGGAATTCCTTGTACTTAGTGTTTGTTCCTGCAAAATAATAATTCTCCAAGTACAAGTGGAATTGGGTTAATAGCAAATGTAGATGCGCATGTAAATACATAATTCGCCCCTTTTTAGTCTTTAATTGGCGGTGTAAAATAGTCGTTAGGGATCGCCAACAGACACACATTTGAGCCAACCTCAAGGATAAAAGAGAAATAAAGAATAAAAGAATATAACTAACCAGAGCAGGCATTTATCATATATATAACTATGCAAAGAATTGTTAGTAAACATCTAACTTGCAGGTCTAGCATCAAGACTAAGTTTGGGATGATAGGGAGATCCCCACAGCTGGTCTGCTAGCCGATAGAGACTTTATGAACTCCTACTCAATACCCGAACGTGGGGGAATGCAAGGGATGAACAAGATTGTCACTACTTGTCCACCTACCCCTCTATCTGTGGAGTACCGACATATTCACCTATCTCTGCATACCTAGTCACCACACCCGTGTAATTGGAAACAACTCCTAACCCCCACGGACCCCAACCCTTCGGATTGACAGGCTAGGTTAAGAGCAACAAAAAAGGCATGGCGAACCATCACCTCATTCCTAGTTCTTCCTTTATTCATACTAATCCGATGAACGATGAAGAATGATGATGAACAAGTTAAGAATATAATACATAAACTATGTACTAGTTCATATATTATGATCATAACTTGCACATAACAATACTCTAATTCATATGCATGATTATACAAATAAGATAAGAACTCACTCCTGGAGAATAATTGAACTGTATTCATACCAAGATGTTCTTCCTCCTCCAAGGAGACAAGCTCTCCTTGATAGCTTTTTCCTTGCTCACAAACTACTAAGTCTATTCTAGAGAATACAAGTGAGAGGTGTGAGGTGAGTGACTCCAAATGAATGTGTGTGTTGAGAACGAAGGAGCACCCTCTATTTATAGCTCCACTTGGTTGGTTTCGGCATCAGCAAGTATGGAAGGAGGTGAAACCGATGTGAGGGAACCTCCTACGAACTGCCTGAGTGAGCTGGGCTCGGGGGGACTCAGCTGGGGGATGGCCACCCTTGGGGGCGGTCGGTCCCCTAGTGGGGCCTGCTGGCCATCGCCTTCGAGTGGTCAGTTCCTCTCTGAGCCTAGAGCTCCCTACGATTATGATTCTGGCCGAGGTATGGAATGAAGGTGGGCTCCTTTGTCATTCTTGATTGCACATTTTCTGAATTCGTATTCTACTTTTGCACTTTCTCATTTGTGTTGTGTATTTCCATTTGTTTCCATTGAATAACTTGCAAAAACATGAACAATAGATGTACAAGTAGAATTCCATTAATAGTATATGTGTATGTGTTAAAGTATGATTGTTTCTCTCCTTTTAGACATAAATTGGCAGTTAAAATTGATCCGTAAGCACCGCTAACAAGTCCCCCAAGCTTAAATTTTGCTCGTCTCAAGCAAAATAGCTAAGTATGGTTGTTGATCAGGAGTTGCTACTATGCCAATATGTTGGCATTATTATCCACCCCTTACCTTGATTGTTCATGGGGCTTGTAGCTTTTCCAAGTTTTTGGGCAGTTGTAAGACAGAACAGTTATAACAGAATCACTAGTCATTCATTCTTTGATAGACCATCTATCCAAAGGTTTATAATTGCAAACTAAAACAAGTTCCTCAAGTGATTCACTCGATCGCTCGAAGTGTATGACTATCTCACCAAAGGCATTGTAATGTTTCCTTTATATCCTACCACTAAGCTGAGAGTGGAGTTTTGGGCAGGTATAAAATTGGGCGTTACTTGCATCACCTGTATTGCTGAGTCAAAAACCGAACCACAAAGAGATACAAGCGATACACTTTGATTGAGATGTGCAAGTGTGGGGAATATGAGGATGGTGGAATCCTAATTCTAAATATTTGTGGTACTCCATGCATCATGACTCTCTTTTATTTGATGGAATGAAACTTTTTGGATAGATATGGGCTATCAGATCATATATCTATTTTTGAACGGGTACTTGGAATTTTTCTTTCCCGTTGTTTATTGCATGCCCCTTGGCATGGTTTCTTTCTTTCTTTTAGCATAGCCCATATTCTTTATTGATGCATGAAGATCTTTTTGGATGGAGAGATGTCATGATGGAGATTGCAAGGAGTAATTTTTCATAGGGAATGCGTGGCTCTCAGGGTAAGAGTCGGCATTTTTATTTGGTGAGAAAAAGGAGCGCAACTCTCAGGTTAAGAGTTGGCATATTTTTGGTGGATGGATGGGTGCATGTTGCAACTCTCAGGGTGAGAGTCAACTTTATTTGGTGGGTGCATGTGAATCTCAATCATGGGCATATGACCATAATCTGACTAAGGTCACAACAATTTGACCCAACTCAAAGTTCCTCTAGCAGCATATGACTAGAGGTTTTACGAATGTAGAGCATATCATATGGCTTTGGTTGGTATTTCATAATCATTGAGGGACTTTTGGTTTTTTAGGATTTTTGAAAAGAAAACTCTGGATGTCACAAAGTCATAGCAAACTCTATTTATAACACATCACATCTTGCAACAACTTAGAAAAGGATCATGCGATTGCAACCCACAAATATTTCAGGTTTTTAGGATCAGACATGTTCAACCAACAAACTTAAATCTTAAAAAATATGAAGTTATAACTTAGGCACAAATGAATTATAGACAGAGCAACTATTCATCATCTCAACATAAGAGAAACCAACACATCTTAACACATATGAGAGTGGAATGAAATATATATCTATATATATTATATTTTTTCTTTTCTTTGAATTATAGAGGAAAATAAAAGTGCATAATCTAAAATGCAGAAATTATAAGATACATGTTACCTCTGCGGGGCTCCTCCCCTAAGCTAGCTCAAGGCCTAGGTCTAGGGAAGTTTCCCATGAACCGGAGGTAGGCCATCTGTGCCTCGTGCCGACGCTAGTTTGCATCATCGAGGTCTATAAAGCGCTGCTGGTACCCTGGATTTGCCTGTTCTGGAGTTCTAGTCCTCCCATGCGTGTGTTGAGGACCTCCAATGTGACTAGCTATGGATGAATCAGGGGTGGGATGCCTTCCGATCCTGAGGAGTGTCCCTACTCGTGCCACCTCGATCCTCCTGCCTCCTCTGGCTGAGGTATGTACCCCATACCATGTCCATACCCAGGGGATGAACTCAGGTGTAAACATGTCAGGGGCCTGTTGACAAATCTTAACGCAACTACCAAGAATAATTAGTTCCTGGTAATGGCACTAGAAATGCTTGTTGGGTAATTCTAAATGTTTATTGGATGATTCTGCAAGCGCACAGAATATACCGCTATAGCACTTCACCCGAGAGTATTCCAGGGTATCGTAATTTATATTTTCCCAGGGGAAAGTAGTAGCTAGGAATATTTAATAAAAAGGGAAAGAGATCCTTGTGTCTACTGTAATCTAGTATCACTAGTGTAGAAAGGGGGTAAGTGAATAAAAGGGAAGGATAGTAAATGATCACAAGATCCTAATCTAAAGATAACTGGTAGAGAGCTAGCTAGGTGGGAGGACAACGAGTGAGTAAAGGATTCCCATGTATCTTACTCTACTCATATGCACTTAATCCTAACAAAGATATGACTTAACTAGACTAGTGCCTTACTACTTGCGTGGTGGGGATAGGCGAGAAAGCAGGAGACAGAACCCCTACTAAAGCAGCTATAATCTTATGGGCACCCTGTGTTTTCAGAACTAGTCCAAACATGGTGAGAAAACCCTAATGCCGCCCAAGAATTGTCACCTCTCGGGAGTGCGCTCATGAGTTATCCGTGTGGACCAAAGACAATCAAAGGTAAGACTAAGTCTGAGCACCACGCTCACACTTACTCTTACAACTCTAGCTAACGATCAGACAACTAGAGCTCCTATGAAAGATAGGATAATGATACACACACGGAGTTGGTTACGGGAAACCAATCCAACTAAGGCAACTATACTACTAAGACAAGCACACAACAAGACTATAAAGACTAGACTTGCACTAAGTAAATACTAAGTAAAGTAAAGCAAGAATATATATATTACTAAAAAGAAAGTCTTTACAAAAAGAAAAAGAGAAAGATACTAGAGCTATACCAGACTCTCCCGAAGATGACTCCGGTGATCTCGAGCTTTGCTCGACTCTACTCTAACTGCCACTCTTGACTAACTTGGAGCTTTGGAGCTTGGATAATGGATCAAGTGATTATTTCCAAGGGTGGTGGCAACATCCTTATATAGGGAAGGAGAGGGGGTGCCACGTCAGTGATTCATGTGCTCCTCCTCTCTACACCCTTGGATGAACTGACTTCAATATCATCTCAAGTCGATGTCAGGATCAACCACACTGCATGGAGGCATGCAGGAAGGCGGTGCAGGGCCAACCGACCTTGGCGTCCACATGGTGGGGGTCACCCGACCCCTCATTAGCAGGTGGGCCTGGCTGGGTCTTCTAGAAGGTGTTGCCACCTGTCATGTGAAGTGGCTCGGTGTTCTTCCAAATATTTGTCACGTTGCTTGCTTCCTTGTGGGCCCATCAATCCATGTGCAACAATCCTTCACTGTTCGTTGAAAACACAAGTTGATTTTATGGTTGATTTGGGCTCCAGAGACCTTGACATGGATCATGCTTGGATCTCAGCTCAAGGTGAGCTCATAGGGGGTCGACCGACCCCCTATTTGGGACCCACAAAGCTGTATTTTGTTGTTTCCTGAAATCACAAGCTAAGAATACAAGTGGAACTAGTTATTAATAAAATATGCTCATGTTATGCTATTCTACCTTGTACCGAGGCATGTTGATGGTGTTTGAGTGTGGATTTTTATGGTATATGCACTTTCAAAAGGGCCCATGCCATTCCTGGTGTCATGGTGGGCAATAGAGCTCCTGTGTGCCTCCTCTTTCAACAAGGTCGAAGGTGAGAGATGGGGAATTATACAAAGCGAGATCTTGGTTAGGTAATCGAATCTCATTTGTATATCATAGAAAATAGAATACCAAACCATTCCCCGACTCATCACGTTTCAAAATATGAGCTTGCCCCATGTAATATTCATTAATCATAATGCGAGGGGTAGAGAGATAAACAATGGTGTGCGTGGCATGGGGATCAACACTAGTAGCAAGACGAGTGATGAGTGAAGTGCACAAGATAGAAGTGGGCATCTTAAAAGAATTTAACCAATGCTTAACAATCTCTTGTAGAGGAGCAATTTTAATCTTTTTAAGCATGACATAGAGCAACTTCAACTCAACATCATAAGCATGGTGCATATCATCTCTAGGAAACAAAGAAGTAGCAATCCATTTATGCATAAGCCTCAAAGTGGGATGGTGAATGATATGGACATTGGGTTGGAACTTCCCAATCAAATTTTGCCTAGTGATCAAATGCTAGAAAGTATGATGATTATATCTTGAGAGAAAAGCCCAAATCAACGGATCATCGAGTATGAAAGCCTAAGCATGCAGCTAGCTCCTTCCAAGAAAGGTTATGCTCTCTACCAAAACAGCGAAAAGCAATACCATGGTCAACAATTTGCAAAGAGCCTAAGACTTGAATAGTCAAGAGACGTGATCCTAGCTCATGCACAGGAGCGACATGGCTCCAACCTATTTTCTCCCAAATGGTATTGAATTTGGTGTCCATACCTATTCGTTGGAGAAGGTTTAGGTCGAAAGCCAGCGAGTGCAAGAACTTGTGGTTCTTGAGAAGGTTGTATACTTGCATCTCTCGTTCGTTCTCCAAGTCGAGGAATGGGACATTGGCCTCGTTGATGGCATGGCCTGCTGCCGCCTCCTCCTCTACTCCATGCAGTGGTTCTGTCCACGCGGGGAAGTATTTTGGCTTGACTCCCCACGCTGATGTTGGCCTCTCCAAAACATACCAGAAACCCAACTCCCGATCCCACTCATGGTGAGTGAGCTTAGCATGAGAGCTTGAGCTTGCTTGTGGTGGAAGTGTAGGAGATTTTTGTAGAGTTTTCTTGCACTTAGGCTGTGTGGAGAATATTTGGAGAGTGGTGGAGCAAAAGAGTGACGGAGAGGAAGTGAAAAATGAGTGAGTGAGAGGGGTGAGGAGCTTAACCCCCAGCCTCCATGTATTTATAGCGTGATTGTAGGCATGGAGAGGGTACTGGCAATGGCTAGTAGCCCTTGGGAAGAAAGCCACAGCACTAGTTCCTTGGGTAGGGTGCGGCCGCCCTGGGGTCGGCTGGTCCCCTAGGTAGGCCCGCCCTGTCCCTCTTCTGTCAGCTGCTTCCAACGGCTATCCACGAGTGATAGCCGTTTGCGATCCTCTCCAGTTCTGTTGGTGTATGCTCCTGCCCCCCACCTTCGTGGGGTGAGCCAAGGCGGGGAGGATGAGGGCCTTTACCGCATAGGATATGGAGTTGATTGCGAAGGTGGACAGTGTGGCGGGCGGGCCCATGAGGCAAATTACATTAATTGGTACCAAAAATGAAACAATGCTCCCCCATTACAAGGTGCCTCACCCTTAGTTTTTATAGGGCATACCAAGGATCAATGGCTTTTTGCCCTAGGGTTTCCCCCTATGTTACACTAAAGATGGGCCCCACACGGGGCTACATCTGTAATCAGTCCGGGTCGTCCAGCTACTCCCGCGGCATCTGTGAGTGCCACGTGCCGGCTCCTCCGTGCGCCATGCGTGGGCTCACCGAGACTCCGTGCCACGCAACTTCTCATGGTAGCTCCGTGACGCTGATTCTGGTACGGGCTCCGATTCCTACAGGTCACAAAACAATATGTGGTGGACTCGTGTGAAGGTTGGCGCGTTGGACCTACCTCCGACATGGGGAGATACGGGCGGCGGAGGTCGCCGTCTTTGGTGCTTGTCTCGTGTTGAAGGTCTTGGCCCCTGGCTGGGCCACAGAGCACATGGGGATCCTTGCAAAGGTCGTTGCGCCAATAGCAGCCCCTCGATGGTTTGGCCCGGTCTGGGAGGGTCAGAGCAACGCCTTTAGAATAGGGAGGGGGCTCGGCCGCTGGGCGTGTCATGTCAGGCCGACCTCCGGCAGCGATGCCCTGGTGTTGCTCGCGGCCCATGACCTTTGGGCCTTGATGACGGTGGAGTGCTTGATGGCTTGGCTTGGGCTTACGCACTGTTTGCGGATGTGATCGTTAAGGTTTAGCACCGTCGATTTGCACCTCCTCGGGATGCGGATCAGGCCGTTGTCGTGGTGAAAAGCTAGGACCTATAAATAGGAGGGGTGGGTGAAAGGATCTTTTACTGGCCTTTGCGCGTTTGCTCTGGGAGAGTTGTTGCTCTGATTTTCAAAAGAGGGAAGGTTGTCGGTGGTGGAGTGCAGAGGTTGACTGAGTGGAGCGAAGCTTTTAGACTGGGGGCTGGGAAGTGATGGTTAAGGAGGCGACGGGTACAATGGCTATCGTTCCTATCTACGAGTTCGGGGTGAGCCGCGTGAAAGAAGGGGATCTGATACCTTCACGAAGCGTGGCTGGTTGGATTTGAGACGGGCTGGGCCCTGTGGGAGTGAAGCGACTCCGGCTCCGAGCGATGATGAGGTGGTAGTCTTTGAAGGTTTCTTCGAGGTGGGGTTGCGGTTTCCTCCGCTTCTGCTAGTGGTCGGCGTGTTGCGGTGGTTTGGCATTCAGTTTCATCAGCTGATGCTGAATTCCTTTCCGAAGTTGTGCATGTTTGTCTGGGGGTGCCACTCGCAAGGAGTGGAGCTGACTGTCAAAGGTTTCATCAAGTTGCACCGTATGCATACCTAGAAGCGCACCAGGAGGGTGACCACGGAGGCTGGTGAAGTGGTTAAGGAGGGCTAGTTTGGGGTACACACTTTTTGTCTCTAGACTACTGCTAATGTTCCTGTGCAAGCACAGAGGAATTAATGGACGAGCGGCTGGCATGAGCACTGGTTCTATTACAAGTTGGCGGATGGTGAAGGTTTGGTTTGGGGGTTGGCTCTGTTGAAGTCAAAGATGACTGCGAAGGCTGTGGAGGACGCCGGATCCCGCCGGTGCGAGGATGCGATGTGCACCTTGTCCGGTGCATGGCAGCTCGTGATCTGTTCGAGGAGTATCATTGTGTGAAGTTCATTCCCCATTCGATTAGCCAAACTTGGTCTATTGTGAAGGAGGAGGACAACTCATACAGGGATCGGGGGTACGAGGGGCTAAAGGCCCTGAACATTGATGTGTGTGTGGCCTGGGCGGAGGTGCTGGATGCTGTGCCTACTGAAGCGGACGACCTGAAGAAGGTTTTGTTGACACCATTTTTTTGACACGTGCCAATATAAGCCGAAAACTGTGCCGATCGGCAAGGGAGTGGTTATTCTCCAGTATTGCTTCTGAGTTGCCGATGGATGATTGCCGATAAAAGACATGTTGATCTCGTACATTGCCGATGAAGCCAGAGGGCTGTTGCCGATGGAGAGAGAGGCATGGTTGCCGATGGAAAGCAGAGCTGAAGGATGTGGAAAGCAGATCTGAGTCATTATCGATGGGTTTTGCCGATGGAATCTACAGAGATGAGGAGCGTGCCGATAGAGGTTTCATCGTAAAGCAATGGATAAGGAAACTGGCAATATTTATGCCATTATTTTAATAGTTTATTTTTGAGTCCGACCTTGGTACGAGTCGTTATTTTTTATTCCTTAGAGATAAGACTTGTTTAGGTAATACTTTGTCATGTCTGTTTATTAGTACCAGGGTATAAATATGTACCGAGAGACAATGTAAAAAATATACACAGTCAAATACAACAAATCTACTACTTTTATCTACTTTTCAAGCAATCTACTTTTCGACGACTTCGTCACCAGTACCTTTTCCTTTTCAACGAGTTCTTTCAAGAATCGGCGGGCTGCATCAACTTGATCTCCGGCAACCTTGCAGGTTCTGCGTCTACCGAGCACGATTCAGGCTTTGACGTCCGGGTGTATCGCTGTCGTCTCATCTGATCTGTTCAACAGTTATCGAATATCATCAGAGCTTTGACGTCCGGGCGTATCGCTGTCGTCTCGTTCGGATCTTATTCAAATTTATCATCCTTGTCGATTAACAGGTCAAATCGACTGGCACGCCTTCATATCGAACCAGGGTATTAGCCCGGTGTGTTTGTAGATCCAACGCCTTTTTGCATCAACACATCTTTTGGCACGCCCAGTGGGACAAAATCAACAGATTTATCATGAAGAATCCTACTGATATCACTCCAGAAAACATCATCGAGATATCAGAATCAGATCTCAAGGAGGATCAGAGGCAAGCCATGGAAAAAGCTATGGAGGATTACAGGCAGCTTTGCTTGAAGTCTTTCAGCATGAATAGGGGACGAGAAGTCATCCAGAAGCAAGATCTGCCGTTGCCTCGGCAGGTAACCTTTGACTCTAACCCTGGTAAATTACAGGAGATGGTTAATTCTGCATTAAATCAAGCTTTGATCAACCACTCCACCGTGCTGTCCAATACTGTCTACAATGCTGTTGTGCAAACGTTAAGGGACGAACAAGCACCAGGGTATGTCGGGCCGGCATATCATCAGCCGGGATCGGCATCTACCAGTACTCCATCGGCAACTCCAGCCGTTAAGAGTATGGAAGCGCCTACTCTTTCAGCTATATCAGGACCATCCGTCATCGAAGCCACACCGATAGGATCAGATCTAATATCTCAGGAGAAGCCTAGTACTCAGATGAGCACAGATTTATCGGCATCGACAATGTCAGGTCCTTCAGGTCAACATAGTCAAATTGCTGCTAATTGGTGGGGATACGGTATGCCTCCAGGTCCATCTACTGCCAACTCTGGACGGCCTCAAGTGCATGATGTAGCAGGGAAGGGTCCAATGACATCGGCTACTCCAATTCGGGCGATGGCTCAAGCGCCGTATTATTCTACTGTACCTCCTGCTATACAGCCATTGTCAATGGGATTCTACGCACCTCCGCAACAGATATCTTATGCGAATCCATTGACTAATCCTCCACCAGTTCAACAGAGAGCTTCCACTGCAGAGCAGCCCGTAGTACCATTCATATCTCAGTCTGGGTTACCTACAATTCAGGGCAATTATGCTGGCTATCATCCGTCTATACAAGAGCATCAATGTCTACAAGCTATCAGCCATCGGCAAGCCAGGTGCCAATGAGTTACAGGCTCAATTGGTTAGGGCAAGCGCCAATTCAACAACCTGCTATTCAACCAAGCCACCAAGCAATAGGGACTCAACGGTATAGTCCACAGACAACTTTCTAGGAACAAGCATCGGCAAAAAAGCCGATGAACTTTACTCCGCAGATTGGTGCCGTGAATATGCCGATTTATCCAGGCCAAGTGCCACAGGGGTATGTAGAAGCATATCAGCCAACGCCTCCAGTAGAGATCCAGCCAGTGCATTGGCAAGATCAGGATGCACTCTTGACCGATAAGATTGCAGAAGTGATGAAAGAACAATTTGGGATTTAGCCCAAGATCGATACTTACTCTTATCGGACTCCATATCCTTCATCTTACGACTCAATTCCTTTCCCGAATTGGTACAAGGTGCCAGATTTCACTAAGTTTTCTGGGCAAGATGATACGTCAACAATGGAGCACATCAACCGATTCATTATCCAGTGCGGGGAAGTAGCGAACAGGGATGAGCTGAGGATCCGTTTATTCCGTCCTCTTTGTCCGGATCAGCATTCGCGTGGTTTATATCATTGCCACCGAACTCTATTCTTACTTGGACCAATCTAGAAAGGCAATTTCATAAATACTTCTTTGCTGGTGTCCATGAAAAGAAGCTTACCGATTTAATGAAATTAAGACAGCGAAGCGACGAATCGGTAGAGAATTTTGTGCAAAGGGTACGAGACATGAAGAACAAGTGCTACAGCCTAGTGCTTGATGACCGTCAGTTAGCTGGTTTGGCTTTCCAGGGTTTGTTGCCGCATCTCAGGGACAAATACGATGCTCAGGAGTTTGAAAGTTTAAGTCATATTGTGTAGAGGGTCTCTGATCAAAGAGCTCAAGCTCTAGAACATAGAAAGAGCTGGAACAAGAAGGTGTCCTTTGTAGAGGCAGAGGAGTCAGATTCAGATGAAGAACCAACTATCGGCCTGGCTGAGTGGGTAAAAGGTAAAAAACCTTTATCGTGTCCTTTTGGTCAGAAAGAGCCAGAGAAATTCACGTTTGACGTCACAAAGGCCGATAGAATATTTGATCTGCTACTTCAAGAGGGCCAAATCAAGCTATCACCCAATCATGTGATTCCATCGGCAGATGAACTGAAGAAAATTAGGTACTGCAAATGGCATAATGCAAATTCGCACAGTACCAATGACTGCAAGGTTTTCAGGCAGCAGTTGCAATCGACAATTGAATCTGGGAGGATCAAGTTTGACAATTCTAAAGCTCAGAGGCCGATGAAGATTGATCAGCATCCTTTCCCAGCAAACATAGTGGAGGCCGTAAACAAGACTAAAGTGCTGACATCGGTAAGCAGGAAAGCATCGGTGGATCCTAGAAATCAAGCAACTACCGATGACTTGAAGGGGAAAGAGATAGTTGAAGAAAGCAGTAGTTCAAGAAGGCCTCCTAGACCAGCTCCGTACAGAATTCTAAGTAACCGCTATCGGCATCAGCAAGAAGAGTTGCGTTGAGGATCATGGCATCGGCACAAAGACCATTGGAGATGCCCCTTCTTCATCTATTGTTGGGAAGAAGGCATTAAATTGCCTACTGTTGATAGTTGCCCCGAGTGCAATGGTTATGATCGAATCAATCGGGCAGAAAGAAGGCTGCGCTATGGTAATCGGAGCGGATACATCGGTAAGCCGATCAGAGAAGGGGTATCGGTACATGATTGGCTGGGGGGCAGGACCAGTGTACATGAAAGACTAGGCAGGCATGCTGACTGTTTGCTGATGAATCAAAAGGAGCTCGAGGAGATGACCAATGCAGGAGTCCATGATGAAACAGTACTCTGCAGGGATCCCAATACAAATTGCCTAGGTTCAAGTGCAAAAATTTATCAACCCGTCTGGAAGACGAAGCTTCCTCAATGGTGCCCTAAAGGTCTAACAAGGACTCAAAAGAGGAAAATGCAACGTGAGCACAAAGAGGAAAGTTCCCGTGGAGCAGAAACTCAAGAATGACAGCTGAAGCGCAAAAGTGAAGATCCATCGGCAGATATCAACATGGTTTTCCTATTGCCGATGAGATTCTTAGCACTTGCCAATAAAATATATGTATATAGATAAAGTGCTTGTTCAAAAAGAATGTATCGGCACTACATTAATGTGAAGTTTTACAAATTACCAATTCATCACATTGCCGATGAAAAGGGAGGTTTACAAGTTCAACAATGAGTGGATAGTTGATATCGCACGCAGGCGAATTTGGTCAGCTTCCTCCAGTATCTTTGCATCTTCATCGGCATTGCCTTCAACTGGCTTGATCTTCCTCTTGAGCGCCAGCGTCTTGAGGACTTGGTTGTCCCTTTCTTGCTGAAGAGTCTTGACAGCTTCGGGCATTTGGGCCTTCTCATGATTTGCTGCATCCAAGGCCCCTTCAATCTGTCTCAGCTCTGCTAGCAGGGTTTCTCTTCTTGCTGATAGTTGAGCAATCTTGTCCTCCAGATCTGCACAAGAGGTTTCTAACTTACCAATGTCTTTGTGCTTCTCATCGGCAAGTTTCTTATGCTTCATCATGTCCTCTTGGAGTTTTGCCTGAGTGGCTCTATCGGCAATCCACTGGGCAGCCCTTTGATACTGCAACTGCCGGCTCTCCAGATGAGCAGCCTGGAAAAGTGCTTCCTCAACATCGGCAGGAATATGACCTCGAATTCCTTTAAAAGTTGCTCTTGCAGAGTCAGAATCTTGGATCAGTAGAGAGGTCTCCTGTTGCAGCAATAATAACAGCGTCTCCGGCTTTGACTTGGTCTCAGGTGATAGAACTCCAAGGGCTGGAGCAGAGCTTTCTTTAGAATCTTCATCATCGGGAACAATCCCACTGATAGAGAAGGAGAATAGACTATCGGGGGAATCTTGCTCCTAAAAAGGAAAGGATGATGTCAGCAGAAGAGCCCAAAGTGTTAAAGGTTATCTAAGGGAGTAAACGCACCTGTTTCAAGGCAATCTCTCGCTTTTGGCTCGGAGAAACAACCTCAGGTACAATTACCGATGACGTTCCTTGTGTTGGTACCTCAATTGGTTGCTGCTGCGATACCGATGCCGATGAAGATCCTTGTATGGGTACAATGGCCGATGGAAGGGCAGGTGCCGATGGAGAGGTCCGCACAGATACGTCAGGCGATATCGGGCGAGGCGAGGACGTCGACGGAGATGGTGTAAGTCTTGCCCGCTTGGATTGTGATTCTTCGCCTGATGGAGCCTTACGCTTGTGCTGTAAGATATCGGCATCGGACGGCTTGGGGGCATCGGCAATGGATGGCTGAGGAATCGGTACACTTGGGACGGTTGCCGATGCAATCACTTGGTGCTGCAAGAGAGACAGATGAGTAAAAGTGCCGATCCCATAATTAAGGTTTGAATAAAGAATACCTCTGGAGAATCGTCAAGGACAACAAGGTGGGGCGACGAAGGTGCTGCAGGAGGAGACAAAGGGCGAATTGCCGATGAAGATTCTAAAGGTGTAGAACTTGCGCCCGGAAATGTGAAATCGGTAAATCACAGTAATCGGCATCTACAAAAGAAAGTGAGGTGGTTACCTGAGATGTCTGTGCCAAAAATGTGACCGATTTGGTGTTTTTCTTGGTACGACCACGGCCCACTAGAGCATCTAGCGAGGGAGTTTTATGGCCGATGATGGATACCGGGGAAATCGGCTGCAGCCGTATGACCTTGCCACTCTTACTCAATGTTGGAACTGGGTCATCAACCTGTTGAAAAAAAAGGGTTAGTTGCCGATGGATTAAAGGGGAGTTGAAAGAAGTACAGAGGGTCAGACTTACTGCATCGGCAGGGATGGCGTGATCGGGATCAATGAAGTTCCAGTAAAAATGAGGAGAGGCAAAAAATAGCTGCTCTTTCCATTCTTGCCACCATAATTTGAAGGACTCGGTGACAAAAGAAGCCGGTACCCAATCAGTTAGATCGACATTTGAGGTATCGGCATCGGGAAGGAGAGTAACGATCTTGTGCCAATCCACACGGCTCGCAATAGTCTCTCTTGGTTTAATCACATCGGCAAAACAGAGGTTGATGGGCAGTTGTCCAAAAGCTAGTTGTCTTGCTGCTGCCGATGGATAATAGAACTCGTATGTGGGATTAATGTTCTTCCCGCTTCCAAAAATGTTGACCGGGATGGCACGAGGAGTGATTATTGCCCTAAGAATGTCGGCATCCTGGTTCAGGGCCTCATCGGTAAGGTTAAAGGAAAGAGGGAATCTTGCTGCTTCATCAACATACGGGACCCAGGCCCAAAACTTAGAAGGGATGCCGATGTAGAGGCTGTGGAAGAGATTGCCGATCTGGATTCTGTTTGCCTCTGCCTCTGGTAGTACTGCCAATGCTTCTCCAAAGTTGATAGGGGGGCGCGTTGCCGATTCTTCTTCCCCGAGTTGATAATCTTCAGGAAGACTTCGAGGGAATTGCTGGGCGAACAGGTCAATATGGAAATACTTGTGCATATGGGCATTCAACCACATATTGATGAACCACCAGGGACCCCCCAGGTTGCCGATGGATTTACCTTGCAGCAGCCTTTGTGATACTTGGTGGAGGAGATGGTAGACTGAGCCAAGAAGGTATCGGCCCAGTGGGAGTTTGACGCCACTAGCCAACAGCTCTGCTGCAGGAAGGTGCATGTTGGTCGGTCCAACTGTTCTGCCGTAGAAAATAAATTTCTCAAGCCACATATTCAAAAAAGCTGAATGTTCCCTGTGACTGACTGAACCAGATTTCTTATACTCGCTGATATAGCCAGTCCAGCCGCCAATGTTCCTGGTGGTCAGCCGATGCTCAGGTTTTCGCTGGAACAGTGAGTTATCATCGGCAGAGGAGATGTCTAAGCCAGTGAGCATGTACACATCGGCAAGGGTGGGAGAAGCTGGCCCATGTTTAAAGATAAAGGCATTCAGGGTATCCGACCAGAAATAGGAGGCGGCAATTAACAAAGACTCATTCCTCTCCATATCGGCAATAGATATTCTGATGCATTGTTCTAATTTGCGTTCCGCCCAATATAGCTCCATTGGCCTAGCGACCCTCAAATACCAATCTGTCCATCCCTTGGTGGTTTTTGGCCAGGAATGGAAGGTATCAGTCCAGAATCCCAAGTCAAAATTCTAAGCTCTGAAGGGGATTCAATTGGTTTCTACGTTTATGATGTCGGTTGGGTCTGGATTTCCCATTGGGCCTAGGCAGATAAAGTGATTCTGATGCGTTGGAATAAGAAGATTATTGCAAAGTTCCTAAGATTAAAGATTGGGAACAAGGAAGAGTCATGAACTGCGCAGAGAAGGAGAAACGAAATGTCAGAGGACAGGCAAAAGAAAAAGACTAACCTTGGGGACGTCAAAACGAATAGCCATGGCCGCGACGGAGATGGAGAAGGCAAAGAATGCTAATCGAGGCTAAGGATCACCATCAAGAGTGCCGATGATCGAGTTCGTCGAAGGATCGCCTGTTGATGTCGCCGCTGGAGAGAGAAAAGCTAGGGTTTGAATCGCAGATGAAAAATGGGCCGCGGCGGAGAAAGCATTATATGGGCCTGTTGGTACAAGATCTCCACTACCACGCGCGCAACTCTCGAGGAGAAGTTCAAGCGGTTTGGGCAATTATGACCTGGAGGAAATTTCGGCGCATAAAGTATTTTATACTCCGAAATTGGGGGGCATGTGTTGACACCGTTTTTTTGACACGTGCCAATATAAGCTGAAAACTATGCCGATCGGCAAGGGAGTGGTTATTCTCCAGTATTGCTTTTGAGTTGCCGATGGATGATTGCCGATAAAAGACATGTTGATCTCGTACATTGCCGATGAAGCCAGAGGGCTGTTGCCAATGGAGAGAGAGGCATGGTTGCCGATGGAAAGCAGAGCTGAAGGACGTGGAAAGCAGATCTGAGTCATTATCGATGGGTTTTGCCGATAGAATCTATAGAGATGAGGAGCATGGCGATAGAGGTTTCATCGTAAAGCAATGGATAAGGAAACTGGCAATATTTATGCCATTATTTTAATAGTTTATTTTTGAGTCCGACCTTGGTATGAGTCGTTATTTTTTATTCCTTAGAGATAAGACTTGTTTAGGTAATACTTTGTCATGTCTATTTAGGACTCATAGTACCAGGGTATAAATATGTACCGAGAGACAATGTAAAAAATATACACAGTCAAATACAACAAATCTACTACTTTTATCTACTTTTCAAGCAATCTACTTTTTGACGACTTCGTCACCAGTATCTTTTCCTTTTCAACGAGTTCTTTCAAGAATCGGCGGGCTGCATCAACTTGATCTCCGGCGACCTTGCAGGTTCCGCGTCTACTGAGCACGATTCAGGCTTTGACGTCCGGGCGTATCGCTGTCGTCTCGTCTGATCAGTTCAACAGTTATCGAATATCATCTGAGCTTTGACGTCCGGGCGTATCGCTGTCATCTCGTTCGGATCTTATTCAAATTTATCATCCTTGTCGATTAACAGGTCAAATCGACTGGCACGCCTTGATATCGAACCAGGGTATTAGCCCGGTGTGTTTGCAGATCCAACGCCTTTTTGCATCAACAGGTTTATGCTGCTGTGGTTGCGGAGGTTAACGAGCTGGTGGACAAGCTGGATGATAAGGAGTTGGGGAAGATACGTGGAAGGCTTTCGGACCTAAGTCGGGTGGACTGGGTGTTTGATATTCTTGGAGTTGTGTATAGTTGCACGCGGTGGACAAAGAGGCTGGGAAGAAGAAGAAGAGGAATTCAATGGAGATGGTTTTGGAGGAGCCTTCGGCCAGCGAGGGTGGTTAGGGTCATGGAGGTCATGGCGAAAGTGGGAGCCAAGGTGGGCGGCAGAAGATGTCGGCGACCAAGCTTCGCAAGGTCGCTGGTGGGGGTAATGCTGATGCAGACTACTGGCGCTGTGTCGGCACTTGCTGTGGCAGTTTCTATTGCAGCGCCCATGGCTCGTGCTTCCACATCGGCTCGACCTTCGCTGCCAGCGAGAGGCGGGTTTGGCGGGGGTCGAGTCGCCGTTGGGGGTCGGTAGGCCTAGATTCGGATGGCGAGTGGGATGCAGCGGTAGCTGGTGCCCATTCCTGTGAGTGACGATGAGGATAAGACTGGGGAGAGCAGTGAGGCATGCTCGTCTGGGAGCTCTTCTCCGTCTTGGCGTCAGAGGTAGTGGAGGTTGACAAAGATGTCTCGTCGTGGGAGGAGGCTGTGGTGCCTCCTACAACAGAGACCTCTGCGACCGCCTTGCAGGTGATTGAGCTGGTGGTGGAGCCAACGACCCTCGGAAGGGCGGAGCCTTTGGACTACACAGGCTTTCATGTTTGGGCTGAGAGGAAAGAAGTTCTGCTGGACTCCACCATCGCAGTCCTTGTGGGAGGGAAGCATGCCCTTAGCGAAGGTGCACCGGCCACCCTATCGTACTACGCTCAGCGCACGGGTGTGACGGATCCGATGGCACATTTGTACACAAGTGCAGACCTATAGAGCTGTCAGCTCACTTGCACTGAGGAGGAGCAAAGGTTCCTTGCTTCGGTGTTCGAGCGCGTCAGCATCCCTAAGGCGAAGGTGTTCCTAGATAACCGGTGGATGAGGGATAAGATGGTGGACACGGAGGCAAAGCTCGTTGACGCATTGCTGTTGTCCTGCACCGTTCGCCACCAGAGTGAAACTCCGGACGAGGAGTACCACCAGAAGCTTGCTGACCTTGAGGCTCAGAACAAGGCAGTGTCCCAAAAGAATCAAGACCTCACGGTGGAAGTTGCTGGTTGTGAGTCTGAGCTAAAAAAGGAGAGGGCGGCCGCTAAGAAGGCGTGCGAAGATTTATAGGGGACGATGGATCGGAATGTGGATCTGGCGCAATCTTTGAGGTTGCAGAAGGCGGAGCTTGAGAAGATGGAGAAAAGGGCAAAGGATGCTGAGGACCGGGAGGCTAGCCTGATTGCGTCATTGGCTACTCAGATGGTGGAGGTGAAGGTCGGGCTTTATAGCGTGCTGGAGGGCACTGGTGGAAATCCTAGGAGCGATCTGCCGAAGGAGCCTTCGATTGATAATTATTGGGGGTGGCTGCATGTGGTGCACAGCTTGTTGCCCCAGGTCTTCGAAGGGTTGACTGAGTGCGGGGCGTATTGCGGAGGTCTGGCGACTGCTAGTGCGCTAAAAAAACTGCATTGCAAGCACCTAAAGAAGCTTTCATCGGCTGACTTCGAGTATCCTTCGGTTCAGGATGTCCGGGCTTTGGGGACGTGACACCCCAAAATTTCTATTTTGGGATGTGAATCAAAAACACTAAATAAATTAAAGGATTTATTAATTTCTCTAAAATTAGCCAAGATTTTATTCTTCTATTATCATTATCAAAATAATAAAAAGTGTGGTTTTATATAACTTTTATGAACTACAAAAAAATGTGATTATGCTTTATGTCTTGCATGGTTGTGGTTGCATGTGAAAATGAATTTCTAAAATTTGAGCAAGTCCTGGCTAGGTTTTTTCGAGTTTGAAAATAAAGCCTTCAAAGTCGTTTTTTCAAAAAGAGAGTTTTCCCTTTTCCTCTGTCGTTTTGGCCATTGGTGTAGCAAGCCTCTATCCTCTAGCTCGCTCTGGCAACCCTTTGCCATTCTCTAAGATATCCTATCCTGCTTTAAGTTTTGGACACCCCTGGCCTCACCTAGCCTCATCTGGCCAACTCTGGCCAGCCACGGCCACCTTTGGCTCGACCCAGCCGGCCATGGCCAACTCCGGCCGGCCACAGCAAGCAGTAGTTAGGCCAGCAGTGGCCACAGCCAGCCAACGGCCGAGTCCGGCAATCCGCGGCCAGGCCACATGCATCCAGATTAGCCAGCCCACCACCCAGCCAGCAGCACCGCAGGCGAAGCCTAGCCGTTAGTCGCAGCAGGCCGCAAGCAGCCCAGCCCAGCACCCCAGCATCCTTCATCCCCTGTGCCTGCGCTACGTAGTAAGCCTTGGCCCAGTGAGCCAGCCCAGCGGATAGCAGCAACGATAGCCGCACTGGCCCGCCCTGCTCTCCAGCCCTGTGCCGCTGCCAACGGGGCCCGCCAGCTGCGGGGCCCACGCTATAATGTCATCCCCTTCAGGGAGACGCCGCCGAGCCGGACCCGGCTTTGCCCCGCGTGCCACGCCCGCACGCGCACCCCGAGGTTCACCGCCGCCTATAAAGGGCATAGCCCAGCGCGCCGCGCTCCTCTTCACAATCCTAGCGCCAGGAGCCGCCGCCACCACCCGTACCCTAACCCTAGGGCGCCGCCATAGCCGCCGCGCTCGAGCTTATGAGCACCACCGCGTCAATCTCCGCTGTCACGATGTCCCCGTCGACGAGACCCGCATCACGAGATCCGCCCCGAGGTGAGCTATCCACCGGTGCCAGCACCATCCACCCTCTTGGTCCTATGTGCCCGCGCTTCATCGTCGCGAAGTGCCGCCTCCGCCATCCGCCGTCGCTGTGACACCCTACGTTCCCAGCTGCATCGGCCGTGTTCGACGCACGCATCGCGTTCGCGTGGACTCGCGTATCTCGCCCATGCGTTCAGATTGCGCCCTAGCGCCCGGTATCGCCTTCGCGCCGAGCTCCGGCCGGCATCAATGGCACCGCCGTCGCCTCAATCTCCGGCCTTTCACCGCCACCAAGGACCCTGCGGTCAAGTCCTCGAGGTCACACCGCACCTCCCCGTTTCCTCTGCGCGGCCAAACGGGCCCCAAAGCATCGTTTTCGGTGAACACCGACGGCGAGGTCCACTGCTCCAGCGACTATCCCAGGCCGACCTCTCCCTCGCTGTCAGATCTGGCTCCAGTGGTCCAGATCCATAGTTGACGCCAGGTCAACCGTGGCTCAATAGACCCAGTCAGATGGTGACGTGGCATCCTCGTCAGTGCCACGTGTGCGCCATGCAAGCGTGACATGTGCGCTGACCAGTCAACCTGGTCAACCAGTCGGTCAGCCTTGGCTATTTTTAGAAAAACCCCTGCCCTTTTTTGTATTTACAGTTAGGTCCACCGCAGTTCAAA
Organism: Bothriochloa decipiens; assembly: GCA_023333625.1. Lineage (NCBI taxonomy): Eukaryota > Viridiplantae > Streptophyta > Magnoliopsida > Poales > Poaceae > Bothriochloa > Bothriochloa decipiens. The sequence goes on from CM041633.1 coordinate 30,854,165, forward strand.
ACAGCCTTGCCCTTTAGATGTTTAGCCCTTGAGGACTCTGGTATTTATGCCAGAGGTCCAAATCTTTATAAAAGGTAGTTTTATATTTATTTTAAAATGCAAAATTAGCTTTGTTTATTTACGGTTTTTCCCCTGACCATGTTTTAGCCATATCTTGCCCGTCTTAACTCCATTTAAGCCCATTCTTGTCATTTTAGACTTGTATCGACGTAAGCTATGCAATCGCAGTGACGTTTACCATGTTCTAGGCTTTTGAAAATGCAACTTACTTGTTAGTTGTTTATGATCCATCCCCATCTTTTCAAATGCGTATAGCCTAGATCAACCTTGTTAGTTGTTCCCTCACAACAATAGCTCCTTTGTTAGTTGTTCTTATGCTCTTGTGATCATAGTAACGAGCTCTACCAGGTAGTCCGCTCTTTCTTCAATGTTTCTTTTATATGATTTATGTTCTTAGTTATGTCGGTTTGTGTTGCTTGTTTGCTACGAATAGATGAAGAGCAGTTCGTGAGTGCTAAAAATCAGGAGTTGAGGACCGACAAGTGCAGCTGGAGTTGGAGACCAGAAGATAGAACAAGTAAAGTCTACTGAGCAGCTAGACTTTGGATTTAAGGAAAGTTAAGGCACCTCTTTGATCATATTGTACCTACTCACTTGTATTTCATAATTTAATATTCATTCCATGTGTCTTAATACTACAAACCATGGGGTTTTCATTTATGGGTAGTCTAGTTGTGCTTGCTGCCCTACTCACCCTACATATGTTAATCAATATAATAATGACTTCTTCATTGATGCTTAATAATGGTTAATGATATCTTAATGATGATAATGGCTGAGGCCATGTTGGAGAAGTTGTGATGCGGTAAGCATCCTTGGATGGCGGAGCAGAATAAGGGGGAACGAATGCTGGAGGTTGCCCATGTCGACGGGGGTATCGGTATCTCCTCCCCCCTAAGGACATTTCATGGAGCGGCAACCTGGGACTTCCATACAACTCCATGCTAATGGGCTCTGGCTTGGTTTATTAGTAGGACCATCATGGGCAGACGGGTAGCTTACCGACGGGTTCCATTGCCATGGTGAGAAGTGTGTTACAAGTTCTAGTATGGGAGTTCTAGTGGATCCGTAGACCGAGGTGACAGCTACGAGTATGTCTCCCATGTGCTTGGGACATCGCTGATTGAGTTACCACTGCCTATGCCCTGTGAACAGCCTTGTAGTGATACCCTGCCCGCTCAACTTGGAAGTGTTTTGGGGAGTCATGACCCCAGGCAAATGGGAATAGCTTCTTGGAGTGAATGTGTACACATCTGCCCAGAGTTTAAATCGATATATCGTCTATGGTCATGGTCACGAGTGGCCTGGATCCTCACATGATTAGCCAAATGGACAACACACAAGAAATCGATGGAGATGGTTCTTGGAGCGGGCTACCTCTTGTTTTACAGGATGGCAATCCTGTGTGCTTTGAAGATGGCAATCTCTGGTTGTAAGAATAACTATAATGATATATAGTGTTCCTAAATGCACTCTTAATCACTACTTGAACCTTAATTAAGGGTTGGGTTGTTTCACCAACATTTAGTAAATAGGTTGTCTAATAAAAGATCTAGTAATAGGTTGTTTAATAATAATTTGTTATCTACTTAAAATGCTAACAGCAATCAAGCTGTGTCAGCCTACCTTTGTTAAGGCATGCATGTCATTATACATTCTGCCTGTACTTGCTGAGTTCGACATAGACTCACCCTTGCTATAGTTTGTAGTAAGGTGCTGCTCTGAAGAAGGATAAAGATGTTGATTGTCAGAAGTGTTTAGCGTATGGAGCCCCCAGTCAACGGTCCCTGAGAAGGATGGAGCTCTAAAGAGAAGTTGTAGCCAATGTTCCATGATAATTTGATGTTTTTAAGTGTTGATATAAATATGTTTTTGCTATATATTATAATGCATTATTTTCTGATATTTCCATTTTGTTATATGTGTGGACTTCCTGGGCACACATATAATGGCCTCTAATGTTTCTTTGGGAACCAGGGTGTTATAAGATGGTATCAGAGCAATGTTGATTGTTGGATGTATGCCATGGTTGATTTCTAAAGCTTATTTTGCTAGAAAACTATTTTACTATCCCTTGATACTTGATTCTGACTACTTTCTTCATCCTTGTCTTTATCCTCTCCTTGAATAGCTTCCATTGAGCTATTAGTTTCTTATCCCCTTGGATTTTAATTTTTGTTGGTTTACTAAAAGTTTTATGACCTCGTCTTATTCAAAATTTATGATGGCCCCACATCATCTACAATTAGCCCTTTAGGATGACCACCATTGATGAAGAAGCACGTATAGATTTGATGGTGTGATGTTGTTGTGTTTTGCTTGTTGTGATGCCTGTGTGACATCTCTACTTCCTCTGTTCTGAAGTAGACCCTAAAGGAGAAGAGTTGGGAAGTGTAGCGCAATCCTTGTTAAGTGGGGTAGAGTCTTTTCTTATCGTATCTATCCCTTGCTACCGATCTCGATCCTCATTAAATTTTGTCTACCATGATATCATGGCTTCATTCATATGCTCTTGCTCATTCTACCTTTGCCCAAAAATCAGATGGTGAATTCAAGTGGAAATGCAAGTGGAAGAGATGATATCAATGAATAGAGTCAGCCAACAACTTCAGCAACTCCAATGAGCAATGAACAAATGATTGCATGGCAAACTCAAATCCTTGAGATGACAACTTTTTAGATGACTAAGCTCTAGAATATTTTATCAGTGCAAGCCTTACTCCTCCAAGATGACTAACCACAGTCAAGCTGTGTCAGGCTACCTTTGTTAAGGCATGCATGTCATCATACATTCCGCCTGTACTTGCTGAGTTCGACATGGACTCACCCTTGCTATAGTTTGTAGTAAGGTGCTGCTCTAAAGAAGGATAAAGATGTTGAGTGTCAGAAGTGTTTGGCGTATGGAGCCCCTAGTCAACGGTCCCTGAGAAGGATGGAGCTCTAAAGAGAAGTTGTAGCCAATGTTCCATGATACTCTGATGTTTGTAAGTGTTGATATAAATATGTTTTTGCTATATATTATAATGCATTATTTTCTGATATTTATATTTTTGTTATATGTGTGGACTTCTTGGGCACACATATGACGACCTCTGGTGTTCCTTTGGGAACCAGGGTGTTATAGGGGAAAGACGCGGTCTACGGTAATGCCGCCATGTGCATGCTGTCGAAGTTTTGGCATGCAGGTGGCATCGCGCTGGCTTATGAGGAGGCTGCCGTGGCGACTGAACGGGTATCTTCTGCGGGGGTAGTGGCGGACAGTTTTTTATTTTGATGGGGTACCTCTTTTTGGTTTGGGGCTGATGGAGGTTTGTTTTTGCAGCTTCGCGTGCACCTTGCTGGTGGAGAGGAGGCTACGGGGGCGGGCAAAGCGGGCGATGCGACGGCTACAACAACGACGACGACTGGCGGTGATGGTTCGGTCCTTGGGTCTAACGATGGTGGTGTAACCAAGGCTCCTACGGCAGAGGATGCTGGTATTGCTGACGCGGGTCGCACTGCTAAAGAACAGGTGGGTAAGAAAGAAGGGGAGGCTCATGACGATGCTTGAGAGAGTGGAAATGGTTGGTGGGTGCCTCGTGGGGCGAGGTTAATTTCTTTTGGAAAGAACTCTTTACGTTGTGAACTTTGGCGATGGTTGCAACAGTTTGAATGTTTTTGTGGAGGTTGCTATCTTGTTCGAAATTTTTCGGGCATTTTGCTTGTGTTTTTGGTGCGAAGGTGTCCTCGTTATTTTTGCTTCACCGGGGTGTCGGTTTTCGTGGATGTCTGATCGTGTGCCTTTGTTGCGCAGGTCAGTTCGGAGCCTGTGTGTGAAGTGCTTAACATCGTCCCATTGATGATGAATCGGCAGGACTTATTTGTGTCAGGGGAGAGTTGGGTGAGCTTTAGGCTTAAGCATCCGAGGTTGCCTTTTAACGATTTTTAGTGGTGAAAGCTCTATAGGTACGACCGGTCGAACCAGGCGGCGAAGGCCTTTTGGACGAGAGCTGATCTGATCGATAAGCAGAGCATGCACTAGCTGTTTGACTTTGCTAGCGGCAAGGTTCCGGAAGACAGTGACATAGGTGAGGACATGGCAATGGATTATCTCTTTGGCAGGTGGGTCCCACTTTTCCTTAAGCGAGGCTTACGATCTAAGTCGAAAGTTGAGTGCAGCAATGCCCCTCTTTTTCTTAAGCGAGGCTCACGATCTAAGTCGAAGGTAGAGCACCACGACGCCCCGCTTACCCTTAAGCGAGGCTCGTGATTTTAGTCTAAGGTTGAACGTAGCGACGCCTCGCTTTTCCTTAAGTGAGGCTCGTGATAAGAGTCGAAGGTAGAGCGCAGCGATGCCTCACTTTTTGTTAAGCAAGGCTCGTGATATGAGTCGGAGGTAGAGCACAGTGATGCCCTGCTTTTCCTTAAGCGAGGCTCACGACTTAAGTCAAAAGTTGAGCACAGCGAAGCCCCACTTTTCCTTAAGCAAGGCACGCGATTTTGGTCGGTGGTATAGCACAGCGACACCCCGCTCTTCCTTAAGCGGGGCTCGCGACTTCGTTCGAAGGTAGAGCGCAGCGACACCTCGCTCTTCCTTAAGCGGGGCTCGCGACTTTATTCAGAGGTAGAGCGCAGCGACGCCCTACTTATCCTTAAGCGAGGCTTGCGATTTTATATCGTTGCTACATTTAGATCAGACACCTTAATTGTGCAAGGTTCTATGTTTTAGGTGGCTACTGCTGGATTGTTTGCACTTGTGTCAGACGAGGGTGGAGTCAGCTACGTCTGCATCGCGCTGGGTTGTCCTTTCTAGCGGCGCTCTTGTTGGTTACCTGTGGCTTTGGAGGCAGCTATTGCTAACTGATGATGCATGTAACACCATGGTGTTAAGCATGCATTATCTTGCATATCATGAGCATACTCATCTCTTTGCATAGTCATTGTTTACATGAAATGATAAAATGAAAAATGTGCTTGCCTTGATTTGAACTAGAGCTATATGATAGGTTGCTTCTTTGGGGTTGAGTGTTAAATGAAGTTTGTAGAGAAAATTATTTGGAGCAAAACTTATTTTTGGGCCATTTCATGAAAAGGCTTGGAAGTGGGTCAAAAATGTCAAAAATAGTTTATAAAAATGTTTTTCTTTTAATTTTAAATGGATTTTAAATCCATATTTTTGAATTTCAAATTCTAGGCAGAATTAGGCTTTGATGTTTAAAAGTGAAATGTTCTACTCATTGAGAGCAACATTTCATCTTTTACAAGTTTCTCCAAATTCAGATTATTTTAGAAAATATAGAGTAAATCAAGTTCTGCACAAATCTTGGTGCAGTGGGATCCACCTGCCAGTCTCTTCTTCTTCCCTGTCTTCTTCTTCCTCGCGACGGTGTCGTGGCCGACGCCGGCCACGCGGCGACCGTACGCCGGGGCGCTGCCGCTGCCCGCTGTTTGGCCCCCGCTCGCACGCGCCGCCCACGCCCGCGCTCGCCTGACCCCACTACCGCCCACGCGCCCCTCCACTCGGCCTTGCTTCGCTCCCATGCGTGCCACGTGCGCGTCGTTGCCTGACGCCGTGGTCCGCCTGTCCGAGCTCGAGCGCCGGCTTCAAGGCGACCAGACCGCGTCACTCTCGCCCTCACTCTCTTCCCCATCCCCAGACGCTCCCTCTCGCCTCATTTCCCTTCGCTAGAACTCGAGCGCGCTCGGAGCCCGCCATTGCCACCGCCCCAAAGCTCGCATCGCCACCGCGCCTCATAGCCCTGTCACATTCTTCCCAGAGCTCGCCAACAGCTCCACCTTGATGTGAGACGCGTCTTGCGCACACTCACTGCCCCCGAGAACCCAGGTAGATACCGAATCGACCGTTTTTCGCTCCGCCGGCCATGGCCGCCTCGACCGCCGCACGGTCCGCCATGACCAGCAACCCTTTTCTCCCTCCTTTAGCTCGCGCATCGTGACCGCCTACATGAGTAGAACCGATTGAGCTAGCTCATGGGATCGATTAGAGTTTGTACTCGTCGGATTTTGGTCGACCGCCGTCGCGGGTCGCGCCGCCGCTCGTCGGCCGCTCGCACGGAGCTCACTTCGGTGGACCTTTGCCTTCATGTGCTAGTGCAATCGAGTTGCCCCGACTTCAATTAGGTCGCAGGATAGTTCTTGGGCCTTGATTTGGCCGGAGTTGGCCGGCAGCTGTCGAACCGCCGACATGCACGCCGCCGCTCGCCGGCAGGCATCATCGTCGCCGTTCCGACCAACATCTCTTCACGTTTTCTGGTTAATCCGAGTTGCCTTGGCCTGCTGTACTCGATAGGCTAGTCCTCGCGACCCGCCGTGGCACGTGGTGGCCGGCGCACTGCCGACCCTCGCCGCCGTCCGCCGTCGCGCGTGGCCGTCGGTCAAAATCGCACTAATAGCCTTCATCTAGTACACCGTTTGGTTCGCAACGTTGAGTTGAGTCGAATGGTGACCGCAGTTTGGTCGGAGATCTCGCCGCCGGCGAGATTGCCGACCGTCGGCGACCTTTTCCCTCGGCGTAGATCACGGGCAGAATATGTTAATCTTTCCCAGACTTAAGTGCAAAGTGGCCAGACTCAGAGAGTTTTAAAATAGGGCTTGGTTAATTTCTAGAAAGTCCAGGGTTCCCGATGTAAAATGGTTTTTCTTTTTCGTTTTAAAGAATCTGTTTTTAGATTTTTGTAAAAGATTTGAAAAATCATATCTTCCTCATTTTTAGTCCAAATGAGTTGGTTCAACTTGCAGTATTTTTCTTTTAGGGCGATCTATGCATAAAAAATATGAAATGTGAAATTTGTGAAACTTTTTTTATAGATTTATTTATTACTATTAATTGCTTTTATCTTGGAAAATACATAAGTAATTCTCTGTTGCTCAAAAAAATGTGAAACCAAGTTTGTTAGTCTTCTTATTTTATGCTCTATCTGTGAAAAATGTTGTGAGGCTATGTCATGTGTAAATATTGTTCTGTCTTTTTATGGTGCCTATTTTAAGTAGATAGTGAATAATTCATAATAAATAATATATATATGATTTGTGCATGAAACTTTTTGGAGGATGTTTTTATGTCAATCTAGAGCTAAAAATGTTCTAAGATCTATTGTTTGATATTTTTCTATGTATAAAGTATTTTATGCCCTTTAAATTGTGTTGCCTTGTCATTTTTCTGTAGGATAAAGTACTTACTGTTTTGACCTAAAATTTTTATGGTACTCTACACTAGGCATGCTTAAGCTCCTGTAATTTTTACAGAATTTGCTGAATAGTCTAAAGTCATGTTGCAGTTCTACCCGAATTTCTTTTAAATAATTAATAATGCTTTAAGTTATTATTTCATGTGTGTAATAATGTTTTTTCTGATGTTTGTGATGTGTATAATCTGTTATTAGTTGTGGTTCAGTAGAGGGTAGTGTGTAAAACAGTGGTCATTTATAATTGCTTTTAATGTTTAAGTAAATTATAATGCGATGCGTGTTTATGATTTTATTATAGAAGAGAATGCAGATGACATGTGCTTATCTTACATGTTTTAAAATCATGTCATTTATCTTCAACTGAGCATTCATTCACATCAGCATGTACCTTTGTAGTTACTATGTATTCGTGGTATTCATACGCACCGTGCATCATACAGGATCGTCAGAGCTCGAAACGGTAGTTCCCGGAGTACAAGGAGAGGAAGGCCAGCAGAAAGCCTTGGTGTAGGGGATATCAGCAAAAGAGGATCCCGAGGTTGATCTTCCCGAGTGTCCCGACCATCAGCTAAGCTCTTTCCTAAAAGGCAAGCCCCGGAGCATTCTCCTTGTGGTTTACAAAATATCTAACTTGAGTCCTTTACTTGTTTGATGCATTAAGTTATAGGCGTTGTTTTATACCGTTGCTGCATTACTTATATTCCTTGCCACTGTTATACTTCAACCCTGTTAGGTTCAAGTGCGATTATCTGCTTAGCCCTGCTTTAACTAGATCGGTAGAAGTCGGGTGATTTCCTGTCATCCGCAAGTTATAGGTGGTGACTCAGAATGGTTGAATACTTTGTTGTCTTGGATAACCCTGTGGAGATAATAAATCAAGACCGGGCGGGATTGGTGTTGGGACTGAACTGGAGATTCGGTGAGGATATCTCATCTGTGTCGAACTAGGACCCCGTCCGTTGTACGTCCTCAAGTCATATTGAATTTATGCCTCACATTTAGCTGGAAGGATAAGTCGTTCCGACCGTGAAGCCTGAGTTTGATTTGGACCGGGAGTCGACCTGCTATACGCATCGTATTGGAGAAGATGGGAGACCACGGGTTACGCGAAGAGTAAGTCCGAGGTCAGGGTCGCCCTGAATAAGGCAACCGAGCGGTTCCTGGATACGATGGTACCTGTTGATCCCGTGACTTATCCGAATTGAATCTTCGGTGATCTGTAGCTCACTTTAGCGGGTGAGTGTGGTTTGTGTGAGGAATACCCGCCAGCTGGTTAGTAATCGATTATAATGGCCATCGTTCCTGGACAGTGAACACTTGACTTGAGCAGCGGCATCGTAGTAATAACTTAAATAAAGAGATGAGATGGTTGAGCCGTGATGTTAAAAGGCACTCGACCGGAATTGGTTACTATTCTTGTTGAATAATTCTTACCATGCTTGTTTAGTACAGGTGCTAATTTAGCATGATAAGGTTAATCAAATTAAAATACAATGCTAGAAGGTTATGGTCAAATCTTTCTTTAATGCAAGCTTTTCTGCAACTGATGAGTCAGCTACCCTACTTATTTAGCCTTGCATACTCCTTGGAGTCAATTATTTTTAGTTTATGACGGGTAAGTCTAGCTAAGTACATTCTTGTACTCAGGGATTTATTTTCCATGTTGTTGCAGATGGTGAGATGTACTATGGCTATTACCAGCACTGCTTCTACCCTGCGTTGGGTGATGACTAGACCTTGGGCATGGTCACTCCACTCTACCTTATGCTTTTGCTAGATATTGACTGAGGACTTGGCACTGTATTTGAACTAAGGGTGTGTGGGATTTGAACTAAATCGCTTCCACTTTATTTCGAATTTGAACTTGGGTTGTAATAACTTATTTCGAACTCCAATGTTTTAAACTATGTGCGAACTATGTATGTTGTGAATGGTGACAGCTAAACTTATTACAATCTTGGCTATGCCGAAAAGTTTAAAATCCTTCGAGATTTCGGTATGACTACCGAGTTTATTAGGTCTCAATCATGTAAGTTTGCTATCTAATGTGCTTGTGCTCTAATAAATTGGTCGGTTCTGTTACAGCTGGCATCGGAGCAAGGTTTAGCGTTACTATTCACAAGTATTTAAAATAAATAAGTTTTTGTTTGTGAAAAGTATTTACAAAATGTATAGCTATACATAGGTGTTCAAATCTATGGTTTTGAAAATTTAGAGTGTGCCAGTGGTCATATCCTTTATGCCCAATAGGAATTCAGTTGGCTTAATTAAGTACTAACTTGGAGAATTGCATCATATTTTTTGTTTTGTCGTTGCCTATACAATGACGGAGTCGTATGGGTGCCATTCACTTGAGTGGTAATGTATGGATAAAATTGCCTCTATGCCCTGGTAAGTGTGAGTTGTGAGAGCATGATTGGATGCAATGCCAGTCTAGGGGAGTGCTTATTGATGGTGGATTATTCACATGTTGCACACATGTTTATATGAAGGTATCCCATGTTGGGACCTTCTTCTGGCGGTGTCGTCTTCTGCGCGACTTGTTGGGGTAGTAAGTAATCGTTGTTTTCACCTTGTTCAGAAGGTGCGTGAATTTTTACGTCGAATTGCATTCATATGGGATACGGGCTGAAATGAATTTTCTGCCCGTACACTAACCGCGTGAACGGTAGAACGAAGTAGTTACGTATAAATGAGAGAACGATGTATGCCACCGCATAGCACATTAGACTATTAGTTTGTGAGGACGTATGTAACGTGCATGCATCATGGTTAAAATTGCTCATTCATACATTCATGGTTCCTTCCCTTATAAATAAATTGTCTCATTTCTTTAAAACTATAAACTCATGGGATATACAACTTTTGGACAGATGCCGAGAACCAAGAAGACTGCTCGCAAGTCCACTGGAGGAGGAGTGCCCTGTGGTCCTTTGGCTGTCCGTGAGTCAGCGCCAAGGGAGGTGGACACTTTTCTTGAGGAGCACGCTATGCCTAGCCTTCTTTGGAGGATTCTCTCCAATGCTGGGTACACGGCGGGCATGGAGCCTCACTACAAGGATGACTTGGTGAACTATGGAGAGGCTCGGGTGGAGGTAGTTGTCCCACCTTTGGACAGTGACCCCCACTGGGTTGGGTGGTGCTGTTTTGGTGCGGGCAGGACTGCCAAGCCGGGTGCCACGTTTGCAGCTTTTGACGTGGTGGAGCACCTGATGGAGGAGATCCCACACCAGCTTGCCCAGGCTTTTCCTGGTGTGTTTCCCTTTGCTAACCGCCTTTCTAGGTGGCCACATGCTGAGGGAAACCACTGGAGACAGGTCCTAAGGAGGCACAGGGCAGCGACACGCCTGCCATGAGTGCTATGTTTGCAGTGATGAGGGCCTATGTCAGCATGGAGACTAAGACACTTTGTCTGAGTGAGGAGTTCAAGGAGGCTCGAGCTGATGCACGCAAGGAGAAGCGTGAGTTAACATGTGAGCTTCAGCGCTCACGAGAGGAGGTAGCCCGTGTGTCTCAGCATCAAGACAAGGTTGTTCAGGAGAGCCAGAAGATGGCTCAGGCTAGGGATGAAGCCTGGTCTAAGTTTTGTCATCTTAACATCTGTCAGCAGCAGGTGCTAGAGGAAGTGGAGGGTGTTCGTGCTAACAATGTTAGTCTTCACGAGGAGGTGCACAGGAAGCAAGAGGAGATCTGTCAGCTGAGAGCAGCTTTAGCAACAGCTAGGAAGGCTTTGGACAGTGCTTCTAGTGAGAGTAGCAACAATGGAGAGTAGCCTTGTTGATGATCGCTAGTCTCTAGTTGTTCTTTTGCATTCCTGTCAGGTGGTCATGTAACCCTTTTGCACGCTATTGAGACTTTGATGTAATGTTGGAACATGGTGTTTGATGTGGCGATATCCGTACACCTTTAAAAGTCCAGTGTATGTATGCTGGCAAAATGTGGATGTTGTAAGACGCTTTGCGATGGCTCAAAGTAATATTATTAGTGATGTTGTGATGTGAAAATTGGAACTATTATGCCTCTATTTATTGTGCGAATTTATTCCCCTCAATAAATTCAGTTTGGCATAATTTTTACATTCACCTCTCATTATGAAAACATTCACCTAATAAGTCCATATTGCTGAAATATGCAGATGCCGGTTACCCGTAGTGGTTCGGGTGGTAATGGTAGTGGTGGTGCTGAAGAGGGTGCAGCTGTTTGCTCAATTCTTGGGCAGCCAGCGCAACGTGGAGCAGCTTCTTCGTGAAAGTTTGGCCCGTGATGTTCGTCAGGGTCCTCAGCAAAATCAGTATAGCAGCTTTAAGGATTTTCAGGACACTAAACCTCCTATATTTAAAGATGCTCCTGAACTGCTTGAAGCAGATGAATGGCTCAACACCATGGAAGATAAATTTCATCTTCTAAGGTTAACAGAAGAACTGAAGGCAGAGTATGCAGCCCATCAACTTGAGGGACAAGCGGGGATGTGGTGGAAGCAACATCGCACCACCTTTCAGCAGGGTGTTCCTATTACTTGGGACCGCTTTGTACATGCTTTTCGGGGGAATTTCATTCCTCCAAGTTTGATGGCTATGAAGAAGAAAAAAATTTTGTCACTTACTATGGGGACTCGTACAGTGAAGGAGTATCTGCACGCCTTCAATACCTTGAGTCGGTATGCCCCTGAGTTTGTTAACAATGATGAGAACAAGATAGCTAGTTTCAAGAGAGGCTTGAGTTCCAAGTTGATGGAAACCATGAGCACTTCTGCCCATGTTACATTCAATGATTTCCTGAATGATTGTATTATGCAAGAAAACAGTAACAATGTCCATGCTGCCATCAAGAGTCGTAAGAGAGCACATGATGGAGGTGGTTCTTCTCAGGCAAGAGCCGCACCTGCTTTTCATACGCCGTATCATCCACCTATGTCTGGGGCAAGGTTCAGGCCCTCGCAGCAGAAAAGACGTAACCCTTATCCAGCTCAGAATCCGTAGAAGCATCACAGAGCACTCAAAGTTCCTGCTCCATAGGGCAAAGCAGGACAGAGCAGCTTGACCAGTGCTAACAAGACACCTGTTAATGGACCTTGCTACAACTGCAACCAGACAGGGCAATTTGCTCATTATTGCCCTTTTACCAAGAAGCAGCAGGCCCCATACCAAGCTCGTGTGCATAACACCTCTATTGAGGAGATTCTTGCTGGTGAACGAGTGACTACGGGTATGTTTTCTGTGAATCAAATCCCTGCCGCTAGTTTGTTTGATTCTGGATCGTCGCATTCTTTCATGAGTCAAGCATTTGCACAAAAGCATGACCAAAAGATACTTGAATTGAGCATTGAATTCAAGGTTAGTTCAGCTGGGGCTGATATAACTACTAAGCATATAGTTCAGGGTGCAACTTTAGATCTAGACAAGTGGAGGCTTCGGTTGAACTTGATAGTTCTACCTGGCTTAGGAGTGGACGTGATAGTGGGGATGAGTTGGATGAAATTCTGGGGTGCTGTGATCGATACAGGTAATAGGATGCTATCTATCAGAAATCCTCTTGGGGAGGGTACCTTTCAAGTGCCGTTACCCCAAAAGTTTAAGCTGGAGAGCATATCCTATTCTACTCGTGTGACCCCTCTTCCCAAAATTCCTGTCGTGTGTGAGTTTTCGGATGTTTTTCCTGAAGAGCTCCCGGGTCTTCCACCCGATAGGGATGTTGAGTTTCGCATTGAGTTATTACCGGGCACCGCCCTAATCTCTAGGAGGCCATATTGGATGCCACCAAATGAATTGGCAGAGCTTAAAAATCAATTGAAAGAATTGTTGGATAAGGGTCTTATTTGCCCTAGTGTGTCAGAATGGGGTTGTCCTGCTATCTTTGTGAAGAAGAAGGACAAATCTCTACGGATGTGCATGGATTATCGTCCACTCAATGCAGTGACCGTCAAGAACAAGTATGCGTTACCCTGTATTGACATTCTATTTGACCAGTTATCCAAGACGAGTGTTTTCCAAGATTGATCTTAGTTCTGGTTACCATCAGATCAAGATTAGACCGAAAGACGTGCCTAAGACCGCTTTTTCTACCAGATATGGATTGTATGAGTATCTTGTTATGTCTTTTGGCTTAACAAATGCTCCTGCATATTTCATGTATCTGATGAATTCGGTCTTTATGCCTGAGTTAGACAAGTTTGTGGTGGTGTTTATTGATGACATCTTGGTGTACTTAGAAAATGAAGAAGATCATGCCGAGCATCTGAGGATTGTTTTAGAAAGGCTTAGGGAAATAAGTCGTATGCCAAGTTTAGCAAGTGTGAGTTTTAGCTCAAGAAAGTTCAATTCCTTGGCCATGTTCTATATGATGAGGGAATCTCAGTAGATCCGAGCAAAGTACAAGAGGTTATGAATTGGGAAGCACCAACTTCTGTGCATGAAGTTCTGAGTTTTCTTGGTCTAGCCGGAAATTATCGTCGTTTCATTCTGGATTTCTCGAAAGTTGCCAAACCTATGACAAATCTGTTGTAGAAAGAGAAAAAGTTCATTTGGACAGAAGAGTGTGAAACGGCTTTCCGTACCTTGCAGAAATTGTTGACCACTACTCCTATTCTTGCCCAACCAGATTTAGGGAAACCTTTTGATGTATATTATGATGCATCAAAAACCGGTTTGGGATGTGTGCTTATGCAAGAAGGGAGAGTCATAGCTTATGCCTCATGCCAGTTGAAGAAGCATGAAGTGAATTATCCGACCCATGATTTGGAGCTTGCAGCTGTTGTGCATGCTCTAAAATCTGGAGGCATTACTTGCTGGGTAATTTCTGCAAGGTCTACACTGACCACAAGAGTCTGAAGTATATCTTTACCCATCTCGAGTTGAACATGAGGCAACATCGATGGATGGAGTTTATCAAGGACTTCAATATGGAGATCTTATATCATCCAGGCAAGGCAAACGTAGTCGTAGATGCGTTGAGTCAAAAATCACATTGCCATGCTATTCAACCTTTGTTAGCAGATGGTTTTGGCCTCATGCACCCTGTTGTGCTGCGTAGCATCCAAATTAGTTGCTCGCTTGAAAGCAAGATCATCGAGGGTCAGAAAACTGACAAGGGTATAGGTCATATCAAGGAGAAGATGCTAAAACAACCAATCAAGCATTTCAGAGTAGATGAGAAGGGAATCTTATAGTTTGATGATTGGCTGGTCGTACCAGAAGATAGAGAACTCAGAAATCAAATCATGGATGAAGCTCACTTATCAAAGTTATCTATTCATCCTGGCAGTAGTAAGATGTTTCATGATCTGAAGGCTTGTTATTGGTGGACAAAAATGAGAAAGGAGATTGTAGCTTATGTCGCACGGTGTGACATCTGTTGTGGCATAAAGGCTGTTCATTTGAAGCCAGCCGGAATGCTTCAACCGTTGCAAATTCCTAAATGGAAATGGGAAGATATCAGTATGGATTTCATTACCGGACTTCCCACAACTCCAAAAGGGCATGACTCTATTTGGGTAATCATTGATCGACTTACCAAGAGTGCGCATTTTATTCCAGTTCATACAGATTATCGACCGCCTCAATATGTTGATATTTATCTCAGGGAGATCATTCGTTTGCATGGAATTCCCAAAACAATTGTATCTGATCGAGGGTCTCAGTTTACTGCTCATTTCTAGGATCACTTGCAGAAGGATTTGGGGACAAAGCTGAATCGTAGTACAGCTTATCATCCTCAAACTTCAGGTCAGACAGAAAGAGTGAATCAAGTTCTTGAAGATATCTTGAGGGCTTGTGTTTTATCATCCAAGGGTTCATGGGAGAAATGGTTACCTTTGGCAGAATTCTCTTATAACAATAGTTACCAAGAGAGTATACAGATGGCTCCTTTTGAGGCACTGTATGGCCGAAGATGTAGTACGCCTGTGAATTGGGTAGGACCTGGAGAAAGAAGATATTATGGTATCGACTTTGTTAAAGAAGCTGAAGAACAAGTTTGAACAATTCAACAACACATAGCAGCTGCGCAATCTCATCAGAAGAGTTATGCTGACAAGAGAAGAAGACCTCTAGTTTTTAATGTTGGTGATTATGTGTATCTGAAGGTCTCTCCTATGAAGAAAGTGCAACGTTTTGGTGTTAAAAGGAAATTGGCACCTCGTTATGTCAGTCCATATTAGATAGTCAAAAGAAAAGGACTGTGGGCCTATAAGCTCAAACTGCCTGAAGAGATGAGTGTAGTGTTTCCTGTTTTCCATGTATCCCAACTCAAGAAATGTGTACGTGTTCCAACCGAAGAAGCCGTTAAAATCAAAGACATTAAGCTAAGTTCAGATTTAACTTATGAAGAGAAACCTATGAGACTCCTGGATGTCAAAGACAGAGTGACCAGAAATCGTGTGGTCAGGCAATACAAGGTTTCTTGGAGCAATCATGACGATAGCGATACCACTTGGGAAACCGAGGACTATTTAAAAGAAGTATATCTCGATTTTCATAAAGAATGGTTAGTCTCCTCGAATCTCGGGATGAGATTTCTTTAAGGGGGGAAGGGTTGTAACACCATGGTATTAAGCATGCATTATCTTGCATATCATGAGCATAATCATCTCTTTGCATAGTCATTGTTTACATAAAATGATAAAATGAAAAATGTGTTTGCCTTGATTTGAACTAGAGCTATATGATAGGTTGCTTCTTTGGGGTTGAGTGTTAAATGAAGTTTGTAGAGAAAATTATTTGGAGCAAAACTTATTTTTGAGCCATTTCATGAAAAGGCTTGGAAGTGGGTCAAAAATGTCAAAAATAGTTTATAAAAATGTTTTTATTTTAATTTTAAATGGATTTTAAATCCCCATTTTTGAATTTCAAATTCTAGGCAGAATTAGGCTTTGATGTTTAAAAGTGAAATGTTCTACTCATTGAGAGCAACATTTCATCTTTTACAAGTTTCTACAAATTCAGATTATTTTGGAAAATATAGAGTAAATCAAGTTCTGCACAAATCTTGGCGCAGTGGGACCCACCTGCCAGTCTCTTCTTCTTCCCTGTCTTCTTCTTCCTCGCGACGGTATCGTGGCCGACGCCGGACACGCGGCGACCCTACGCCGGGGCGCTGCCGCTGCCCGCTGTTTGGCCCCCCGCTCGCACGCGCCGCACACGCCCGCGCTCGCCCGACCCCACTGTCGCCCACGCGCTCCTCCACTCGGCCCCACTCCGCTCGCATGCGTGCCACGCGCGCTTTGATGCCCGACGCCGCGGTCCGCCTATCCGAGCTTGAGCGCCGGCTTCAAGGCGACCAGACCGCGTCACTCTCTCCCTCACTCTCTTTCCCATCTCCAGACGCTCCCTCTCGCCTCATTTCCCTTCGACAGAACTCGAGCGTGCTCGGAGCCTGCCATTGCCGCCGCCCCGAAGCTCGCATCGCCGCCGCACCTCATAGCCCTGTCACATTCTTCCCAGAGCTCGCCAACAGCTCCGTCTTGACGTGAGACGCGTCTTGCGGACGCTCACTGCCCCTGAGAACCCAGGTAGAGACCGAATCGACCGTTTTCCCTCCGCCGGCCATGGCCGCCTCGACCGCCGTGCGGTCCGCCATGACCAGCAATCCCTTTCTCCCTCCTTTAGCTCGCGCATTGTGACTGCCTGCATGAGAAGAACCGATTAAAGTAGCTCATGGGATCGATTAGGGTTTGTACTCGTCGGATTTTGGTCGACCGCCGTCGCGGGTCGCGCCGCCACTCATCGGCTGCTCGCACGGAGCTCACTTCGACGGACCTTTGCCTTCATGTGCTAGTGCAATCGAGTCGCCTTGACTTCAATTAGGTTGCAGGATAGTGCTTGGGCCTTGATTTAGCCGGAGTTGGCCGGCAGCCGTCGAACCGTCGACATGCACGTCGCCGCTCGCCGGCAGGCATCACCGTCATCATTCCGGCCAACATCTCTTCATGTTTTCTGGTTAATCCGAGTTGCCTTGGCCTGCTGTACTCGGTAGGCTAGTCCTCGCGACCCGCCGTGGCCCGTGGTGGCCGGCGCACCGCCGACCATCGCCGCCGTCCGCCGTCGCGCGTGGCCGTTGGTCAAAATCGCACTAATAGCCTTCATCTGGTACACCGTTTGGTTCGCAATGTTGAGTTGAGTCGAATGGTGACCGTAGTTTGGCCGGAGACCTCGCCGCCGGCGAGATTGCCGACCGCCGGCGACCTTTTCCCTCGGCGTGGATCACGGGCCCTCGGCGTGGATCACGGGCAGAATATGTTAATCTTTCCCGGACTTAATTGCAAAGTGGCCAGACTCAGAGAGTTTTAAAATAGGGCTCGCTTAATTTCTGGAAAGTCCAGGGTTCCCGATGCAAAACGGTTTTTCTTTTTCGTTTTAAAGAATCTGTTTCTAAATTTTTGTAAAAGCTTTGAAAAATCATATCTTCCTCATTTTTAGTCCAAATGAGTTGGTTCAACTTGAAATATTTTTCTTTTGGGGAGATCTATGCATGAAAAAAATAAAATATGAAATTTGTGATACTTTTCTGTATAGATTTATTTATCCCTATTAATTGTATTTATCTTGGAAAATACATAAGTAATTCTCTGTTGCTCAGAAAAATGTGAAACCAAGTTTGTTAGTCTTCTTATGTCATGCTCTATTTGTGAAAAATGTTCTGAGGCTATGTCATGTGTAAATATTTTTCTGTCTTTTTATGGTGCCTATTTCAAGTAGATAGTAAATAATTCATAATAAATAATATATATATGATTTGTGCATGAAACTTTTTGGAGGATGTTTTTATGTCAATCTAGAGCTAAGAATGTTCTCAGATCTGTTGTTTGACATTTTTCTATGTACAAAGTATTTTATGCCCTTTAAATTATGTTGCATTGTCATTTTTCTGTAGGATAAAGTACTTACTGTTTTGACCTAAAATTTTTATGGTACTCTACATTAGGCATGCTTAAGCTCTTGTAATTTTTATAGAATTTTCTAAATAGTCTGAAGTCATGTTGCAGTTCTACCCTGATTTCTTTCAAATAATTAATAATGCTTTAAGTTATTATTTCATGTGTGTAATAATGCTTTTTCTGATGTTTGTGATGTGTATAATCTATTATTAGTTGTGGTTCAGTAGAGGATAGTGTGTAAAATAATGGTCATTTATAATTGCTTTTAATGTTTAAGTAAATTGTAATGCGATGCGTGTTTACGATTTTATTATAGAAGAGAATGCAGATGACATGTGCTTATCTTACATGTTTTAAAATCATGTCATTTATCTTCAACTGAGCATTCATTCACATCAGCATGTACCTTTGTAGTTACTATGTATTCGTGGTATTCATACGCACCGTGCATCATACAGGATCGTCAGAGCTCGAAACGGTAGTTCCCGGAGTACAAGGAGAGGAAGGCCAGCAGGAAGCCTTGGTGCAGGGGATAGCAACAGAAGAGGATCCCGAGGTTGATCTTCCCGAGTGTCCCGACCATCAGCCAAGCTCTTTCCTAAAAGGCAAGCCCCGGAGCATTCTCCCTGTGGTTTGCAAAATGTCTAACTTGAGTCCTTTACTTGTTTGATGCATTAAGTTATAAGCGTTGTTTTATACCGTTGCTGCATTACTTATATTCCTTGCCACTGTTATACTTCAACCCTGTTAGGTTCAGGTGAGATTATCTGCTTAGCCCTACTTTAACTAGATTAGTAGAAGTCGGATGATTTCCTGTCATCCGCAAGTTATTGGTGGTGACTCAGAATGGTTGAATACATTGTTATCTTGGATAACCATGTGGATACTCCTTGGAGCCAATTTATTTTTAGTTTATGACGGGTAAGTCTAGCTGAGTACATTCTCATACTCAGGGTTTTATTTCCCATGTTGTTGCAGATGGTGAGATGTACTATGGCTATTGCCAGCACTGCTTCTACCCCGCGTTGGGTGATGACTAGACCTTGGGCATGGTCACTCCACTCTACCTTATGCTTTTGCTGGATATTGACTGAGGACTTGGCACTGTATTTGAACTAAGGGTGTGTGTGGATTTGAACTAAATCGCTTCCGCTTTATTTCGAATTTGAACTTGGGTTGTAATAACTTATTTCGAACTCCGATGTTTTAAACTATGTGTGAACTATGTATGTTGTGAATGGTGATAGCTAAACTTATTATGATCTTGGCTATGCCGAAAAGTTTGAAATTCTTCGAGATTTCGGTATGACTACCGGGTTTATTAGGTCTCAATCATGTAAGTTTGCTATCTAATGGTGAATTACGTGCTTGTGCTCTAATAAATTGGTCGGTTCTATTAGAGCGCACCTTGGTAGCCTCGCAGGAATCGGAAGCGGACTGAATTTAGAGTCATGCGCATGCTGACACAGTGCCGCAGGTAGCCATGTCACTTGATCTTGCTAGAATTTTGGTTCAAGCACTGCTTTTCCCAAATTCCCATCGAAGATCTGCAATGCAGTAGCCATCGAGATATGATTCTGTGCTATTTTTCGTCTACTCGCTGGTTGGCTGGTTTGGATCGCCACTTGACTGTATAAAGCTGCGTGGTTATTTGGGGGCGGTGGTGGATTGGTGAATGCTGAGGTGCGGAGGGGTTTTGTGCTTGTTGGCTTAGACCTTCGCTGTTGGCTAAGGCGAAGGTCACGAGCGCTTTACTTGGACGCAGTGGTTCATACACACTTTGCTGCTTGTGGGAGGGTGGCCATTGGGGTCCTATGGATCATGGTGGCCGGGGTTTGTGTTTTTTTGATCTCCGTGCCTCCCCTTTTTCGTGGGTGGAGGTGGAGTTTGCGTTTGGGGCAGCTCCTGGCCGAGTAGGTGGGGGTCTGCATTTTGTTTGACCTCCGTGCCTCCCCTTTTCGAGGGTGGACGTGGAGTTTGCATTTGGGGGCGGCCCCCGGCCGAGTAGGCGGGGGTCTGCGTTTTGTTTGAGCTCTGTGCCTCTTCCTTTCCAAGGCTGGAGGTGGAGTTTGCATTTGGGGGCAGCCCCTGGCTGAGTAGGCAGGGGCCTGCCTTTTGTTTGACCTCCGTGCCTCCCCCTTTCCGAGGGTGGAGGTGGAGTTTTCATTTGGGGGCGGAGGTTTGCACCGGGCCAATCCTTGACCAGTGTCGGTTGTCGGCCCGGGGCAATCCTTGTATTTAGAGACGGCTGCTGATGAGGGCAGCCTCGGTCTCCACCCGTTTCAGCGTTTTGAGACTCAACGGAGGTAAATGGGGGAAGATAACTTCATTACATGATGCTTGTTTTGCTTGCCTCATTAAAAAACCTCACGCCCCAACGCGAGGAAAAAGAGTGCAGTAGAGTTTTGGAATAAAACGAAAGCTACGGAATGTGAGGTTACATCTTTGCGAGTGCCACTATGGGTAATACTTACGAAGGTCGTTGATGTTCCAGGTCTAGGGTAGGTTGTTGCCATCGGTGTCTTGTAGGTGGAATGAGCCTGGCCTAATGGTTTTGGTGATGACAAAGGGGCCTAGCCACTAGTGCTGGAGCTTGCCCGCCATCTTCACATTTTATTTTCTGATCAACACCATGTCGCCCTCACGGAGGTTGCGGGGCTCGATCTTTTTGTCTCTCCACTTCTGGGTTTCAGCTTGGTAACAGTGGAGGTTGTTGATGGCGAGCCATCTTGTTTCTTTGAGAAGGTCTTTGTTGAGATCTTCGTCTTGTGTTGTGGAGTCAAGGGTGGTCCTCGGTGAGCCATGGCGAAGCCCCTCTGGTAGGATGGCTTCTTCGCTGTAGGTTAGCTTGAAGGGGGTGATGCCCGTGGCCCTGCAATCGGAGGTGTTGTGGGACCAGACGACGGAGGTGAGTGTGGCAAAACCTCCTAAATCATATGGTCCGCATGCATTATTATTGTCTAAACAGACTCCAAATGACCATGAATGTGTTCCATAAGACTTAAAAGGTCTGTCGAGTAAATCCTAAATCATCCACGATTCTCCGAGCAGGATCAATCATTACAAAGAGACATTGCAGTATTACAACAGTTTTATACAAATAAGATACATCAGAGTAAAATAGCAGAAAGGTTACAATAACATAAGTTTACAAACCTTTTAGTTTCAAACCTTACAAACCATAAGTTTAATTTGTACAGACCATAGTAGTAGTGGAGTAGCGATAGATAACTTTATTACAATACCAGACACGATAAGCTCTGCCCAAGAGCCAAACATACTACTCGTCGTAACTCTCCGCAACGACTGTCATGAATAGGATGCGAAGCACTCCTGTTCATGGGACTCACCTGCAACAAGGGTTCAGCAAACCTGAGTACAAAGGTACTCAACAAGACTGAACCAACGAAAAAGAGGGGTGAAGACTCAGGAAATGCAGGCTAGAGGGACAAGGTAAGGCTTACAAGGGATAAGAAAATTTTTGCAGAAAAGCTTGACAGAAAGTAAAGTTGTCCTGCTCTAGCTCAAGATTACCAACCAACTTCATTCTTAAACCTTAGCCATCATTCAAGTTGTTACTACGATGATGAACACCGATCGAGTCTTCTTCTCTGAGAAGCAACGGCGATTCGAATCAATTTTACCCAGCTGGGACCTAGATCACCGATATACTGGAGACTCTAACTCCACTGCATACCAGATCACAGATATATCGGGATAACAACCGCAGCCATATATCACCACATGATACACGTGGGAACTCTGACCCAGTGTACCGACATACGTGGGAACTCAAACCCACAGTATACCGCACTATGACATATGTTGGAACTCTGACCCACTATAGATCACTCCATGACATACGTGGGAACTCTCACCCACTGTATATCGCTTCATGTATATGGATTTTCTAGTTTCTTGATATCACCAGATCACCATCGACACGAGACCTAGGGCATCAACAGATGGAAACACTATAGAGGGACTCCATTCCCAATGCAAGTTACCTGTCCGGACTCGATTTATTAACTATCATCATGTTTCCATAAACAAAGCCATTCTCATCTTTTTCATTCTTCTACTTTTAGAAAACCTAACTAATTAAATAGGACTAAGCATAACTAAGCATTTTTCAAATAACAGGTAACAAGAAATTTGGAAATAAGACAAGTAATGCAATTGGTAAGTTTTCACTCAACTCCTATCACTTAATGCAACATTTCATAAACTAAAGTGATAAAACTTTCATAAAATAAGGGTAGGGTGTGGATGTATCCGGGGCTTGCCTTGGTGGTCAGGGTAGACGGTCTCGAGTTTGGGATCAACTCCCAACTCCTGAGTCTGCTCTTCCTTGGGATCTGGTGCGAGAACGTTAAACTTTCCGTTAACGAAACTATACGATAAAATGATATGCTTCAACCAGATGGAATAGTAAACATGATGCTCGATGGATGCATGACAAGATTAAGGACTTGAGTACAACTTTCCTTCACGATAAAGTTATAAGCCAACAAAAACTTCCTAAGTTCATAAGGGTTAACTACTTCATTAGTGAAGTTTATTAAACACATAAATAACGTTAATTAAACACTAATGACATGATCCAGGTAAGCGCAAACAATTAATTAAAGTGCCAATGGTCATCAAAGTTAATGACCCAAGGTTATCAAGCAATCCCAAAGTCAAACAAGCCTATAATAATTAATCATGATTAAAGGGGTTAATTAATTAATTAAAAGCATAAAATAAAGGTATAAAATTAAATTATCTAATTGAGCTCAAAATTTTATTTTGAAAAGCCCTTGGCCTAATTAGATGGCAAAATAAATTTTAGAAATAAAAGCCAATTATTTTATTTATTAAAATCATAGAAGATGCATTTTTAAATTAAAAGAGCTAATTTTAACTTATGAAAAAAGTACTCAAATTTGGCATTTTTATATTTTTCCTAGGTAGAGAACATCATAAAGAGTATACACATAAATGTTCAGAATTGTTAGAGTTATACATAAATTACTGTGATTTTTCAAAGAAAATAGCATTTAAATTATTTTTTGCAAATAAATAAAGAAAAAGGAAAAACATCCTCCCTAAGTTGACCATGCCGTCGGCGAACTTTGACCAGCCGGTTATCGCCGGCAGCGAGTTCTTGGAGCGTGTCAAGGGCACCAACATGACCTACTCAACCTTGCGAATAAGATGGGGTAGCTAATGCGGTGGCAAAGACACGGCGGCATGCTCGCCGGCGGCGACGGCGGACATGGCTGCGCGGCTGACCGCGGAGCGGCGACTGTGGTGCGTTAAAGGAGAAAAGGAGGGTGAGATAAGCACTAGTGGCTCACTGTGGAGCTGATGCACTAGCTGGTGAGGCCGATGGTGGGCGAGAGCGAGGTCGACTGCGCACGGCGGCGGCAACGACGAGCTCCGATAGCGGCAACACGGGATTTTGGCACGTTGGAGTGGTATCTACGGAAAAAAAGTTAATGACGTACGCAGAGTGAAGGAGAACGCAATGGTGCTGAAGATGAACGACGAGACTCACCGGAGAGGGTTGTTCCGATGGCGCTCTACCGGCCACGGAGAAGACGACGGTGTGCTAGGCTAATCCGGTCACGAGGCAAGGCGTGAGCGGGTGCAAATGGTACACAAGGATGAGGCGGAGCTAATGGAGAAGAAAATGGAGGCGGGGCGTACTCGGTGGTGGTGAATATTGCTAGCGGACGAGGACGACGTCGACGGCGGCAGAGGAAGGAAAAGGGAAGATGACAGCCGGCCACGCCTTTATATAGGGCACGGTGGCGAGGCACGGATGGCTGACACGATGACGATGAAGTTTCTAGCGCGGGGAGGCGAGCTGGCGATCACGGCAGGGCGGTATGGCGCCGGCGGCCACGGTGACGCCGGTGAACAGAGAAGGAATTGAAGGCGATGACGTCAGTAGCTACAGTAACCAGTGATGTCACCTAGCAAAATCTTAAATTACTCCAGATTTTTCATAGCAATACGAAAATATCCCAAAATATCATTTGTACAACTTTTCAAGAGCTAAATTTTTTATTTAACAAGTATTTTTAAATTTTTCTTAGTTTTTTAAATTTAAATTCAAATTCAAAAGGGAAACAAAACCCTAGAAACAAATATTTGAAATTACTTTTGATTTTTCAATAAAATGTGAAAATATTCAAATCTATGAAATGCTCAACTTTTCAAACCAAACATTTTTCATATATAAAGTTTTCCCAAATTATGCATAATTTTTGAATTATGATTTTAAAATCAAAAGGGGACAAATGCTAGAAAACGGTATTTTCAAATTCATTTGAAATTCTTTTTGGAAACTTGAAAAACTTTGAATACCAACTTTGTAGCTCTTGTCAAGGCCTACAAACTATATTTTGAGAGTATCCCCAAATTCATTATAGATCTTGAAATATAGAAAAGGGGATAAAACAAGATTTTGAAATAAAGGGCTTTTAAAACTAAACTCAAACTTGATTTGGTTTCTAAATTAATTGGTTGGTCATTACTGATCACAAACATCTTCTAAAGATATTTTTAGGCCAATGACCCAATGACACCCTTGGTTGACCAAGTTGACTTTTGAAAAACATTTTTATAGCTTTCTAATTTGAATTTAAATTTGAATCGCAAGACTTGGGAACAAGCTTTGAAATCCAAATTCAACTTCAAATATGGAAATCATTTTTAAGGGTTGGACTTAGATTTATACACTATGCTTGACACTAGTGTAAACACGGTTTACACCTCAAGTACATAGAATATAAACTAAGTATTTTGGATGACATTCGAAATTAGGTTTTATGATTTTATGTGACAACAATTCAGAAACACAAGCAACCTATGAAATGTAAACTTATTTTAGTTGATGCACATCAAGGTTGATCTAAACATGAATGCTTTGCAGTGCATATGATGACATGGCAGGGATTAGTTACCATAACACCATGGGTGTTACAAGCCCTTCCCCCTTAAAGAAATCTTGTCCTGAGATTTAAAGATGTAGGTAAAGTAATGGAAAAGAAAATGTGTCAAGAAAGCACACTTCAAATAAATACATAAGGGAAAGGGGTTTTACAACTCACACTAAAGGAGTTACAACTCGTAGAGGGAATTATAACTTAGATAGAAGCATAGAACTCTGGGAAATTCTCCAACAGGTAATCTTCCAATTCCCAAGTAGCTTCTTCTTCTGAATGTTGATCCCATTGTATCTTGTACCACTTGATTGTTCTACTTCTAGTGACACGGTCTTTCTGATCCAAAACTCGAATTGGGTACTCGAAGTAAGTCAAGTCAGGTTCAAGTTCAATTCCTTCAACATCAACAACTTTATCTGGCAGTCGAAGACACTTTTTGAGTTGTGATACATGAAACACATTGTGTACAGCTGACAACTGTTCAGGTAATTGCAGATGATATGATACCTTCCCGATTTGTGCCAAGATCTGAAATGGTCCAATATAACGAGGTGCTAGCTTGCCTTTGACTCCAAATCGAGTAACTCCTTTCATAGGTGACACCTTTAAATACACATAATCTCCCTTATTGAACCACAATGGTTGACGTCTTTTGTCCGCATAACTCTTCTGACGAGACTGGGTCACTTTCAAGTTTTGTTGTATCTGCTTAACTTTTTATTCTGTTTCTTTTGTAAGATCAACTCCGAAGAATCTTCTTTCTCCAGGTTCAGACCAACTTAACAGAGTTCTACATCTGCGACCATATAGTGCTTCAAATGGTGCCATTCTGATGCTTTCTTGGTAACTATTATTGTAAGAAAACTCCGCTAGAGGTAAACACTCATCCCATTTTTCTAGAAAATTAACATAAGCCCTCAACATGACCTCAAGTATCTGATTCACTCTTTCAGTCTGACCCCCTGTCTGAGGATGATAGGCCATACTGTGTAAAAGATCAGTACCTAATGAATCATGCAAGTGTTTCCAAAATTGGGAGACAAACTACGTGCCTCTATCGGAAATAATGGTCTTTGGTACCCCATGAAGACTTATGATACGTTCAAAATATAATTTGGCATATTGCAAGGCTGTATAAGCATTTTGCACTGGAATGAAATGTGCAGATTTTGTGAGTCGATCCACTATGACCCAGATGGAGTCAAAACCTCTTGAGGTTCTGGGTAAACCCACTATAAAGTCCATACTAATATCCTCTACTTCCATGCTGGAATTGGCAATGGTTGAAGTTCTTCCGCTGACTTCAAATGCATAGCTTTGACTCTCTGACAGGTATCACACTAAGCCACATACTTAGCAATTTCAATCTTCATCTTGGTCCACTAAAAGTTCTGTTTCAAATCATGATACATCTTGTTACTTCCTGGATGAATAGAAAATTTTGAGAGATGTGCTTCATCAAGGATCTTTTGATGTAATTCAGGGACTTTTGGTATGACCAGTCAATTCTTATACCATAAGACATCTGCTTCATCAATTGTGAAACAAGAAACCTTTTCTTTTCTACTTTCTTTTTAATATGCTTAATTCCTTTATTACTTTTCTACGCAGTAATAATTTGATCTCTGAGGGTTGACTCAATAGCAATGTTAGACAAACTTCCTTGTTGCACCATATCTATACCCAACTTCTCTATCTCATGACATATAGAGATATCCAGGGGCTTCACTGTTAAACAATGATAATGACTTTTTCGGCTAAGTGCATCAGCAACTACATTTGCTTTACCAGGATGGTAGTATATTTCCAAGTCATAATCATTGATTAATTCTAACCACCTTCTTTGCCTCATATTCAACTCATCTTGAGTAAAAATGTATTTCAAACTCTTGTGATCACTATAGATATTACATTTATTACCCCACTGATAATGTCGCCATATTTTCAATGCATGGACAACAGCTGCTAACTCTAAATCATGTGTTGGATAATGCTCTTCATGTTTCTTCAACTATCAAGAAGCATAAGCAATAACTCTCCCTTCTTGCATTAACACACATCCAATACCAATACCAGAAGCATCACAATAAACATCAAACGGATTCTCAATATTTGGCTGTGCTAGGATCGGAGCAGTAGTCATCAATTTCTTTAATTTCTGAAATGCCTCTTCACATTCGGGTGACCAAACAAACTACATCATTTTTCAACAACTCAGTTATGGGATCTTTGAGAAATTAGGTATGAAACGATGATAATAACCCGCCATTCCTAGAAAATTCAAACTTGATGCACAGTCTTTGGTGGTTCCCAATCAAGTATATCTTGTACCTTGCTAGGGTCAACAGCAACTCCCTTGTCTGATAAAACATGTCCAAGAAATTTCACTTCTTTCAACCAAACTCACACTTACTAAACTTAGCATATAGTTGATGTTCTCTCAGACGTTGCAGAACAATTCAGAGGTGTTCAGCATGTTCTTCTTCATTCTTGGAATATATCAAAATATCATCAATGAAGATAACCATAAACTTATCAAGTTCTGGCATGAACACTAAGTTCATCAAGTACATAAAATAAGCTGGTGCATTGGTGAGTCCAAAAGACATGACCAAATACTCATATAGACCATATCGAGTGGTAAAGGCAGTCTTTGGAATATCTTTCGGGCAAATCTTGATTTGATGATACCCAGATCGAAGATCACTCTTGGAAAACACCTTTGCCTCCACCAATTGATCAAAGAGCAGATCAATGCGAGGTAGAGGATACTTATTCTTGATTGCTACCTCATTCAAGGGACGATAATCCACACATAACCTCAAACTTTTATCTTTCTTTTTTATAAAGATTGCAGGACATCCCCAAGGTGACGAACTAGGTCGAATAAAACCTTTATCCTGTAACTCTTGCAATTGAGTCTTGAGTTCTGCTAACTCAGGTGGTGCTATCCGATAAGCTCTTCAGGATATTGGAGCGTACCAGGCTTCAAATCAATTCTAAACTCCACCTTTCTATCAGGAGGTAAACCCGGTAACTCATCAAGAAACACATCTGGAAACTCACGGACTACTGGTATGTCCTAGATTTCTTTCACCGAAGTGGCACATACCTTCTCTACAGTTCTCTTAAGAGTTGGAAGTTGGATGAGAAGTTGAGAGCTACTATTGGGTAAGTTCATTCTCACAGTTCTATTCAGGATGTCTATCACAGCATTATGCCATCTCATCCAATTCATACCTAGGATCACATCTATATCTTGATCCTTTAATATTATCATATCAGTGGGAAAGTTGTGCCCACCCAAAGTTATAGGCACAGCATGTACCATCTCTCTAGTACACATACGCCCCCCAGGCGATTGTATAAAGAATTCTTCTTTTGTACCCATTATTGGTATTTCATGCGCCTTAACATATGTACCATTGATAAATGTATGGGATGCACCAGAATCGAATAGCATAATTGCAGGATGATTTGCAACAGGAAACGTACCCATCATGATGGGCACTCCTTCTGGAATTTCCCCAACTTGAGTGTAGAACACCCTACCAGATTTCTTCTCATTCTTTCCCTTCTACACAGTCTGATTTCTAGCCCGATTCTGATTCTGTGGCTGTTGTGGTGCAAAGGCCCTGGGAACATAGGAATTATACTGCCTTGGATGTGGGCAGTCTCTCGAATAGTGGCCAAGCTTGCCACAATTGTAACATGGGAAACCTTGTGGCTGGGGAGTGGGGTTACGAATACCGGGGGTATTCGGTTGTCGTGGATAAGAAAGAGTAGCAGCAAGACGGACAATTGTCTGCTGCTGGGCTTGGTATTGTGGTGGACGGTAAGAAGGACGGAAATGGTTTTGGGGATGATAGATTATTTTCTAGCGCTTTTGATTACCACCAGAAAATCCCGATGTTACCATTTTCTTCTTCTTAGCTTCCATGTGTTGATGGTTCTTTTCTTCATAAGATATAGCAATATTCACTATTTCATGGAAGGTAGCATTTGGGTTCCCAGTCATCATCCTCTGAATCTTGCTATTCAGACCCCTAAGAAAACACTCCTTCTTCTTACGTCAGTACTAACATGGTCAGGGGCATATTGAGACAAGTGATTGAATTTGCCAAAATACTGCATAAATGACATATCATCTTGTCGCAAAGAAAGAAATTATTCAAGTTTTATGACCATAATTCCCTCAGGAATAAAGTGTGCACAAGAACCTTCACGAAATTCAGCCCAAGTGATACGATGACCCTCAGGCTGAGCGGCAACAAAGTTAGCCCACCAGGCTCCTACAGTTCCTCTCAACTGCTGTGCTGCAAACATGGGCTTCTGATACTCAGTGCACTCAATTAGCCCAAACTTCTGCTCTATAGTGCGGAGCCAATCATCTGCCTCCATTGGTTCATCTACTCTAGTGAAGATTGGAGGACGTGTGTCTATAAAATCCACATATGTGGTCTCATTCCTACTATTTTGACCATGATTCCCTTGACGTGCATTTTGATTCTGGTTCTGGGCCATTATAGTGGTTGCATTGACCAAGGCCGCAACGGCATCGGCCAAGGTTGGTGGAACTGGCGGAGGATTTGTAATATCACCTCCGTCATGAGATGTTTTGGTAGCATCACAGGAACGAGTGTGAGCAGGCATCTATTTATAAACAAACCATACTTATTCACAAAACTTTATTGGATTTCATAAGCACATGTTACAAACATGCAACACACTTATGATACATTATTTTGTTACAACAGTCCGCATTTTAACAAGACTTCCCATACCTACTAGGTTTCAGAAAGCAGGGGAAAGATATATTACACTTCTCACTTCCCAAACTCCTCACTCATCCTCCTCACTATCGTCCACTGGGATTACATCCTCCTCTTCTTCCACCTCCTCGGGATCCTCTTCCTCTTTAGGATCTTCCTCCACTATCTTTAGATCTTCTTCTTCCATAAGATCCTCTTCATTTTCATTCTCTACACCCATCTAGTTTTCTTCTTCCTCATAGATGACATCATCATCAGTGGACTCTATTTCTTCAGGGTGTTCCTCTTCCTCATCCTGACCCATTATAAGACCAAGATCATCTTGGGCTGCCTGTCGTTGATATTCAGGATCCAACAGGTTGTTCAGCCTTTGATTCTCATCATCAGCTTCATTGGCATATTCCTCCAACTCTTCCACGTAATCCTCAAGTTCTTGAATACGCTCATTTGCTGTGTCTTCTTGTGCCCAAGCATCATTCCTCTGGTGCTTCATATACCTCTGGGATTGCCTCAACTGAGTAATCTCAGCGGCCTCTTTGACTCTATCGGCTTCAGCCCTTTCCAACTCGACCCTAAGTCTTGTTATTTTAGCCTGCGGATCTGGATTGGGATTACTACTACTTTCACCAATCTCGTATCTGGGAGCTAGTTGATGTCGAGGTACCCCCTTCGGTGCAGTGCTCTTACAAGGAGTCTACTTAGTAAGGGCCATCTTGAAGAAAGATAGGATATAAAAGATAAGGATAGATAGGGACAAATCTGAAGGTTAGCATGAATAGGATTGACACTACTTAACCCAAACCACTTTAAAGAGGAAGGTAATTAAACAGGTTAATTAAGCATGATGCATGAATCGAACTTACGATCTAAGCATAAAAGATTTTTAAAGCAACACATACATAAAGGTGACTTTTATAACATAGGGCACTATATTATGCTATTTCACCACCACACTTTAGAAATAAGAATAAGGGTCGATAGAAAGAATCATAAGTAAGAATTAAGCAATTTGGACCCAAAATAATCAAGTAAAAATTATTTGACTCAAAATTTTTTGAAGTTTTCGCAAAGGAATACTACAACCACTCTTTTTAATAATGATCCGGCTCTGATACCAGCAGTGGCAGAACCTCCTAAATCTTATGGCCCACATGCATTATTATTGTCTAAACAGACTCCAAATAACCATGAATGTGTTCCATAAGACTTAAAAGGTCTGTCAGGTAAATCCCGAATCATCCACGATTCTCTGAGCAAGATCAATCATTACAAAGAGACATTGCAGTATTACAACGGTTTTATACAAATAAGGTACATCAGAGTAAAACAGTGAAAAGGTTACAATAACATAAGTTTACAAACCTTTTAGTTTCAAACCTTACAAACCATAAGTTTAATTTGTACAGACCATAATAGTAGTGGAGTAGCGATAGATAACTTTATTACAATACCAGGTGATAAGCTCTGCCCAAGAGCCAAACATACTACTCATCGTCACTCTCCGCAATGACTGTCATGCAGCAGGATGCGGAGCACTCCTGCCCATGGGACTCACCTGCAACAAGGGTTCAACAAACCCTGAGTACAAAAATACTCAACAAAACTGACCCGACGAAAAAGAGGGTGAAGACTCAGGAAATGCAGGCTAGAGGGACAAGGTAAGGCTTACAGGGGATAAGAAAATTTTTGCAGAAAAGCTTGACAGAAAGTAAAGTTGTCTTGCTCTAGCTCAAGATTACCAACCAACTTCATTCTTAAACCTTAGCCATCATTCAAGTTGTTACTACGATGATGAACACCGATCGAGTCTTCTTCTCTGAGAAGCAACGGCGATTCGAATCAATTTTACCCAGCCGGGACCTAGATCACCGATATACTGGAGACTCTAACTCCACTGCATACCAGATCACAGATATATCGGGATAACAACCGCAGCCATATATCACCACATGATACACGTGGGAACTCTGACCCAGTGTACCGACATACGTGGGAACTCAAACCCACAGTATACCGCACTATGACATATGTTGGAACTCTGACCCACTATAGATCACTCCATGACATACGTGGGAACTCTCACCCACTGTATATCGCTTCATGTATGTGGATTTTCTAGTTTCTTGATATCACCAGATCACCATCGACACGAGACCTAGGGCATCAACAGATGGAAACACTATAGAGGGACTCCATTCCCAATGCAAGTTACCCGTCCGGACTCGATTTATTAACTATCATCATGTTTCCATAAACAAAGCCATTCTCATCTTTTTCATTCTTCACTTTTTGAAAACCTAACTAATTAAGCAGGGCTAAGCATAACTAAGCATTTTTCAAATAACAGGTAACAAGGAATCTAGTAATAAGACAGGTAATGCAATTGGTAGGTTTTCACTCAACTCCTATCACTTAATGCAACATTTCATAAATTGAAGTGATAAACTTTCATAAAATAAGGGTAGGGTGTGGATGCATCCGGGGCTTGCCTTGGTGGTCAGGGTAGACGGTCTCAAGTTCTGGATCAACTCCCAACTCCTGAGTCTGCTCTTCCTTGGGATCTGGTGCGACAACGTTATACTTTCCGTTAACGGAAACTATACGATAAAATAATATGCTTTAACCTGATGGAATAGTAACATGATACTCGATGGATGCATGACCAGATTAAGGACTTGAGTACAACTTTCCTTCACGATAAAGTTGTAAGCCAACAAAAACTTCCTAAGTTCATAAGGGTTAACTACTTCATTAGTGAAGTTTATTAAACATATAAAATAACGTTAATTAAACCCTAATAACATGATCCAGGTAAGCGCAAACAATTAATTAAAGTGCCAATGGTCATCAAAGTTAATGACCCAAGGTCATCAAGCAATCCCAAAGTCAAACAATCCTATAATAATTAATCATGATTAAAGGGTTAATTAACTAATTAAAAGCATAAAATAAAGGTATAAAATTAAAGTTGTTTAATTGAGCTCAAAATTTTATTTTTAAAAGCTCTTGGCCTAATTAGATGGAAAAATAAAGTTCTGAAATAAAAGCCAATTATTTTATTTATTAAAAATCATAGAAGATGCAGTTTTCAATTAAAAGAGCTAATTTTAACTTATGCAAAAAGTACTCAAATTTGGTATTTCATATTTTTCCTAGTTAGAGAACATCATAAAGAGTATACACATAAATTTTTAGAATTTTTAGAGTTATACATAAATTACTATGATTTTTCAAATAAAATAGCATTTATATTATTTTCTGCAAATAAATAAAGAAAAAGGAAAAACATCCTCCCCGAGTTGACCATGAGCGGCGAACTTTGACCGGCCGGTTATCACCGGCAGCGAGTTCTTGGAGCGTGTCAAGGGCACCAACGTGACCTACTCAACCTTGCGAATACGATGGGTAGCTAAAGCGGTGGCAAAGACACGGCGACATGCTCGCTAGCGGCGACGGCGGACATGGCGGCGCGGTTGACCATGGAACGGCAGCTATGGTGCGTTAAAGGAGAAAAGGAGGGTGTCATAAGCACCAGTGGCTCACCGCGAAGCTGATGCACTAGCTGGTGAGGCCGATGGTGGGCGGGAGCGAGGTCGACTGCGCACGGTGGTGGCAACGACGAGCTTTGGCGGTGGCAAGACGGGATTTCAGCACGTCGGAGTGGTATCTAGGGAGAAAAGTTAATGATGTGCGTAGAGTCAAGGAGAACACAACAGTGCCGAAGATGAACAACGAGACTCACCGAAGAGGGTTGTTCCCGGCGAGCAGCTACGACGGTGCTCTACCGGCCGCGGAGAAGACGACGGTGCGCTAGGCTAATCCGGTCACGAGGCAAGGCGTGAGCGGGTGCAAACGGTGTGCAAGGATGAGGCGGAGCTAATGGAGAAGAAGATGGAGGTGGGGCATGCTCGGTGTTAGCGAATTTTGCAGGCGAACGAGGACGACGTCGACGGCGGCAGAGGAAGGAAAAAGGAAGACGACGGCCGGCCACGCCTTTATATAGGGCACGGTGGCGAGGCACGGATGGCCGACACGACGACGATGAAGTTTCTAGCACGGGGAGGCGAGCTGGCGGTCGTGGCAGGGTGATATGGCACCGGCGGCCAGGGCGACGCCGGTGAACAGAGAGGGAATTGAAGGCGATGACGTCAGCAGCTACAGTAACCAGTGATGTCACCTAGTTAAATCTCAAATTACTCTAGATTTTTTAGAGCAACACAAAAATATCCCAAAATATAATTTGCATAACTTTTCAAGAGCTACATTTTTCATTTAACAAGTATTTTCAAATTTTCCTTAGTTTTTGAAATTTAAAATCAAATTCAAAAGGGAAACAAAACACTAGAAACAAATATTTGAAATTACTTTTGATTTTTTAATAAAATTTGAAAATATTCAAATCTATGAAATGCTCAACTTTTCAAGCCAAACATTTTTCATATATAAAGTTTTCCCAAATTATGCATAATTTTTGAATTATGGTTTTAAAATCAAAAGGGGACAAATGTTAGAAAATTGTATTTTCAAATTCATTTGAAATTCTTTTGGGAAACATGAAAAACTTTGAATACCAACTTTGTATCTCTTGTCAAGACCTACAAAATATATTTTGAGAGTATCCCCAAATTCATTATATATCTTAAAATATAGAAAAGGGGATAAAATAAGATTTTGAAATAAAGGGCTTTTGAAACTGAACTCAAACTTGATTTGGTTTCTAAATTAATTGGTTGGTCATTAGTGATCACAAACATCTTCCAAGGATATTTTTAGGTCAATGACCCAATGACACCCTTGGTTGACCAAGTTGACTTTTGAAAAACATTTTTATAGCTTTCTAATTTGAATTTAAATTTGAATCGCAAGACTTGGGAATAAGCTTTGAAATTCAAATTCAACTTCAAATATGGAAATCATTTTTAAGGGTTGGACTTAGATTTATACACTATGCTTGACACTAGTGTAAACACGGTTTACACCTCAAGTACATAGAATATAAACTAAGTATTTTGGATGAGATTCGAAATTAGGTTTTATGATTTTATGTGACACAACAATTCAGAAACACAAGCAACCTATGAAATGTAAACTTATTTTGGTTGGTGCACATCAAGGTTAACCTAAACATGAATGCTTTGCAGTGCATATGATGACATGGCAGGTTTTAGTTACCATAACACCATGGGTATTACAGTGAACTCTTCAGCCCATCTCCCGAGTGGTTTGTCTTGGAGCTTTGTTTTGATTCCTTGTAGGATGATGGCATTGGCTCTTTCGACCAGGCCATTGGACTGTGGGTGTCTGGCAGATGTAAAGCAAATTTTGGTGCCGATCTGGAAGCAATAGTCCTCGAATGCGAAGCTATCGAACTGGGTCCCATCGTCGACTGGTAGGTTTCTGGGGACACCGAAGCGACAAACGACCTATTGCCAAAAGAACTTTTGGACTGAAGCGGAGGTGATTATGGCTAGGGCTTGAGCTTCGACCACTTTGTGAAGTATTTGACTGCAACCACCGCGTAGCGGAGGTTTCCTAGGGTGGTTGGCAGTGGGCCGTTGAGATCCATCGCCCATCGTTGTAGTGGCCAGGTCGAGCAAATCATTGTTGTCGGAGCACCTGCTCTGTTGGAATGGTGGGCGGCCATCTAGCAACTTTTGCTGTGTCAGAAGAGCGTGATGGCATTTGCCAGGGTGGTTGGCTAGTAGAAACCTTGCCTGAATGCTTTGCCAACCAGGGCGTGAGGGCCATTATGTGACCCGCATATGCCTTGGTGTATCTCTTTGAGCATCTCGATGCCTTCATTGGTGCTGATGCACTTTAGACATGGTGCTGTTACCGAGGCTTTGTAAAGCTGTTGGGCGATGATCTAGTACCCTTGCACCCTCTGCGAGATTCGCTTTTCTTCTTCCTTGGAGGCTGGCTTGAGGTAACCCTTGATGTATGCTATGATCGGGGCTCTCCAATCCTCGATGTGTATAGTGTTTATTTGCGTCACTGATAGTACGTAACATTCGGTTGCAGGGAAGGCAAGGGTCACATAGAATACGTCCAAAGGTAGGGGGTTGCTTGCGCAGCGGCCTTTGCTAGCTCGTCAACTTGTTTGTTCTCGCTATGGGGAATGGATTTGGTGGTGATGCCCAAGAAGAAAGTTTCTATTTGCGGATGAGTTCTAGGTATATTTGGAGCTCCGGGTCTTTTGCCTTGAATGATTTTTCAATGTGGCCTGCTATGACTTGTGAGTCTGTCGTGATGACTGCGCCATGCGCTAACATGGCGCGAAGCTTGGTGAGGGCCAGGAGGACTGCCTCATCTTCAATGGAGTTGTTGGTGTAGGGGAACTCTAGCCTCGCTGCATATCTGAGCTTCATGCCCGAGGGGGAGGTTAGGATGGTCACGGCACCGACGCCCGATGCTCCCCAAGGTCCGTCAACATGCACTATCCACGAAGGTTCTACCTCGTCTACTTTGTAGTGCTGGTCAGGGGTCCAATCTGCGATGAAGTTTGCGAGTGCCTAGGATTTGATTGCGCTTCTGCCGACGAAGGAGATGACATAGTCCCTAAGTTGGGTGGTCCACTTGGCTATTCTTTCGACTGCCTTGGGGTTTCTTAAAATGTTTTCAAGGGGGATCGGTGAGGGTACTGTGATAGGGTGGGACTGGAAATAATGCTTCAGTTTCTTGGTGGCCATGACCACCGCATATGCCACTTTTCCAGCTCAAAGTAGTGCTTCTTGGGGCCTTCGAGGATGTTGGAGACATAGTAGATTGGGATCTGGCGTTTCTAGTGCTCATCGAGAGTTTCCTTTACCAGTACTGCACTAACTGGGTGAGGAGAAGCGGCTACGTAAAGGAGTAGTGGTTCCCCGGGGGTCAGGTTGGCAAGGGTTGATAACTTAGCCAGGTAATTCTTGAGGTCTTCGAAGGCGGCTTGCTGCGCTGGCCCCTAATTGAATGGCTCCGAGCCCTTAAGAGCTTCAAAGAATGGTAATCCTTGCTCGGCTGACCGTGATATGAACCTGTTGAGCAAAGCTAGTCTACCAATGAGGCACTGGGTTACTTTTCCTGAAGTCGGAGGTTGCATGGTCAAGATGGCGTCGATGCCTCTGGCTGACACCAAACACCTGAGTAACTTTCCCTTGCTGACTCCGAATATGCACTTCTCTGGGTTGAGCTTGAGCTTCACTTGCCGGAGGTTTGTGAAGGTTCTGGCTAGGTCATTGATGTGGTCTAATTTGAGCTTACTCTGTACAACGATGTTGTGGATGTATGCTGAAACGACGGGGTCGTCCTTGAATACTTCTGCAGTCATGCGGGCGAAGGTTGGCCCAGCGTTGCGGAGGCCTTCGGCCATCCTGTGGAAGCAATATGTCCCAAAGGGCATGATGAAGCTTGTTTTCTCTTCGTCTTCTTTGCTCATCCAGATCAGGTGGTATCTAGAGAAACAGTCCAACAAAGATAGGAGTTCGCATCCTGTGGCTATGTCGACGAGGGTGCTTATTCATGGATGTGGGAAGTCATCCTTCGGGCAAGCCATGTTGAGGCTAGTGAATTCGACGCACATTCGCCATTTTAGATTCTTCCTCTAGACTAGCACGACATTGGACAACTGTTGACAGTAGATAAGTTTTCTTTTTAACCATCAACTTAGCATGAAAAAGGATCTAAATATAAATACCATCTAGCTACAAGGGTTATACTGATAGAATTTCATGAGTTTTGGTCAATGTCTATTTCTGTAGGGGGTTATCAAAAAACAACCAAAGAAGGCCCACATGTAAGATTTACCTAGAGACAATCAACCCACGCACAAGAATACTCTAGATGACACCAGAAGACACCAGGCCAGACTAGAGGCCGATTGGCCACATGGCCAGGGTGCGTCCCTGGCCACGAGGGCGCTCGCCCTGCCAGGTGGACCAATCAGGTCCAACCTCACGGATCCTGCCCCAACCGCCTTTGAGGATCAATCTCCACTACGCATAAAGGTTGGTTTGATCCGAGGGCTGTGATGCATTCTAAGAGGCTATATAAACAAGACTCCTAGCCCTGGGAGAAACCCTAACTCATTCTCTAATTCATTTCCTACCTCATTCATCAAGAGAGAAGCCCTGATCGATCCCTAGAGCCACCATCTCAATTAGAGCTCCATAGTCATAGCATAGCTATATAGGATTAGAACTAGAAGGAGTCAAGCTTCATTTGGTTTTTGGATCTTTCAAGAGAGTTCTTGGCAATTCTCTCCTACTTTTATATTCGTTCTTGCTTCATTCATATTGTTCATCATTCTATGAAAATGACTTTGCTCTATTCTATTATATTGGATATGACTTTGCTCTATTTGCTTATATTCTCAATTATAATGTTCTTAGTCTACTTTGATTATATGCTTGGCATAGTTGGATTATAATTATGTTTACTCATAGGATCGTATAGCGCTTGCTCATTGGCACCATGGGTCAGTGGTAAATATTGTGTAGGCATGGTGCCTATACCATATTTTCCTGTGATTACACCCTATATTCCGGATCGTGAGATAGATCGCGGGAGTGACAACCCTGTTGAGTCCTTTGTAGTCCTCCTCTTGAGTATAGGACAGATAGAATGCAACTATTACAAGGAAGTGATTGCTATGTTCTTCATCTTCCTTCGTAATATTCACTATGTTTAGATATAACCTTTTCTTGCCATGATTGCCAAGTATAATTGCACTAATCATCGTATGCTTTGACTTTATAGTTAGAATAACTTAGGATTTATTTTTGTAGTTCGTCCTAATTCCATGCTAGTGTTATAGACTTAGAGTATTCTATTGAGATGCTTATCATTTATTTCATGCGGCTATGTGCTGATCATTTATCATTTATCATTTACCATTCATTCATTATATATTATTTTATGTGACACTTACCCTGTATGAGAGATAGACAAAGACATGGTTATACTCTCCATTACCAAATGTAGTGATACTCAGTGCTCATTATCCTTAGCTATTCCTTCCCATGGGTAAAAATATAAATATCGGTATTATCTGTGCGCTTGCGGATTCCATATTTATTTCTAGAGGAGCATTTGCATTTAGTAATACCACACTCCTACACCATCCCGGGGACGACAACCTAGCTTAAGTGGTGTAAGGAGTGTCAACAAGCATTTTTGGCACCGTTGGCGGGGAAGGAATATAGCTATTCAAAAGGATATGAGCCATCACTTGCATCCACTAATGTGATTGAGGAAACCAATTCATACTAACCCCTCTCTAAAGGATTACCCTCAAGCATGATCATCAAATCAATCTCCAGTTCCTTCTGAACAAGAAGATCACCAAGAAGTAATTCACAACTTGACACCAGTGTTCGAAGCCATGGCAAGTAAGTCACTCCGTGAGTTCTCAGCTCCCACCTTGGCTAACATCCGGACTGGACCTGCTGTAGACATTGAGGGGCCATTTGAGCTTAAGCCTGCACTCATCAACATGGTGCAAGCTAGCCAGTTTTGTGGAAAGGCACATGAAGATGCTAGTGCTCATCTTGAACACTTTCTGGAGATTTGTAGCACTTTCACCATCAAGAATGTCCCCAAGATGCCATACTACTTTTCCTTTTCCCATTCTCACTCTTGGGAAGAGCGAAGTAGTGGTTCTACGCAAAACAAGGAGAAGAATACCATGTGGGCACTTTGCTCCACCAATTTCCTAGCATAATTCTTTCCCATGGTCAAGACAAATGCTCTTCATGGGAAATATCAAGTTTTCAGCAACAACATGATCAGTCCATGCCAGAAGTATGGGAGTGTTTTCAAGATTACATCCTAGAATGTCCTCATCATGGAATGGAGAATTGGCTACTTATGCAAACATTCTATCATGGGCTCAACAACAGCACTCATGAGACCACGGATGCTCCTGCTGGAGGTGCATTCTTATCACTCACAATTTCTCAAGCCACATCTCTTGTGGAAAAGATGGCATCCAACCAAGGTTGGAACAAAGAAAGAACTCAAGGCCGCAAGAGAGGTGGAGGTATGCACCAACTCAAGGAGGTACACATGCTTTCACCCAAGATGGACCTGCTGATGAAGAGGCTCAATGATAGAGCCGGCGAGAAGAAAGAAGTCATGCACATTCATGATTCTCGCATGACTTGTGAAGAGTTTGTAGAAACTAGGCATTCAGGCAACACTTGCCTAGAGCTACAAGAGGATGTGAACTACATCATCAACAACAACAACAACAACAATTATTATCGTCCTCAAGAGAATCGAGGTTGGAACCAACAACAAAGGCCTAACTACTTAAGTAACTACTCAGGGAATCATCAAGGTAATAATTCTTTCAATTCTTTTAATGAGCCACCTTTGAGAGAGTTAGTGCTTAATCAAGGAAAGTTAATGGATAACCTGTCTAAGAAGTTAGCATCGAATGATAAAGTGCTAGAAGCAATCAATAGTAGGATAGTTAACTTTTCTACTGCCATTAGGAATCAGCATAGCTTTAATAAAATGATTGAATCACAAATATCCTAGCTTGTTACGGTTGTTCCTCCTGAATACTAAGGTAAGATCATTCTAGGTAAGCCGAAAGAATTAGAATTTGCAAATCTTGTAGACATCTTTAATGCAGGAAGCAACTAGAATATTCCAACAGCTGGTTGGAATGATGAGACTCTCCCAATCAAGAAAGGTGATTGTCGATGAAATCTCATTGGCAGTCTACCATGGGATGCCCCGAGGTAGTAGATTGCAGTGAAGGGCGCGCTAAGACCTACGATCCAGATGTAAGACACGGGGTTTATCCAGGTTCAGAACGCTCAGAAGCGTAATACCCTACGTCCTGCGTCTCTGTTGCTGTATTGATGAGATCTGATCAGATGTGTTCAGATGCGTTCTAGGAGGGTCCTTGCCCACCTTATATAGTGGGGGGCAAGGTTACATATCTAGGGTTTTTCGATATGGTTGGTTACATTGAGCCATATCCTTGGAGTACATGACTAGATCTAACCGACTAAGACTCCTTGCATGCCAAGTAGCCTTCAGCGCCCGCGCGGCCCACCGACCTGGTCGGTAGCGGACCACGGGCTCGGTCTTTTCGTTTGGCCCACTGATCACGATGATGATGGACCAGCCTTCGTCTTCTGGACTGGGCCGTCTTGTACTGAGTAGCCCAAAGTCTAGCCGTAAGGGTATATGGGGTCTATACCCCTACGGCTAGTCCCCGAGCACCATGTATCTTGAGGGAATCACCGTCTTGACCTGTGCCGAGCAGTGAAGACGCAGACCATGTAGCGCCGAGCAGTGAAGATGCCGACCACGTAGTTCCGAGCAATGAAGATGCCAACCACGTAGTGCCGAGCAATGAAGCTGTCGACCACGTGACACCGACCAGCACTCACGCTGAACAGTCAGCACCGTTCGGGCTCCTCCCGAGTAGTTCGTAAGTCTGCTCCCGACCATGGCTCCCGTCAAGGAAGGTGATCAGTCGAAAGATGCATGGTGTTCCAAGAAAAAGAAAAAATATTTCCGCGTCCTGAGATGTGGGCCCACATTAACACTTGACACAAAGTATCACTGGGATGCTAACATGAACGAACCAAGGAGGTAGGGGTACCAAACCAGGAACAGAAGATAGCTCTAAGTCACCACGAGGTGACGTGGGCCCACGTAGTCCCCAAGCTCGATAGAAGATAGAATATGTTGTATTGAGCATTTTAAGAAAAAGTCAAATAAAACACCAGCGAGAGAAAATGCTGAACACCCACTCTAGAACTGAGAACAAAAAATAGGCCTAAGTCACCGCGAGGTGATGTGGGCCCACGTAGTCCCCAAGCTCGATAGAAGATAGGATATGTTGTATTGAGCTTTTAAGAAAAAACTCAACACAGCACTAACTAGTTCGCAGTCAATGCCAATTGATGAGTTGATGCAAAGTCCCAGGTATGAACCTACGACCTTCTGCTTTAGGAAACAGAGCTCAAGTTTGATCGAGTTGAGGGACGCCGAGAACGACTAGTCCATAGATACTGCAGAATGACAAGTCGAATGCGCATTCCCCTATTAAATCCTGGACAAAGCAGGCCCAACCAGGTCGAGAGACACTGAGAACCGCTGATCCAAAGATGCCTCTGGGTGGCAATGACAAGTTCCTGAGCAGCATAAAGTAGAAAATGAGGCTGTATGTTGCGTAATACCGAGCCACGTAGTGACGTCCAGTCCCCGAGCAGCGTAAGGCTAGAAACTAGGCTATGCGGTGCAAGGCACCAAACCATGGAATGATAACGATAAGTGAAGTCACCCACAGAGTTACCCAGGTATGTGAAAAACCTGAACGACGATCCTTGATCTAGTCCCCAAGCGTACGAAGTGTGCTCGACAACCAAACCTTGTCCTAAAAAGTAAACATGGATATCAGTAGTACATGACTTACAAATAATTGATCAAGATGATAATCATTTATGTCATTTTAGATGTTTAGTATGTAGAAAACATGAAAGATGTCGACAATCAAGTTCTGCCTCCCACCCTCGAAGCAAACCAACTCCGTGGGTGACTAGGGATGCACTAGTGAACCGTGTAGGACTGCTGGGAACACCAGGTACCCAGTACCGTTAGAGAGTAACTGCTGAATCTCCTAGTGCCATGTAGCATGGAGCTGTAACACATCGTCAGAGGATCAAAGAAGTGCCTTGTCGAGCCGTTCTCGGTGGGTAAGAAACAAAGTTTAATTGTGACTTATACAGGGCGCATGCATGATAGGTAGTGAAAAAACTGTATAGAAAAAAGTAAGATAACGAAAACACTAAAGTAAAGACTTAGGTTGTTTGTGTAGACGTGTTGTTGTAGCAGTCGATAATGCCGAGGACGTAGAGTCCATAGGCATCTTCTGATGGTAAACTGCCACGCAATCCCCAAGTATAGAAACAAACCATCCATCTCGAGAAATCTGCTTCCAAATTTTTAGGAAAAATCTGGAAACTAATTCGGGGATAAAAATATGACTGAAAACAAATCTAGGATAAGATCCCAAGATACATGTTTAATAACATAGATTTGGCATGCAACCTATGCATGCGGGGGAGAAAAACCACCCCGGCCCACACGTGGACTCGGGACTTAAAAAGGCCCAATTAACCGCAATCCACACAAGTCAGATGGCCCAACCCTAGAAGTCAAACCGGCACGCCCGAATGATATAAATAGTGGGCGCCGCCGGAGGGAAACAGTACCGGAGGCGCAATCGTTTCCCATTGCCCAGTCTCCCCACCTTCTCGAGCAATTAGCACTCGGAGCCTACACACCCGCCGCCATCTCAATCCGCTGCATCAACTCCACCGCCACCGCGATTCAGTCCAGCTATTCTACGTATTAGCACTGCCCACGCCCTCTATTCCTCAAATCGACCCACCGACCTTGAAGAAGATGGTGAGGAGGGGAACCAAGAAGGTGGGGAAGGCAGCCGGCGCTGGGGCACCTGGGCCGCAATGGCAACAATCGACATCCACACGGGAGTCGCTGGAGGCGCTCATCAGGGAAGGACTCCTGCCATCGGCGAAGAAGGGGTTGTGGCATGAGCCGTGAGGTGAGGACTCTCCTTGTCCCTAGGAAGGGGAATTTGTTGTTTTTAAGGACATGGTGCCTCGGGGCCTCGGAGCGCCAGTCCATGGATTCCTCCGAGACCTCTGCATCTATTGGGGGATTTCGATCTACAACCTCGACCCCAACTCCATTCTATCCATATCCATCTTCATCGCCTTCTATGATATGTACCTGGACATCGACCCATATTTCAATCTTTTTCACTATTTCTTCCTTCTGCGGAAAAAGGGGGCTGAGACCAGGAGGTCCCAAGTTGCTGGAGGCTGCTCC
The DNA here is from genome assembly GCA_023333625.1 of Bothriochloa decipiens. Classification (NCBI taxonomy): domain Eukaryota; kingdom Viridiplantae; phylum Streptophyta; class Magnoliopsida; order Poales; family Poaceae; genus Bothriochloa; species Bothriochloa decipiens. The sequence continues at coordinate 30,897,849 of CM041633.1, forward strand.
GTGTGACTCAGGGATGGGATGAGCAAGCACTGGCTCAGGTCTAAGCCCCAATCTACAGCTAAGGGGTGGAATACCTGCTGGTTCTATATGAGCCAGAACGTGGAGGGAAGGCCAGTGCCCTGTGATGTCAATCAGGTGCCTGAGTACAACCCACGGTGGTCGGAGCTGCCCACCCCAGATGAAATGTTCTAGGTGAAGGAACTGCTGTCGTTGATTGACAATGAATTCGTCAAGGGCGCAGTTGTTGCCGGGGCCTAGACAGCCCGCCGAGTCCAACCGTGTAAAGAACGAGTAAACCGCTTGTTCGAGTATGCCGGACGGAATGACCCTTCTTGGGAGACGCTAGAGAAGTTAACGCCGGACGCTTTCAATCAGCGGATGGTCACGTTGTTCGAGAAGTATGACCCACTGAGCAGCTTCCCAATGCCACATGCTCGGCCATACGGCCTCAACCAACCACAACCGACGGTAAGGTGACCAGCCTGGTACTTTGACTCAAGCTTATGTGCTCTGGTGGGTGATGACATTTGTATAACATGGATTTGTCTAACTATCAGACACTTTTTGGATAGGACCGAGGGGTGTTCTTCTCAGCTGTGCCGTTGGAGGCATGGCCTGAGGGTGATGCGCAGGCCAGAGAAGACCCAAGTAGAGCAGGGGACGATGGACGTCTGCAGCTCAGAGGAAGAAGACTTCCCTGCTGCTCAAGCACCAAGCCGAGCAGAGGGAAAGCAACTCATGGAAGAGGCTGCCAAGAAGAAAAGGCCCTCGACTCTGCTGTCCAGGGGAAATTAAACCTGGACAGCAGAGGTGGGGGAAGCAAGAAGAGGGGTGCCCCGGCCACTCCAGAGTCATTGGACGATGACCTACTGACGCTGAATCAGCGTCAGAGGAAACTTCAAGCCACGATGCCTCTGACAGAGATGACAACAAGGACAGCACCCGCACCAACACCTAGGAGGCCCGTGCATACCGCACCACCACCAACTCCTCCACCTCAGCAGGCAACTGCTTCAACCACTCAACCAGAGCAAGCCAAGGCAATGGCACTGCCACCACCATCGCCACCACCAATGCCGCATAGGGCGGCCGCATCACCGACCAGAGCGGCATTGTCCGCCAGGCACCGAGAGGAGGCAAGGGAGCAAACTTCTTCGGTACGCCCTACTGGATCGAGCCGGTCGGGTGGGATGCCGTTCAAGCAGTAGTGGGGCAACAAGCGGGGCCCCAGGCACTTCAAGCAGGGGAGCAGTCCTCGAGTTTAGAGGAGGGTTCCGGCGATCAGCCAGGTGAGTGTCGATGACATTCACACTTGTTGCCTGACCTTGATTTTAATTCTGGACTTGTTATGGTCATAATGTGATTTACAGCCATGCTCGGTTGTTGGCAACACCAACTGCTCTGCCTAGCAAACCTCAGCACCGTCCAGAGAGCTGGCACCATGCAGTAGCACAGTGCAGCCCACGAAGCAGGGAAAAGTGACGAGCAGTGCCACAGCGACTGCTCAGGTGACCCGACACTGACTCCTTAGCCGGAGAGGCAGGTGACGCTGTTTCGACCGATCACCACCACGACGGGTCATCCACCGAGACGCGCACTGGCCCAGGCAGAGCCAAGCACATCAGTGCTGCCTGAGGAGGTTGAGGAGGTGCCACGGGTGCTAAGGACACCGCGCACTGATCTGCCCACGCAGCGCATCTTTATATCACGCAAGCTGGGGGACGGGAAGGTCGTGTCTCACGAGGAAATATCGGATGACGACCTGGACATGGGCATCCAAGATGCCATGGAGGTGCTGTTTGACTAGGTCAAGGTAAGATCCGACCAGGATTGATTCAGTTGTTTTGATATCTGACCATTAACTTACTGATCGAGCTGTGTGTATACAGTCGCTGCAACAAACCAACACGCAATGGGGCAGGACCATCAGTCGGTTCACGACGACTTGGGAGGAGTGCAAGAATCTCCGAGTGGCCAAGGCTGAGTTGGAAGCATAGGCCCAGGCGTACCATGAGCACGAGATCCAGTGGAAGGAGGAGGTTGCCATCCTGCGCCGCAAGGTGGAGGCTCTAGAACAGACCACGGCCGATGAGGATGCGCTGTGCCGTAAGGTGGAGGCCCTGGAATAGGCCAACAAGGAGGAGGTGGCAGCTCTGCATCACAAGGTGGAAACCTTGGAGCAGGCCAACAACAGTAAGTAAACCTCTCTTGCCCCTTGCACATTGATGCTTGCTGCATGTTTATGACTGCTTCTTGTAGGACTGGGTGGCCAGAGCGAGGCCCTGACTCGGGAGCTGGCTGGTCTGCTTGAGCAAAAAAAAACTACTGAGAAGCAGGCCAAGGCAAACCAGGCACAGATTGCCGAGCTGACTGGTAAGTCAGTTGATGTAGGATTGTTGTGTGAAGTCTACAGCATACTGGGCGGATCAGAGTATGCTAACCACCATTGCTTGATTGTTTGTAGCCCTGCGGGAATGCTACATGGCCCAGTTCAGGGTGCTCGAGGACTCCATCGCAGTTATCCAAGGAAAGATGCGGGTCATGACTGACCACATCAAGCCTGTGCTAAGAGCTACTTTTCTAGGAGAAGAGAACCCCGCGGACTCTGTAGGTGAAGAAGCTGTAATTACCGACCAGTGCCGTAGGCTATGGCCAGCACTACAGGGGCTCGTCATGAGAGCTGGGTGCTTTGTGGCTTCTACCATGCTCGCCGTGGTCCGTGCCAATTACCAGAATGTGGACCTAGTGACCATCGAGCAGGGGATTCCTCCAGAGGTCTTAGATGAAGATGCTGAAGAACTCTGAGCCTCGTCTGGCCTAATTGCTGCTGCCACTGTTGATGATATGACGCTGATCTTTGATCCTACAGAAAATGGTGGTAGTGGTCAGTAGGCCGTGAAAACAATGTAATTATGTAAAAACACTGTTTTGTAAGTTGTGCCGAGCACTAGTTGCTCATAACTTGTTAAGCCTATTGACGCAGACTAGTAGGCATGTTTAAGCGGGTGCTAAGCATTTTGCCATTTTTATTTTCTTAGATGCAATTTTATGCATAGGTAGGTTTGGCGACTAAGGATGCACATGTGAACCGCGTAGGACCGCTGGGTTCACCAGGTACTTAGTACCGTTAGAGAGCGACTGCTGAATCTCCTAGTGCCATGTAGCGCAGGGCTATAACACATCATAAGAGGCTTTGAGACAGTGCCTTGTCAAGCCGTTCTTGGTGGGCAGAGAACAAAGTTTAACTGGGACTTATGCAGGGTGCATGTATAACAGATGTGTACACAAAAGCAGAATCGAGATAGGGAAAAGGGACAACAGAGGAAACTTCATTAGACAATTGAGATAATAAAAGAACTGAGTACATATCTTTATTCTATGGGTAGAAGTGTATGAGGTGCTCGATGTGCCAGGAGTTGGACTCCTCGACACCCTCCATTGTCTCCAACCGATAGAATATCGGGCGTGTAACAGACTAAATCCTAAACAGCCCTTCCCATCTTGATGACAGCTTGTGCAGACCGTCTGTCTTCTGGATTCATCATAACACCATGTCGCCGACTACGAACAGCCTTCCTTTGACATTGCGGTTATAGTAATGATGCACTGATGCTAGGTACTTAGCTGTTCGAGCATAGGACTCGAGGGCCATCTATTCTTTGGCAATGATGTCAACTTCCCTAGCTTCGTCTGAGGCTTCTTCGTTGTAAAGCTGGACACACGATGAGAGGAGTGCAACCTCGGCTGGTAGGCAGCTTCAGATCCAAATACCATGAAATACGGGGAAACTCTAGTGTTACGACTGGGCTGGGTACGGAGTCCCCAGACCACAGCTGGTAATTCCTTGAGCCACCGACCAGGTTTAAGATTCTTATCGTCTCCATATACCCGCTTGCAGAGAGCATTGAGAATCGTACCGTTAGCTCATTCCACCTGTCCGTTTGCTTGAGGGTGAGCGATGGACACTTATTTGACATTGATGCCATTATCATCGCAAAAGTCAAAGAACTCGTCACTGGTGAACTGAGAGCCTAATTCGGTAATGACGGTGTTGGGTATACCAAACTGGTGGATAACATCATCAAGGAACTGTACCGCCTTCTCAGCAGAGGCTTTCTTGATGGCTTTGTACTCGATCCATTTGGAAATCTTATTGATGAGCACAAAAACACATGTGTGTCTGCCAGGAGCCTTCTTGAAGGGACCGATCATGTCAAGTCCCCAGCATGAGAACGAACAAGCAACCGGGATGGTCTAGAGTTCATGCGCGGGGACGTGAATCTGCTTGGCGAACATCTTACAATTTTTGCACCGGTGCACGTACTCGTCTGCGTCAGAGACAGCTGTCGGCCAGTAGAACCCTGCTCGGTAAGCTTTGCCGACCAGCGTTCGGGATGCTGCATGGTTACCACAAGTACCCTCATTAATATCCTTCAGAAGCGTCAAACCCTCTACTCGGTTGATGCATTTTTGGTAAATTAGGGACCTTGGGGCTTTGCGCATCAGCTCGCCATTGACCATGAGATAGGCATGGGCTCAACAGACCAGCTATTGGGCTTCAATCTTGTCCTTCGGAACATGGTGGTCATTCAGGTATCTGACAAAGGGCTCTCTCCAGTCAGGCTAGGGAGCCACTGCCTCCTCAGCTGGTTTATCACCAGGCGGTTACTCATTACCGTCGTCAGATGCCTGCTGGCTATGGAGGCTGTTTTGTACCTCCGCTACTTCGCCTCTGAGCATCGCTATGAGCTGGTCGGTAGCTGTGCTGGGTGCGGGTGCTTTGTAAGCCTGATCGGGGATCGAAGGCTTAAGCAAGTCTTGAATGAAAATGCCAGGTGGTACCTTGGCTCGGGACGATCCGAGTTTGGATAGCTCATCGGCACTTGTGTTCTCATCTCGTGGAATGTGTGTGAATTCCAATCCATAGAACTTGTTCTCTGGCTTGCAGATTTTAGCAACATATGCATCCATCTTCTCGTTGACCACATCCCAGTCTTTGTTGACTTGACGGATGACAAGAGCGGAATCTCCATACACCAGGAGACGTTTAATGCCTAGCTCGACTGCAATATGGAGGCCATGTAGGGCGGCTTCGTACTTGGCCACATTGTTGGACGCCTTTAAATGTATGCGCAAGACGTAGCGGAGCGTGTCCTTGGATGGAGAGATAAAATACACTCCTACCCCGGCGTCATCGATGTTCAAGGAACCATCAAAATACATCTTCCAATGGTCGGGAGACGTATCAGCCAGGGGCAAGCTGAGGTCTGACCACTCCACAATGAAATCTACTAGGGCCTGAGACTTCATAGTATTGTGACTACGGAAGTTTGGCGTGAACTCAGAGAGCTCTAATGCGTATTTGACAATACGGCCACTAGCATCTCTGTTGCGGAGTATGTCCCCCAGTGCAGCTTATGTAACCACCATAATCTTGTAGGCTTGGAAGTAGTGGAGGACCTTCCATTTGGTGATTAAGAGTGCATATAGCAGTTTCTACACATGGTTGTATCACTGCTTAGTCTTGTTGAGAACCTCGCTAACGTAATACACTGGGCGCTGCACCCCGTAGACATGCCCGAGTTCCTGGCGCTCGACCACCATCACGGTACTAACCACGTTGGTTGTGGCGGCAATGTAGAGGAGAAGCTCCTCGCCTTCTTGCGATACCGTGAGTACTGGGGGAGTTGCCAAGTACTCCTTGAGCTCTCTAAAAGCCTTGTCGGCCTCCTCTGTCCACTTGAATTTCTCTTTAGCTTTGAGCAGCTTGAAGAAGGGGAGCCCTTTTTCGCCCATACGGGAGATGTAGCGGCTTAGGGTTGCCATGCATCCGGTGAGTTTCTGGATATCTTTGACGTTTCATGGTGGTTGTAGGTCTAGCATGATCTGAACCTTCTTGGGATTTAAGCGTATGCCATCTTGGCTGATGACGTTGTCGAGCAGGATCCCAGAAGGGACACCAAAGATGCACTTGTTGGGGTTTAGCTTTCAACGAAAGTTGTTGAGGGCTGAAAAAGTCCGCCGGAGATTATCGACCAATGTATGGGACTCTCTGGTTTTTACCACCACGTCATCAACATACGCCTCAACAAGGTCAGAGGTGATTCCGTGTTGGAGACAGGCTTGGATAGCCCGCGGGTAAGTGGCTCCGGTGTTCTTGAGGCCAAATGACATGGTTGTGTAGCAGAAAGCACCGAAGGGGGTGATGAAGGCGGTCTTTTCCTGATCCTCCGATTTGAGGGCTATTTGATGGTAGCCCGAGTAGCAATCTAAGAAGGACAGTAGCTCACAACCTATGGTAGAATCTACAACCTCGTCAATTCGAGGGAGATTAAAAGCCTGTTTGGGGCAGCGTTTGTTGAAATCAGTGTAATCAACGCACATTCTCCATTCTTTGTTCTTTTTGAGTACAAGATCCGGGTTGGCTAACCACTCTGGGTGATACACTTCTTTGATGAAGCCAGCTGCCAGGAGCTTGGCCACTTCTACCCTAATGACTTCCTTGCAGTCACGAGCAAACCGACACATCTTCTGCTTGATGGGCTTAGCAGTCTTCGAGACATCAAGGTAGTGCTCGGCCTTTCCCCTCAGAACGCCAGGCATGTCGGCGGGCTTCCACGCGAACACGCTGGTGTGCTCTCGAAGGAATTGGATGAGCGCGTCTTCCTATTTGGGGGGAAGGGTAGCCCCGATCTTGGTGGTCTTTGAGGGATCGTCTGGATCGAGCTGGATCAGCTTATGCTGCTTGGCCTTGTTGGAAGGCCACCGTGCAAAGCCAACTGGAACCTCGAGCTCCACAGGGGGCATCTCCTTGATGCCTAGATCGGTGTGTTGCATGGCGTGCTTCAACTCCTCGACTTCCGTGGCCACGTAGGCGTCAGACTCGCATGCACACACCGTGAAGACGTTGCCACGCAGGGACAGGACACCCTGCTTAGTCAGGATCTTCAGCACGAGGTACCCATAGTGAGGAACTGCCATGAGCTTGGTAATCCTGGGTCGGTGCGGAAGTGGTATATGCCCTCGAAGTCGGCCACGATGAAGGTAATCTGGTCGATGTGGAAGTGCTGCTTGGTCCTGAACTGGACGGGTAGCGTGACTTGCCCGAGGGGGTACGAGGGTTTCTCGACATGATGCCCCAGAACGGACAATTGTATGGCTTGAGGTCATGGAAACCCAGCCCTAGCTCCTTAAAGGCGGGGAAGAACAGGATGTTCAGGGAGCTGCCACCGTCGATGAGCACTTTCTCAAACTGGACACTGTCTATCACCGGGTCGAGGACCAGTAGGAATCGACCGGGGCCGGGGATTTTAGCCCACATATCGCTGCGGCTAAATGTTATGGGCTGCTCAGACTAGGCGGGCACCTTCACATCTGCAACAGAGCCGTCGGCCTCCTGGATAGCCACGATGGCTCATGCTAGCAGCTTCTTCTCGCTGGCGTTCTCCAGCCCAACTTTGCCACCAAAGATGACAGCAGTGACGTTCTTCATGGGATCCCTATAGGCGTGCCATGGGTTTGCGTCTTGAGCTTCTTCTTCATCGGCGTCTTATTACTGGGCGGGACTCTTGCCCTTGGCTTTGGGGGCTAGACGTGGCTTCTTGTTGGCCGTCCTGTTCAGTGCCTCCTTCAGGACTCTGCACTCACCCAGCGTGTGGCCCTTGCTAGGATGACAGGGACAATCCTGACTAAGGACCTTGTCGAGTTCATCGTCGTTCGTCCTCTTTTGGCCCTTGACCGCATAGATGAAGGGGTCATTGTTGTTACGCCGACCACCATCCGACCACGTCGCTTGAACGGGCCATCGTCACCATGGTGGTCGGGCTTGCGGTTGTCCTGACGGTTGCGATGATCGTTCCACCAATCCGGACGGTGGTCTAGGATGCTATCGCGATCACGGTTGTCGTCATGGCGGTAATGGCGATTTGGGGAATGGGGTCTGCCTCGTTTAGCCCATCATCAAGATGGGTGAACTTGTGGGTGATGGAGAGGAGATCTTCCATGGTTCTCGGTCACTCAAGGAGCAACTCCTTCTTGAGGTCGAGGCCACATGGTTGAACTAAACCTGCGACGAAAAGGTCAATCCCTTCCGCCGGGGTAACGTCGATCACATGGTTCCATGAGTTGGAGAACCGCCGGATGTACTATCGCAGCGATTCCCTCGGACGATGTCGGACTTGTGCCAAGGTATACTTGGTGTTCAGCTGCACACAGGTGGGCTTGAAGTTTTCGATGGACATCTGCCTAAGCTGGGGCCAGCTGTGGATGCTGCCGGCGCGCTGGCAGAGCAGCCAAGAGGTAGCGATGTTGCTCAGGACCACTAAGAGGTAGTTTGCCATGATGTATTAGTCACCTCCTGCCGCTCGGACCGCTACTTCGTACAGCATGATCCAGTGCTCAGGATCGTCTTGCCCGTCATACATCTTGATGTCTCCGATTCGAAAGTTCTTTGGCCAGAGGATAGCCTTGAGTTCCTCTGAGAACGGGGCTGGTCCGTTCAGGTCTCGCCAAGCATGGTACCGTACATCAAGATGATCACGGAGGTCATGATCTTGAGGCTGTTCAACTTCTTGATGGCACTCGACACGTCAGTTGGCCTGCTGCCTGTTGGCTCGCTAGCGATTACCGCATTGGCGCTCGTCGTTGCGTGGCACCTCTCGTGGAGCATCGTCGGTGTCGGCCCGTCGGGGCTGCTCGAGCGAAGGTCCTCCATGGTTGGACTCGTTGTCGGCGCACTTTCTGCAGGCTGGCGGTGATGATTGCGTCGGGACCGCCACAACCAATGCGATGTGGTCAGCGACCCGGTGGAGCAGAGCTGGATCACCTGTGCTTCGGTGGCGATCAGAAAGTCCCAAATTGTGTCAACCCTGGATGTGTTCAGGGGAAGGTTGTTGAGCCAATCCATGGCCATAGCGATGTTGGCCGTGGGAGTCTCGTGGACAATCTGGTTGCCAACGATGTTGAACTCACAGTTGAGGTTGCGTTGAAGGCGGCGTGGCGGGGGGTCTGGCCCATTGCCCCGGTTGCCTCCATTGTTGCCAGCGTTCACGTCTTGTGCCTTCTGGAGGTGTCAACGCTCCTGATCATTGTTGCGGTCTTCTCTTGCTTGCCTGTCCTGGTCTGCCTTGTTCTGGATGGGAGGCTTGTCTACCCTGACGGCGAAGATGGCACCATCAAAACTGGGCGGAGTCCTCAGGGTGCCCGGCGCTGTGTCGGTGAAACATGGTTCATCATCCAGCGCAGTCGGATCCTCCTTCTCAACGTTTTCCTGACTCCGGACCTCTGGACCCTCTTCGTCAGAGAGGAGGAACTTAGTAAAGTCGAAGGAAACAGAGGGCATCCGGTTGAGCCAAGAGGGTGAGTCGGACATGTCGTTGTCCTCAGGGACCGTCGCTCCCGATCCGGAAGGACTCTGCCGCAAAGACACCATGCCAATCATGGGCCTTGGATCTTCCGGGACTAGAACTAGATTGGGATCTAGGTCCAGCAAGTAATCATCACGTCGCCGAGGAGCATCCTGCAGGTTCCTCGCATAGGACGCGGTTGCGTTGCTCAACCCATGCTAGAAGATGGGTGTACAGCTCTGGTCGGGGGCGATGGGATCTAACTGCCCTGGGGCAAGTTGCGCTTGCTACGCCTGGCGCTGTTGCCTTCGTTTTGCTCGGGCCTATCGAACGGCGTGGGTAAGAGCTTGCCAGCGCTGGTATACATCGATGAACTCACCCAGCCTGACTGGAGGCAGAGCCCGAGCGGCGTTCAGAGCTGTATCTGGTCGGCGCGGGCGACACGACTAGTTGTGCGCAGGGCGTTGCTGGCGGCGCCCCTGGTCAGGCGCGGGTTGTCGCTGGTGGCGTTGCTCCATAGTAGGGGGCCTAACGCAGCGTGTGGCCGGTGGCCCTCCTCTATGGTTGACAGGTGGTGCTCGGGCCGGAGCCAGAATTAGATCTGGTCGGCATGGGCCACCAGCTTGGCTCGTACGTCCTTGCTGGTACCTAGCGTTATTCTGAGGTCGGCATGAAGGAACAGTATCAAGATATGAAGATCAATATTCCGAGGAGGAAGTTGTACCATCAACAGAAACAATCCCCATAGAGAACAAAGAAGAGAAGATAGTGCAACCAACTCCTTCCTTCAAGTCAACCTCATCAACCAAACAGGTATGGAGAGTAAAGGTAAAATCAGTTTCAGATTCAACTCAGGAAGAGGATCAGTCAGTAGTGCCATCCAAGGCGCCTGAAGAATATTGAGCAAACAAGAGGTCCTGTTTGGAGGACTTAAATCACCGAACAACACGCCAAGAGATAAAAGTTGGTAAGTTATCAATTTTCTTTTCTGCATTGCATTTTTCTTTTAGCATATTTACTTTCCCTTTTTGTGCCTAGCTGATTGCATGTTTACTTTATCAATTTATATCTTGCATGGCATCCATATAAATGCTAAGCCCCATGCAAATAAATTTGTGGCATAAGACCTATAGGTGTATTTGCTATGGTGGCATAAAAATAAAATAATATGCATGCATCATGTTTATAGTTTCTTGCATGACAAAATATAAAAATACATAAAAATGTGTCATGCTAAAATGAGATACATCTTGAAGGAAGTTTGATATGACCAAGGCTTAGAGATTTATGACCAACACTTAATCAGTTCCATAAGCTTTGTTTTCTATTTGAGCTTCACAGAATTTGAAGGACCAAAGGAAGCTAACAGACAGGAGGATGACCTGTCCTCTGTCGAAGTGCTGTTTCAGCAGTCATCATCATCAACACTCCAAAAGAGGAAGTCCACCTCTACTGTCTATCTACTACATCAAGATTATGTCAACATTCAGCTTGGGGGAGGGCATCCCCCATGTATCTAGCTAAGTACTTCCTTACTTATCTATTTACATAGTTCTGTTCTGTTAAATTAAATAAAAAGATGCATAACCTTTAGAAACCAAATAAAAGTATTTCCTTTTCTATATATATGTTTTTTCTCTGTCTAATAAATAAAATGTAGGAGAGTTTAACCTTGTTAAAAGTTAATTCCTAGAATAAACTCTTGCATGGAACTGATGAATAGTTGCTCTGTAATAATTCCTTTCAAGTACCTAGTTTTCAACCTTTCACTCTCCCGAGTTTTAGATACAATGGTTTTGATTTGAGATTTACTCTAAACCTAAACTTGTGGGTAGTGAATGCTTGATCTAAGTCTAGGTTGTTGACAGATATGATATGGAAAAGTTTTGAGCTGCTATTTATCTTGTTCCTAGAGATGCTAGAGTTCAGGAGAATTTATCATTTGAAAAATTAAATTGCTGCATGATGATTTCTTGTATGACGAGAGTTTTTAAATTCCTACCATAGCCATATACATGCTCACTAGATTAGGAAAAACCCCTACACTCATTTTGTTACTGCATGTAAACATTGAGTGTGGTCAAGCTGTGTAGACCCTTAGGAGCTCGTCATGCGGTAAAAATCAAGATCCCCATATATATTCCACCCACATATCACCTGCATTTATTCACCCATTTATGCTGCTTCTATCCTCGAAGTACGTATCCACATATATACATTCACTCATTCATGCCACTTTTATCCTGGAAGTGCGCATTCATGCATTCCACTCAGCTCCACCCAAAATTTAGTTCTACTCCTATCCTAGGCGTAAACTACCCAAAAAGATATTCCATTATTTTTTTACCATTTTCTTGCTAGCCCATAAAGCTCCAAATATTTCTGTTGCTACCTCTTATCAATATATGTGTGTTTCGAAAGAAGCTTGGGTGCTGTTCGTAATAAAAACAGAAAAGAAAGAACAAGGGGAAAGAAAAATAGTTATACTCCCATTTCAAAAAATATGTGAGCAGCCCAAGTCTTCCACAAAGTTTTTCAAAGTCCAAATAAGAGGCAAGAATTCCCTTTAAAGGAGCTTTAGTAGAATAGGTATTCACTTCTACCATCCCTTCACCTTTTACCATCATTACTATTCTTTCTACCCCTTATCCACTACATACCAAAATCCCATACACATGCATATCTTGATTTGATTGTATGACTAGTTTCTCTAGATCCATGGTTTGATTGCGCAATAAATGTTTGCAAGTATGTTTTCCTTGTCTCCCTACCTATGAACTCCATATAAGCCTATTAAAGATAAGGTGAGAGAGAGAAGGCATAATGCTATTATGCCTAAATACCAAAAATACCACATACTTTGAGAGAAGAGAGAAGGCATACATCATAAATGCCTTGGTGAGAATCCAGAAATACCACAAAGGAGAGACATGAGAAGGTCATACAAAGGAATCTCTGAGTTTTATTCAAAAATCTTGCAAAAACTCTGGAATAATAGTTGATCAAAGAGCTTGAAACATGGCGGTTGACTTGACCATTCTGTGTTTCAACTGCTCAAGACCCAAGTGACGGCTACAAGCCCCATGGTGGAAGGTAATATGAGTAAGACTATAATTAGAATAGTTCATTCTAATCTGGAGGAGAGTTCTTCTTTGAACGCATGTTTACTTTTGAGGCATGAAAGCATTGTAGCAACTCCTGATCCATCACTAAGTCTATCTTTGCTCAGAGACGAGCAAAAGGTAAGGTTGGGGGAGTTGTTGACGATAGATAAGTGCTCCTTTTAACCGTCAACTTAGCATGGAAAAGGACCTAAATATAAATACCATCTAGCTATAGGGGTTATACTGATAGAATTCCACGAGTTTTGGTGAATGTCTATTTCTGCAGGGGGTTATCAAAAAACAACCAAAGAAGGCCCACATGTAAGATTTACATAGAGAGAATCAACCCATGCACAAGAATACTCTAAAAGACACCAGATGACACCAGGCTAGACTAGAGGCCAATTGGCCATGTGGCCAGGGCGCCCGCCCTGCCAGGTGGACCAATCAGGTCCAACCTCGCGGATCCTGCCCAACTGCCTTTGAGGATCAATATCCACCGTGCATAAAGGTCAGTTTGATCTAAGGGCTGCGATGCATTCTAGGAGGCTATATAAATAAGGCCCCTGGCCCTAGGGGAAACCCTAATTCATTCTTTAATTCATTGCTACCTCATTCATCAAGAGAGAAGCCCTGATCAAGCCCTAGAGCCACCATCTCAATTAGAGCTCCATAGTCATAGCACAGCTATATAAGATTAGAACTAGAAGGAGTCAAGCTTCACTTGGTTTTCGAATCTGTCAAGAGAGTTCTTGGTAATTCTCTCCTGCTTTTATATTCGTTCTTGCTTCATTCATATTGTTCATCATTCTATGAATATGACTTTGCTCTATTCTATTATATTGGATATGACTTTACTCTATTTGCTTGTATTCTCAATTATAATGTTCTTAGTCTACTTTGATTATATGCTTGGCATAGTTGGATTAGAATTATGTTTACGCATAGGATCATATAGCGCTTGCTCATTGGTACCATAGGTGACTGGTAAATATTGTGCAGGCATGGTGCCTATACCGTATTTTCCTGCGATTACACCCTATATTCCGAATCGTGTGGTAGATCACGAGAGTGACAGTCCTGTTGAGTCCTTTGTAGTCCTCCTCCCAAGTATAGGACAGGTAGAACGCAACTATTATAGGAAAGTGATTGCTATGTTCTTCATCTTCCTTCATAATATTTACTATGTTTAGATATAACCTTTTCTTGCCATGATTGCCAAGTGTAATTGCAATAATCATCGTATGCTTTGACTTTATAGTTAGAATAACTTAGGATTTATTCTTGGAGTTCGTCCTAATTCCATGCTAGTGTTATAGACTTAGAGTATTCTATTGAGATGCTTATCATTTATTTCATATGGCTATGTGCTGATCATTTTCATTTACCATTTATCATTTACCATTCATTCATTATATATATTATTTTATGTGACACTTACCCTGTATGAGAGGTAGAAGAAGACATGGTTATACTCTCCATTACCAAATGCAGTGATACTCAGTTCTCATTGTCCTTAGCTATTCCTTCCCATGGGTAAAAATATAAATGACGATACCTGGTTTACTCCTGGTTAAAATGCTACATCAGTATTATCTGTGCACTTACGGATTTCATATTTATTTCTAGAGGAGCATTTGCATTTATTAATACCACACTCCTGCACTATGCTGGGGATGACAACCTAGCTTAAGTGGTGTAAGGAGTATCAACAATAACCAGTTAGGGTAGTTGACCGGGCGTATGACCCCCGCGTCTAGCAGGCGATTGACCTCCTTCCTGGAGGCTTGTTTCTTTCCTCCGACATCTTGCGGAGAATAGCTTTCTTTGACGTGTAGGCGATGCTCGATGAGGTCTCTGTCTATGCCAGTGAGGTTGGAAATGGACCAAGCGAAGGTGTCGTTGTTTTCACGGAGGAATTGAATTAACTATGCTTCGGTTTCGTTGTCTAGCAGAGCGGAGATGGTGACCTTCTTCTCTGGGTCATTTGGGAATAGCTGGATTTTCTTTGTTTCCTCCTTGGGCTAGGCGCGCGAAGGTACCCATGACACATCTACCTTGGGCTCGGCTTCATGCTGTTCTTTCTTGTCCTCTTCCTGCGCCTTCTTTTCCTCTTTCTCTTGTAGGCAATGGACATTCTTCTGCCTCAAGGTTGCTATTTCCTCTGCCATTTTGGCAGCGGTGTGATCCCCGTATATAGCAATAATACCTCCGGGAGCGGGCAGCTTCATGCAAAGGTAATCTGGGTGGATGGCGGTGCTGAATTGGTTGATGACCCCCTGCCAAAGATAGCGTTGTAGTTGTAGGGTATATCGACCACGTCGAAGGTTATATGCTCGATTCTGGAGATGCGCTTGTCGCCAAAAGAGACTGAGAGGGTGATCTTGCCAATGGCTCTGACTTGCTGGCCTTCAAACCCGAACAGAGGGTGTCCCGCAGATTGGAGCTGGTTTCTATTGAGTTTCATGCCATCGAAGGTTGATGCGAAGAGGATGTCGGCTGAGCTGCCGTTGTCGACTAGGATTTTTGTGACGGCCCATCCTCCGACGTTGGTTTCGATCACCATCGCGTCCGTGTGCGGCTAATCCTTGAGCTTGAGGTCAGACCCATCGAAGGTGATGGATATGTGAGACCAGTGCGTGTTCTTGTGCAGGCCTTCGGTGGCTACGTGATGAACCCATCTAAAGTGCTCTCCGTGTTGTCTCTTGTTGCCATGGTCCTCGTTGGAGCCACCGGTGATGGCTAGGATGACCCCGT
The DNA here is from genome assembly GCA_023333625.1 of Bothriochloa decipiens. NCBI lineage: Eukaryota > Viridiplantae > Streptophyta > Magnoliopsida > Poales > Poaceae > Bothriochloa > Bothriochloa decipiens. The sequence continues at coordinate 30,913,054 of CM041633.1, forward strand.
AGGTTGAGGTTGGGTCATTGACTACCGTCAATGTTGCTTGGGGTTTAGCTTTGGCTTTAACTGGTTGCGGAGTTGGCAGTGCAGGTAGCATAGGTGGTGGTGGTAGGGCCTAGACCTGAGTTGGTTGCGGAGGTGCGGTTGGGTGGGCGATTGCATAGTGTTGCTATTCTTGATGAGGGTAGTGGGCCTGAGCATGGTGAGCCTGTGCGTATGGGTGAGGGACGAAGGTGGGTGGCAGGTAGTAGAGAGGCTAGTGACACACCGGTAGAGCGTGAATGTTGGGATTGTGGCCTCGATGTCAGTTCTGAGGGTTGGGGGTCCTCTTTTGGTATGGTTGACTGTGCCTACCAGAGGTGTGGTGCCGGATAGGCTATCTCTGTACTCAGCCCCTTTCACGATGTAGATACATTGTTTGGTGTAATGGTCACTTTCGGTGCTACAGAAGTGGCAGTAATGCTTCTGTTGTCCCTGCTGCTTCTGAGGGTTTGGGTTGACCGGCCTGCGGTCTCCTTGCGGTACGGGTGACTTCGCTTGGAGCTGGTTTTGCCTCGCTTGCTGTGGCAGTGCTGTGTCGATCACATTGACGTTGCTTGGCCCTGCGCAGGGGTTGTCGTTGCGATGGTTGTAATTGCGGTCTCTCTACTAGTCAGAGGACGACTGGAGCAGGGGTTGGTACGATTGAGTTTTGACACGGTCGTCATTGTCTGCTCTGATTTGCTTTTCCATGATGTCATACAGCTCTGCGAGGGTCTTGGGCTCTCTCCTTGATAGTTTAGCTGAGCAAGGCCCTGGCTAGATGCAGCTGATAGTAGCGATGATCATGATCTCATCTATGATGCCGGTGGTACGATTCTTGGTCTGGACAAACCTCTGCCACCAGTCTTGTAGTGGCTCGTCAAACCCTTGTTTGCAGCTGAGGAGGGCCGTGGCTTTGGCGGTGGACTTGCTGACTCCCTTGAAGTTTGTGCAGAGTCTCTCATGGAGGTCGTCCCAGCATCAAATAGATCCTGGGCGAAGGTGGCTGTACCAGGATTGGGTGATGTCTCTGGGAACGATGACAAAAGCTTTGGCCATGATGTCTTCGTCCCTGCCGGCTGTGAAGACTGTGGCTTCGTAACTCATGAGGTATTGTCTCGGCTCGATGTGTCCGTCATATCGTGGCTGGTGCTGTAAGTTGAATCTTGGATGCCACTTGGTGGTCTGGAGGTCGTACAAGAGTGGGGACTTGGAGTCGTAGGCTGGTGGGTGGGGGTTGACTCTGAACTTTGGAGGTATTTCTTGCTGAGGTTGACCTACGCCCGGGTATAGCATGTTGGCGCGGAGGTGTGAATCTGGGTGTGGTGGGTAGAGGTCTTGATGCTAATGGTCTTGCGGTTGGGCGGGTGGAGGATGGAATGGTGGATGTGGAGGTGGAGATGGAGCCCAGAAACCGCCACCACCCATGTTTGCTTCGGCTTCTGCCGTTGTGATGCTTTGCTTGATCTTGCGAAGCTCATCTGCTACCTGCTCTGTTCTGCGTCTGGTGGCCGTTGTCTGGTTCTGCCTATTGATCTGGTCCAGCTGCCTCTTGCTTGCTGTGATACGCTCGTTGAGCTCATCGAGGTGCCTGGCCAGCTCTTCCTCGTCCTGACCGTCTTCACCGGCGGTGGTTCCGTCACTACCACCGCCAGAGGTGTGGGGGTGAGGTTGCCTGATGGTGTCCTGGACCACTCAGCTTCAGGGGCGAGCACCACTTTAGTTGGTAGGAGTCTTGGCTGCCTATTCCACCACTGGTTCCGTAGCAAGGTCGGTCGCCGGAGGTGTGGTTAGGGTACTGGCATCTCCAGCAGGAGGTGGGTCAGCCAAAGCCCGTGCTGTCAAGGACTTGTCACTAGTGGTTAGGGCCATGGCTTTGACTTTGTTCGATCCCCATGGATGGCGCCAACTGTTGGTGTATGCTCCTGCCCCCCACCTTCGCGGGGTGAGCTGAGGTGGGGAGGATGAGGGCCTTTACCACACAAGATATGGAGTGGATTGCGAAGATGGAAAGAATTGCGGGCGGGCCATGAGGAAAATTACATTAATTGGTACCAAAAATGAAACAGTGCTCCCCTTTAAAAGGTGCCTCACCCTTGGTATTTATAGGGCATACCAAGGGTCAACAGCTTTTTGCCGTAGGGTTTCCCCCTATGTTACACTGAAGATGGGCCCCACACGAGGCTATTTTGGTAATTAGTCTGGGTCGTGCAGCTGCTCCCGCGTCATCTCTGAGCGCCACGTGCCGGCTCCTTAGCGTGCCACGCGTTGCCTCACCGAGACTCCGCGCCTCGCGACGCTGATTCTGGTACGGGATTCTGCAACCGAGCCCTAGACCTTCGATTCTTGCAGGTCACAAAACAATATGTGGTGGACTCGTGCGAAGTTTGGCGCATCGGACCTACCTCCGACATGGGGAGATACAGGCGGCGGAGGTCATCGCCTTTGGTGCTTGTCTCGTGTCAGAGGTCTTGGCCCTTGGTTGGGCCGCGGAGCTGCATGGGGGCTCCTAGTGGAGGTTGCTCCCCCAACAAGTTCAAAAATTTGCTCCCCTTTTTGATTTTTCACAAATTTATTTGCAACTTTTTGATTTTCAAAAATTATTTCAAAAATGAGAAATGGAAAGATCATAAACCAAACTTTCAGAAAATGATTTTTATAAGATTTTTGAAGAAAGTTTATTTTGAAATAAAAAAGAGATTTTTATAAAACTAAAAAATTTTAAACTTTTTCTCATCCTTTTTTCAATAAATAAAAATATATATATTATTATTATTATTGGATAACTACCGATGACCTTCGACAAGGGCTCAACATTTATAGTTTGTTCGCAAGACTTTTTCTCTTCATTGCTCTGCAGCTGCATGAACAAACTCGGGAGAAGTCTCGGGTTGCCCCGGGATTTTTCCCGTATTGTGGACAGGAATAGAAGCAGCAATTTGAGCAATCTTGGTTTCCATCATTTTATTGAAACTCAGTTGATTCTTAACAGACAAGGACAGTTTCAAGTTTAGCATTTATATCTTCAAACATTTTATCATTGAAGGACAACTTTTTAGTAAGATTTTCATTAATCTTATCTTGTCCCACGACAAGGTCTCTCAAAGAAGGTTGGTTTGAATTGACATTCAAGTTGGAATTGAAATTGCAACCTTGCGGGCGGTGCTGGTTGTTCCACCTACTATTACCTTGTTGTTGTGGTTGGCGAAACCCGTTGTTGCCGTAGGAAGCTTTTTTTTAGGTTTTAGGGCAGTTGTTCCCTGAATGGCCTACATTTCCATAGATTTCACACGTCATGTGTGAGTCCATGGCCTGGACAGTGCTCGTGGTAGGATTAGTGGCACGATCGTCCAGTCTTTTCATCAGAAGGTCTATTTTTGCGACGAGCAAATCCGTCTCCTTCACGGCATGCATGCCTTTTTGTGTTTTTCTTCCTTCTCCACAACTCTGATTTGCCACCATCTTCTCGATGAGTGTTGTGGCACTGTCTATGGTGAGGGAGAGGAATGCGCCTCCCGCTGTGGCATCTACGTGCCCCTTCGACATGGCTGTGAGGCCTTCGTAGAAGGTCTGGAGCTCGAGCCAATCTTCCATCCCATGATGGGGACAGGCCCGGATGTACTCCTAGAGTTTCTCCGAAGCTTCAGGGATGGACTTGAGTGATGTCTGCTAGAATTTTGATATCTTCCCCCTTAGAGCACTGGTTTTGCTCATGGGGAAGAATTTGGCGAGGAACACCGCGAAACACTTGTCCCACATGTTGACAGCTTCCTTGTTTTGATAGATGTTGGTAGTCCTTAACATCATTTTATACTGCCAACTTTGAAGAAAAAAGGGGAGAACTATATATTTTATGTACATATACCTTTGCTATTGACCCAATTCCATTTGTACTAGAAGTTGTGACACTTTGCAAGAAATGCACCAAGTACATGGAATTGTATAAAGAAAAAATGCTTTCTGACAAAGCGTAAAAGAGGAAGAAGGAAGAAGACCACCTACCTTGCAAATTTGGGCCAACCAGAAATATATCCATGGCCCAAGCCCATGCATGAACCCAAGAATTGGAAGCCCAAAACCTGATCCAACTGCAAATCGGACTACAGGAGCAGGCCCGAGTATTTTGGCCATAACTCACTCATCCAGACTCTGTTTTGGGCGATCCACCATGCGTTGGAAAGCTAACGACAAGGCCCATGTACCTGCAAAAGATGAGGCCCAACTAAGCCAAAAGTCGGGTGCACGCCATGGGAGGGGCGCATGCCCCAATCCTTCGAGATCCTAGGACCAGTTTCGTATGGAAGGTGCAACGGTGGTTCCCTAAGGCGGTTTTGGGGTGTTTCCTAATTTACCAGCACTGAACCATCCTATTCCCTCTATAAATAGAGGGGAGGAGGCACTCTCTCACACGACCTCATTTGGAGCCACCTCTTGACCTCTTCTTGTATTATTTTAGTCTTAGTAGTATTCTAGAGCATGGCAAAGATACTTGGAGGGCTTGTCTCCCTGGAAGACAAGAGCTACTCTTGGCATGAATACTATTATGGGTTCTTTCGTATTCAAGTTCTATCTTTTATATAGCATATCATATGAACTAGAGTATAGTTGTTATCATATCATAGTACAAAGTTTGAATGCCATGATAAGTTCAACTTTATGCTTAACCATTCATGCAACACATATATATGACAGAGTAGAGGTGACGGTTGGTTGTGGCCTTTAGGCTTGCCCATATCCTAGCTCGTCCATCCGTAAGGTGGGAGTCCATGGGGGACATGGGTTGTTCCTTAGTATGCGGGCGCGTTGCCCAGGTGCATGGGAGCCTTGGATATGACGGCATGCCCCGGTTGAGAGGTAGACGGCGGGGTGTGACCTAGTGCCGTCCATCCTTTGTAATCCCCCATGTTTGTATGTCATGTAGTAGTTCGTAAATGTCCCATCGACTGGCAGACTAGTTGTCGGGATCTCCCTGTCTATCTCATGCTTATTTCTCATTCTAGTCATATATATGTTGCATGATCATTAACTTGTTCTTTGCACGGCTATAGTAGAACACGCCAGCTCCGCTTAGGAATATTCTTTTATTCTTTGTTTTCCTTTTATCCTTGAGGTTGGCCTGAATGTGTGTCACACTATCTCAAACCTATCATGACTTACCCCTGTATTGAGCACTGGTCTATCATAAGATCACTTTTACACCATGCCTTCCTACGGGAAAATATAAATAACGATGCCCTGAATACTTCTGGGTGAAATGCTACAACAATATTTCCATGCGCTTGCGGACTTGTTCTGTAAACGTTGCACCAACCATACTTCAAACCAAAACATGCTTCATGCAAAACTTTTGAAAACAATTAATATTTATTAAAAACATTTATTTTCTTTTAGCAAAAAATATTTATATCTATATTTTATAAAAGAAAAGCTCATGACTTGCAAATTTTTTAGATAAATATTACTATATATATTTCGAAAGATACAAATACATATATATAAATATATTTTTTCGATAAGCTTTTTAAAAAAAACATTTTATTAAAAGTTATTTTTGATAAAAAGAAAATTATTTTTTTCTAAATTTTTTTAGGTAACAAAATATTTCTTTTCTTTTTATAAAGGATAATCGCTAATTTACCTTCAGCAAGGGTTCAATATTTATAGTCCATTGACATGACTTCCAAGAGCTCAACGTTTATAGTTTGCTGGCAAGACTTCTAAGAGCTCAACATTTATAGTTTGTTGGCAAGACTTCCAAGCACTATCTTGTTTCATCGATACGGAATATCGATTATGATAGCCATGGCTCATGCAGGCACTTTTATAGTCTGTTGGCAAGACTTCCAAGCACTATCTTGTTTTCATCCATACATGTTAAAAAAAATATTATGATGTCCTCCCTTGTAAAAATGAAAACCAACTAGCTCAATTTGCTGCTTCCTGTATATATTTTCCAATGAGGCAATCATGAGGGAAGGTAAGATTCCTTGTGATTTGCCAAACCATAACTATGTAGGAGAAACCAAAAGCGCGGGGTATGACCCCAATCGTTGAGCTTTGATCTAGCTTGGAGGAGGACTGCAACAAGGTAACATGTATCTTACATTCTCATCTCTTATTGTTACCTTGCTAAAATATAAAAAACTATAGCAGAAATAAATAAAAATAATAGAAAAAACTTTCCTTTTTCAATAAAAGGACGTGTTGTCGAGTTTGTATGCACCTTCGGGTATTCTTGTCACTCACCATTACAGGTTGAGACCTAAGAAGGACAAGGGACATATGAAGCTCGAGAACATGAGAGCGACATCAACGACATGCCTTGATGATCTTTGGTGGTGGAACACACTCAAAAGAAGACCCTGACCCTGCACACTTGACTTTTCATAAAAGTCTACGTGTGGAGGGAAGGATGGTGATAGTCTTACCACATGTTCCACCAGAGCAAAGGTCATTAGGAAAAAATATGAACAACGATGTCAGCTCTACTTTGTTAACAAAAAAATAAAATAAAAAAAGAGAAAGAAAAGAAAGAAAAAAAGAGAAAAAAGAGAGAGAAAAACAAAAAAGTGGCGTAAAAAAAGGAAAAAATTTTATGCAAAAGAGAGAGAGAGAAAAGTATTGAAAAAAGAATATAAACAAAATATATATAATAAATTTGGAGGACAGAGAAGGAGGAGGTTGGCCCCACATATTCCAAGAAGGAACACCTATGGGCTGCCTGACTCTACCCAACATGTCTATCACAATCAAGAGAGAAGCCCTGATCAAGCCCTAGAGCCATCATCTCATTTAGAGCTCCATAGTCATAGCATAGCTATATAGGATTAGAACTAGAAGGAGTCAAGTTTGCTTGGTTTCTGGATCTGTCAAGAAAGTTCTTGGTAATTCTCTCCTACTTTTATATTCGTTCATGCTTCATTCATATTGTTCATCATTCTATGAATATAACTTTGCTCTATTCTATTATACTGGATATGACTTTACTCTATTTGCTTATATTCTCAATTATAATGTTCTTAGTCTACTTTGATTATATGCTTGGCATAGTTGGATTAGAACTATGTTTACGCATAGGATCGTATAGCGCTTGCTCATTGGTACCATAGGTGAGTGGTAAATATTGTGTAGGCATGGTGCCTATACCGTATTTTCCTACGATTACACCCTATATTCTGAATCGTGTGGTAGATCGCAGGAGTGACAGTCCTGTTGAGTCCTTTGTAGTCCTCCTCTCAAGTATAGGATAGGTAGAATGCAACTATTATAGGGAAGTGATTGCTATGTTCTTCATCTTCCTTCATAATATTTACTATGTTTAGATATAACCTTTTCTTGCCATGATTTTCAAGTGTAATTGCAATAATCATCGTATGCTTTGACTTTATAGTTAGAATAACTTAGGATTTATTCTTGTAGTTCATCCTAATTCCATGCTAGTGTTATAGACTTAGAGTATTCTATTGAGATGCTTATCATTTATTTCATGTGGCTATGTGCTGATCATTTATCATTTATCATTTACCATTCATTCATTATATATATTATTTTATGTGACACTTACCCTGTATGAGAGATAGACAAAGACATGGTTATACTCTCCATTACCAAATGCAGTGATACTCAGTGCTCATTATCCTTAGCTATTCCTTCCCATGGGTAAAAATATAAATAATAATACCTGGTTTACTCCTGGTTAAAATGCTACATCGATATTATCTGTGCGCTTGCAGATTTCATATTTATTTCTAGCGGAGCATTTACATTTATTAATACCACACTCCTGCACCATGCCGGGGATGACAACCTTGCTTAAGTGGTGTAAGGAATGTCCACAGCTAGCACCTGCAGCAACTCACGCATGGAAGTTGACTGCTGCCATTGTGGCCCGAATCCGCTAGATCGAGCCACCTTCATCGTCTTCTTCACTGCCTTCATGGCCATCTCTTTTGAGGGGTGGTCAATTGGGGAATGGTGTGTGGCGGTGGTGCAGATTTGTGCTGGATTTATGTGTGGCAACGGGCGGCGCTGCGATGGAGGACGGAGCAAGCGGCGGTGGTTGCATAGCACTGTTGCAGTGGAGCGCTTGAGAAGGTGGGCGAAGTGGGGGTGGAAATGAATGAATGCGGAACTGTTCCCCCTGGCGGTGGCCGGATATTTATACCCTCTGGGTGACGTCCTTCAACTTCTAGGGTTGAACCCTGCTGACTTGTGTGGACGTGGCTTTATGGGCCGCTCTGGTCCCCGAGTGCGGTGGTGGGCTGTGGGATATTTTATTAGATCCCGTGTGGTTCCCGTGAGTCCTTCACCTAGATTGGCACGTGCCCACTAATTACGGGATTTATTCCTAGATTTCCACTTAAGTACATATTACTTTCCAAATTTGTTCTAGATTTTTTCTCTTAAATCTGGGGACTGATTTTTCGGTCAAATATTTTATTTTACATACTGGGGACTGTGCATTGTCTATAGGTGTCTATGGACCAGTGGTTCTCGATGTCCCTTGATCCGATCGAGCCTGTGCTCGGTCTAGGACATACCTGGGGACTGCACGTCACCCAGAGGTGTCTACGGACCAGTGGTTCTTGGTGTCCCTTAATCCGATTGAGCTTGTGCTCTGTTCAAGACATACCTGGGGACTACATGTCACCCAAAGGTGTCTATGGACCTACGGTTCTTGGTGACCCTTGACCCGATCGAGCCTGTGCTCCGTCCATGACTTACCTAGGGACTACGTGTTGACTCGTCACTTGGCACTAATTATGACTGGTTAGTGCTATTTTAAATTTTTTCTTAAAAGCCCAATACAACATTTTCTATCTTCTATTGAGCTTGGAGACTACATGGCCCACGTCACTTTATGGTGACTTGGGCCTATCTTTTGTTCTTGGTTGGATACCCCTACCTCTACGGATGGTTCATGTTAGCATCCTAGTGATACTTTGTGTCACGTGTTAACATGGGCCCACATCCCAGGGACGTGAAAAGATTTTTTCTTTTTCTTGGAGCACCACGCATCTTTCGATGGACCACCTTCCTTGACAGAAGCTGGTCGGCACTTCGTGGTTAGCGTCCTCGCTGGTCAGCATTTCGTGGTCAGCATCTTTGCTGGTTGGAACTACATGGCCAACATGAACACTGGTCGGGACTGCATGGTCTGCATCTTCATTGGTTGGCGCTACGTGGTATGCATCTTCATAGCTCGGCTCACGACAAGACGGTGACTCCCTGAAGATACGTGGTGCTCGGGGACTAGCGGTGGGGGTATTAACCCCTATACCCTCATAGCAAGGCCTTGGGCCGTACGGACCAGACGGCCAGGCCACAAGACGAAGCCCGTGGTCCATCACCGCCCTAGTCAGTGGGCCGCACGGACCTTGAATGTAACATCCCTAAAATTCCCAACACCAAAAATCACAACCAACAAAAAATTTTCTAAATTAACCTTTGGTTAGTGAGTGTCATGTAGGAAAACATCCATTTATTGCACAAATAGCACCTAGAGTTAGATGAAGCATTTGCATTTTAATGACAAAGTATGATTTGCTTCTTATTTGATTTTATGTGATGACTAATAAAATCAAATAACTTTATATCATATGTGTATACTTATTTATACTAACCATGGACTTGGTACCCAACCCACCATGAGACTCTAGTGGACCTAGCTTAGTGTTCATGACATGGTCACTAACCCTCCTACAAAATTGATCAAGTCATGGATGTATAAGTGCTTGTCAAAGAAATAGAAAAGGATTCATAAAATAGGAGAAAATGGAAAGAGGAAAAGCAGCCCGGAGCCGTCTTACCAGCCCAGACTGGCCTGTTCACCCCGCACACCCGCGGCCCACCTCGGCCTGCTAGACCACCGCTAGCACCGTGCGCCAGCCCACCGGCGTGCACGCTTCGCGACCTAGCAAGGTGACCCAGCACGCCGCCCAGCTGCCCGCACCGGTCGCCCGCGCGCGCACCGCCCCGCTCGCCCGCGTGGCCGGCCCACGAAGCCGAACCGGCACAGCAAGACGGCCCGCGAGCACCGCACGCCTGCATCGGCCGCCCGCTCACCCGCACTCGCTGACAGGCAGGACCTGCCTGTCAGCCCCCACCTCTACCAATTTCTGTGCTCTACCCCGTCCCGTCCGCCGTGCCAGAAATGGCAATGGCGCTGCCCGGTCATCCGCCCGCGACCGTGCCGCCCCGATATGGCACACCCCCGGAACCCTAACGCTAGCTCGCGGCCGCGCCTAGCCGCCTGATGGGCATCTCCCATCTCGGCCGCTCGTCCGCCATATAAAGGAGTCCCACCGGCCGTTGGGATTTTCCCCGTGCTGAGCGCCATCCTGTCCACCGCTCAAGCCTAGCCTTGCTCTGCCTGCCGCTGCTGAGGAATTGGAGTGGGAGGAGAAGAAGAAGGCGGGAAAGGAGTGGACCACCAGACCGAAGCGCCACCGACATCGCCGTCCGCGCGCGCGCCGAAGGAACCCCGGCGGCCGCGCATGACTTCACCAACGCCGCTGCTCTGCTACACCTTCATCGAGCCCGCTGCTTCGCCGCCTGAGCCACCAAGCACCATCGACCACACAGGTAAGCTCACCCATGCTCCACCACCACGGCCGCCGGCCATCTCATCCTTCGTGTTCCCACCCGTCCGACCTCCTCTTGCTTCATTAACTCCCCCACCGTGTCCGCCTAGGGCTAGAACGTGTAGATGGCAAGGTTAGGGGAGCCGATGACCAACAGTGAGCGCGAGCGCGCTTTGCTCACCACTCAGTCCCTGAACTTCGGCCGCCGTTGCGCCGCTATGGCCTTCGCGGCGCTCCGCCGTGCCTCCGCTAGCCGCGCTGTAGCGTATTGGAGCTCCCAGCTGCTCTAAATGTAAGACGGAGGAGAAGATGAAGCCGTCCGTCGAGCACCGCCGGCGAATTTGACGTCGTCGTCGGCCTTCGCCGTCCTTGATCCACCGCCGCTGTTTTCCTTACTAGAATGCCCGCGATGATATTAACCTGGCCAGCCACCTTCGTCTTGACCCCGCGGACCCAAAGCACTAGTCCAAGATGCCTCCGCAGCACCACTGTGCCCCGCTGCCGTGGCATCTCCGCCCGCCACCGCCGCCATGCACATGCTGGCAAGCCCTCGCACCGTGGTCCCGCTTGGACCCTGCAGCCGCCTCCGCCTCGCCGCTGCGATGGCTTCGCCGCAGCCCTAGCCCCTCGAGCTAGCCGAAGCTGCAGCACCGCTCGCCGTCGGCACCAGCATCGCCGTGCCGGGCTGTGCGCGTGAAAGAGAAGGGGAAGTTCCCCTTCTCTCATAGACCGCATCCACCACAGGTCCACGCTGGACCAACAGACGAAGGCCACGTAGGCCACCTGTCTCTGGTCCACCTACACTAGGCTCATAGAGCCAAGAGCCATAGACTCGGCCCATTTGGAGCCCATGGGGCCACGTGGACCACCCCGTTGCCTACCACGTGTTCGGGCAGTGCCTGCCCAACCCGGCCCAACCCGGCCTAGGCCCAGTCGAGGCCCGGCCGGTGTTGACGGTTGACCGGTCAATGTTGATCGTTGACCGATCAATGTTGATGGTTGACCCAGGGCCCACCTATCAGTGACCATTGACCTCGGGCCCCATCTGTCAGTGGTTGAGCCACCGGACACACGCTGACGTCAGCATGACGTCAGCATAACGTCGGCACTTCATCACCAGTGCTGGACCCGTAGCGCCACATGTACCAATCAGAAGCCACCACGTGTCAGCCTCTGATTAATCCGCCCTTTTTCTTTTTTAGAAAATAGATTAAACTTTGGAAATTCTTAACTAATTCATACGAACTCCGAAAAATATGAACCAAGTGTCCAAATTTTAATAAAAATGAGCTCTACGCCATAGGCTTATGTATGATTGCATTTGGAGTTATTGGATTTTATTGATTCTTTGTCTTAACTCTATAGGAGTCGCTAACGTGACTATTACGTTTCGTTTCGGAGGAGGAGCTGCTTGAGGAGGACGACCCTGTGACAGAACCGACCAATTTATTAGAGCACAAGCACCTAATTCGCCATTAAGACGGCAAACTACATGATTGAGACCTAATAAACCCGGTAGTCATACCGAAATCTCGAAGGATTTCAAACATTTCCAGCACGACCAAGACCGTAACGAGTTTAGCGTTCACCATTCACAACGTACATAGTTTAAAACATCGGAGTTCAAAATAAGTTATTACAAACCAAGTCAAATTCGAAATAAAGCAGAAGCGATTTAGTTCAAATCCACACACACACTTAGTTCAAATACAGTGCCAGGTTCTTGATCAACATCCAACAAAAGCATTAAGTAGAGAAGAGTGACCATGCCCAAGGTCTAGTCATCTCCCAAGGCGGGATAGAAGCAGTTCTGACAATAGCCATAAAACATCTCACCATCTGCGAAAACATGGGAAATAAAACCCTGAATACGAGAATGTACTCAGCTAGACTTACCCGTCATAAACTAAAAATAAATTGACTCCAAGGAGTATGCAAGGCTGTATAAGAAGGATAGCTGACTCATTAAATTGCGAAAAAGCGGTTATTAAAGAAACAATTAATAAGAACCTTCTAGCAATGTATTTTAATCTGATTAACCTTATCATGCTACATTAGCACCTGTACTAAACAAGCATAGTAATAATTATTCAACAAGAATAGTAACCAATTCCGGTTGAGTATCTTTCAATCTCAATAGCTCAACCATCTCATCTCTTGTTCAAGTTCTTACTATGATGCTGCTGCTCAAGTCGAGTGTTCACTATCTAGGAACGATGGCGATTATAATCGATTACTAACCAGCTAGCGGGTATTCCTCACACAAACCACACTCACCAGCCATGGTGAGCTACAGATCACCGACATTCAATTCGGGAAAAATGCGAGATCAACAGGTACCATCGTATCTAGGAACCGCCCGGCTGCCTTATTCAGGGCGACCCTCACCTCGGACTTACTCTCCGCGTAACCCGTGGTCCCCTATCTTCACCAATACGATGCATACAGCAGGTCGACTCCCGGCCCAAATCAAAATTAGGCTTCGCGGTCGGAACGACTTATCCTTCTAGCTAAATGTGAGGCATAAATTCAATATGACTTGAGGACGTACAACGAACGGGGTCCTAGTTCGACACAGACAGGATAACCTCACTGAACCTCCAGTTCAGTCTCAACACCAATCCCGCCCGGTCTCGATTTATTATCTCCACATGGTTATCCACGATAACAATGTATTCAACCATTTTGAGTCATCACCTATAACTCGCGAATGACAGGAAATCACCCGACTTCTACCGATCTAGTTAAGTAGGGCTAAGCAAATATTCGTACCTGAACCTAACAGGGTTGAAGTATAAACAGTGGCAAGGAATATAAGTAATGCAGCAACGATATAAAACAACGCCTATAACTTAATGCATCAAACAAGTAAAGGACTCAAGTTAGATATTTTGCAAACCACAGGGAGAATGCTCTGGGGCTTGCCTTTCAGGAAAGAGCTTGGCTGGTGGTCGGGACACTCCGGAAGATCAACTTTGGGATCCTCTTCTGCTGCTACTTCCCGCGCCAAAGCTTCCTGCTGGCGTTCCTCTCCTTGTGCTCCGGGAACTACCGTTTCGAGCTCTGACGATCCTGTATGATGCATAGTGCGTATGAATACCATGTATACATAGAAATACACTACTGATGCTGATGGTGAATGAATGCTCAGCTAAGATAAAGGATATGATTTTGAAACATATAAGATAAGCACATGTCATCTGCATTCTCTTCTACCGACAAATCTTAAACAAGCCTCGCATCACAATTTACTTACACATTAAAAGGAATTATACACGATTATTGTTTTTCACACTACCCTCTACTGAACCAAAACCAATAACAGGTCACACACATCACAAATATTATAAAAAGCATTTTTACACACATGAAATAACAACTTCAAAGCATTATTTATTATTAAAAGAAATCAGGGTATAACTACAACATGACTTTAGACTACTCTTAGAAAATTCTGTAAAAATTACAGAAGCTTAAGCATACCCAATAAAGACTACCATAAAAATTTCAGGTCAAAACAGTAAGTAATTTATCCTACACAAAAATAACAAGGCAGCACAATTCACTAGGCATAGAATACTTTGTACATAAAAATATGTTAAACAACAGATCTCAGAATATCATTAGCTCTAGATTAGCATAAAAACACTCTCTAAAAAGTTTCATGCACAATTTCCTTATATATTATTTATTATGAATTATTTATCATCACATGAAAACAGGCACCATAACTAGACAGAGCAAACTTTCCACAGGACACAGCCTCATAATATTTTTCACAGATAGAGCATGACATAAGAAGACTAACAAACTTGGTCTCACATTTTTCTGAGCAACAGAGAATTACTTATGCATTTTCCAGGATAAAAGCAATTAATAGGGATAATTAAATCTATACAGAAAAGTATCACAAAATCCATAATTCATATTTTTCATGCATAGATCTCCCCAAAAGAAAAATAATGCAAGTTCAACCAACTCATTTGGACTAAAAATGAGGAAGTTATGATTTTTCAAAGCTTTTACAAAAATCTGGAATTCATTTTCTTTAAAACCGATAAAGAAAATGGTTTTTGCACCGGGGACCCTGGACTTTTCGGAAAACAACTGAGCCCTAAAAAGAAACTCGTTGTGTCTGGCTACTTTGCATTTAAGTCCGACAAAGAACACAAATAACGCCCGCGGTCCACGCGGCGGGGAATGGTCGTCGACGTCGGGATTCCTCGCCGACGGCGAGGTCTCCGGCCGAGCTATGGCTACCAAAATGCTCAGCTCGTCAACGCGAACGCATTGGTGCAAAAGATGGAAGCTATGAGCGAGGTTTCGACCGGCGGCCACGCGCGACGGCGGACGGCGACGACGGTCGGCGGTGCGCCGGCCATCTTGGGCCATGGCGGGGCGCGAGAACTAGCCTATCAGCTCCAGCAGACCAAGGCGACTCGGATTAGCTAGTCAAAGAGATGGGACACCGGCCAAAACGACGACGGCGCTGCACGCCGGCGAGCGGCGGCGCGACCCACGGCGGTGGACGGCCAAAATCCGACGGACTCAAACCCTAATCGGTCCCATTAGCTACACCAACCTACGCTACTCGAGCAGGCGGTCACGATGCGCAAGCTAATTAAGGGAGAGAGAGGTTGCTGGCCATGGTGGACTGCGCGGCGAAAGGGGAACGGGTCGATTCGACCTCTACCTTGGGGCTCGAGGGCAGGATTCGTGCGCAGGACGTGGCTCGCGTCGAGGCGAAGCTGTTGGCAAGCTCTGGGCAAAATGTGACGAGGTTCTGAGGTGCGTTGGCATGCGAGCTCGCGGTGGCGGCAATGGCGGACTCCGCGGCGCGCTCGGGCTCTGGTGAGGAAAGGAGGGGGCGAGCGAGTGTCTGGCGATGGAGAAGAGAGGGAGGGAGAGAATGACGCGGTCGAGACAGCTTGAAGTGGCCGCTCGGGCTCGAGCAGGCGGAGCGCGGCGTCAGGCATCGGCGAGCGTGTGGCGAGCATGCGGGGTCGGCCGAGGACGCGTGGGCGAGCGGTGGGGCCAGGCGAGCGTGGGCGTGCGCAAGCGTGTGCGGCGCGTGCGTGCGCGGGGCGGACAGCGGACAGCGGTAGCGGCCCGGCGTACAGACGCCACGCAGTCGGCGTCGGCGCAGACAGCGTCGTGAGGAAGAAGAAGAGAGGAAGAAGAAGAGACTGGCAGGTGGGTCCCACTGCGTCAAGATTCGTGCAGAACTTGATTAACCCCATATTTTCCAAAATAATCTGAATTTCAAAAAACTTTTAAAAGATGAAATGTTTCTCTTGATGAGTAGAACATTTCACTTTTAAACATCAAAGCCTAATTCTGCCTAGAATTAGAATTTCAAAAATGGGGATTTAAAATTAAAAGAAAATCATTTTTATAAATTGTTTTTGACATTTTTGACCCACTTCCAAGCCTTTTCATGAAATGACCCTAAAATAAGTTTTGCTCCAAATAATTTTCTCTACAAACTTCATTTAACACTCAACCCCAAACAATCAACCTATCACATAGCTCTAGTTCAAATCAAGGTAAGCATATTTTGGTTTTATCATTTCATGTAAATAAATGACTATGCAAATGAGATGATCATGCTCATGATATGCAAGATAATGCATGCTTAACACCAGGGTGTTGCAGCCCTTCCCCCTTAAAGAAATCTCATCTCGAGATTTGAGTAGACTAACCATTCTTTATGAAAATCGGGATATACTTCTTTTAAATAGTCCTCCGTTTCCCAAGTGGCATCGCTATCATCGTGATTGCTCCAAGAAACCTTGTATTGCCTGACCACACAATTTCTGGTCACTCTATCTTTGACATCCAGGAGTCTCATAGGTTTCTCTTCATAAGTTAAATCTGAACTCAGCTTAATGTCTTTAACTTTAACGGCTTCTTCGGTTGAAACACGCAGACATTTCTTGAGTTGGGATACATGGAAAATAGGAAACACTGCACTCATCTCTTTGGACAGTTTGAGCTTATAGGCCCACAATCCTTTTCTTTCTACTATCTGATATGGACCGACATAATGAGGTGCTAGTTTCCTTTTAACACCAAAATGTTGCACTTTCTTCATAGGAGAGACCTTCAGATACACATAATCACCAACATTAAAAGTTAGGGGTCTTCTCCTCTTGTCAGCATAACTTTTCTAACGAGATTGTGCAGCTGCTATGTGTTGTTGAATTGTTCGAACCTGCTCTTCAGCTTCTTTAACAAAGTCAATACCATAATATCTTCTTTCTCCAGGTCCTACCCAATTCACAGGCGTTCTACACTTTCGGCCATACAGTGCCTCAAAAGGAGCCATCTGTATACTCTCTTGGTAACTATTGTTATAAGAGAATTCTGCCAAAGGTAACCACTTCTCCCATGAACCCTTGGATGATAAAACACAAGCCCTCAAGAGTTCTTCCAGAACTTGATTCACTCTTTCTGTCTGGCCTGAAGTTTGAGGATGATAAGCTGTACTATGATTCAGATTTGTCCCCAAATCCTTCTGCAAGTGTTCCCAGAAATGAGCAGTAAACTGAGATCCTCGATCCGATACAATTGTCTTGGGAATTCCATGTAAACGAATGATCTCCCTAAGATAAATATCAGCATATTGAGGCGGTCGATAATCTGTACGAATTGGAATAAAGTGCGCACTCTTGGTAAGTCGATCAACGATGACCCAAATAGAGTCATGCCCTTTTTGAGTGGTGGGAAGTCTGGTAATGAAATCCATACTGATATCTTCCCATTTTCATTCAGGAATTGGCAACGGTTGAAGCATTCTGGCTGGCTTCAAATGAACAGCCTTTATGCGACAACAGATGTCACACCGTACGACATAAGCTGCAATCTCCTTTCTCATTTTTGTCCACCAATAGCGAGCCTTCAGATCATGAAACATCTTTTTACCGCCAGGATGAATAGATAACTTTGATAAGTGAGCTTCATCCATGATTTGGTTTTTGAGTTCTCTATCTTTTGGTATGACCAGACGATCATCAAACCATAAGATTCCCTTCTCATCTACTCTGAAATGCTTGATTGGCTGTTTCAGCATCTTCTCCTTGATATGACCTATACCCTTGTTAGTTTTCTGACCCTCGATGATCTTGCTTTCAAGCGAACAACTAATTTGGATGTTACGTAGCACAACAGGATGCATGAGGCCAGAACCATCTGCTAATAAAGGTTGAATAGCATGGCAATGTGATTTTCAACTCAACGCATCAGCGACTACACTTGCCTTGCCTGGATGATACAAGATCTCCATATTGAAGTCCTTGATAAACTCCATCCATCGATGTTGTTTCATGTTCAACTCAAGTTGAGTGAAGATATACTTCAGACTCTTGTGGTCAGTATAGACTTTGCAGAAGTTACCCAACAAGTAATGCCTTCAGATTTTTAGAGCATGCACAACAGCTACTAGCTCCAAATCATGTGTTGGATAATTCACTTCATGCTTCTTTAACTGACATGAGGCATAAGCTATGACTCTTCCTTCTTGCATAAACACACATCCTAAGCCTGTTTTTGATGCATCGCAATATACATCAAAAGGTTTCCCTAAATCTGGTTGCGCCAGAACAGGAGCAGTGGTCAACAATTCCCGCAAGGTACAGAAAGCTGTTTCACAATCCTCTGTCCAGACAAACTTCTTCTCTTTCTGCAACAGATTTGTCATAGGTTTGGCAATCTTCGAGAAATCCGAAATGAAAAGACGATAATATCCGGCTAGACCAAGAAAACTCCGAACTTCATGCACAGAAGTTGGTGCTTCCCAATTCATCACCTCTTGTACTTTGCTCGGATCTACTGAGATTCCCTCATCAGATAGAACATGGCCAAGGAATTAAACTTTCTTGAGCCAAAACTCACACTTGCTAAACTTGGCATTCAGCTTATGCTCCCTAAGTCTTTCTAAAACAACCCTCAGATGCTCGGCATGATCTTCTTCATTTTCTGAGTATCCAAGATATCATCAATAAACACCACCACAAACTTGTCTAACTCCAGCATAAAGACCGAATTCATCAGATACATGAAGTATGCAGGAGCATTTGTTAAGCCAAAGGACATAACAAGATACTCATACAATCCATATCTAGTAGAAAAAGCGGTTTTAGGCACATCTTCTGGTCTAATCTTGATCTGATGGTAACCAGACCTAAGATCAATCTTGGAAAACACTTTCACCTTGGACAACTGGTCAAAAAGAATGTCAATACGGGGTAACGGATATTTGTTCTTAATGGTCACTGCATTGAGTGGATGATAATCCACGCACATCTGTAGAGATTTGTCCTTCTTCACAAAGATAGCAGGACAACCCCATTTCGACACACTAGGACGAATAAGACCCTTGTCCAACAATTCTTTCAACTGATTTTTGAGCTCTGCCAATTCATTTGGCGGCATTCGATATGGCCTCCTAGAAATTGGGGCGGTGCCAGGCAATAACTCAATGCGAAACTCAACATTCCTATCTGGTGGAAGACCCGGAAGCTCTTCAGGAAAAACATCTGGAAACTCACACACGACAGGAATTTCGGGAAGAGGGGTCACACGAGTAGAATAGGATACGCTCTCCAGCTTAAACTTTCAGGGTAATGTCACTTGAAAGGTACCCTCCCCAAGGGGATTTCTGATAGATAGCATCCTATTACCTGTATCAATCACAGCACCCCAGAATTTTATCCAACTCATCCCCACTATGACATCCACTCCTAAGCCAGGTAGAACTATCAAGTTCAACCGAAACCTCCACTTATCTAGGTCTAGGGTTGCACCCTAAACTATCTGCTTAGTAGTTATATCAGCCCCAGCTGAACTAACCTTGAATTCAATGCTCAATTCAAGTATCTTTTGATCATGCTTCTGTGCAAATGCTTGACTCATGAAAGAATGCGATGATCCAGAATCAAACAAAACAGCAGCAGGGATTTGATTCACAGAAAACATACCCGCAGTCACTGGTTCACCAGCAAGAATCTCCTCAATCAAGGTGTTGTGCACACGAGCTTGGTACGGGGCCTGCTGCTTCTTGGGGAAAGGGCAATAATGAGCAAAGTGTCCTATCTGGTTGCAGTTGAAGCAAGGTCCATTGACAGGTGTCTTGTTAGCACTGGTCAAGCTGCTCTATCCTGGTTTCCCCAGTGGAGCAGGAACTTTAAATGCTCTGTGATGCTTCTGCGGATTTTGAGCTGGATAATTGTTATGCCTTTTCTGCTGCGGGGGCCTGAATCTCACACCAGACATCGGTGGACGAAACGGCGTATGAAAAGCAGTTGAGGCTCTTGACTGAGAAGAACCACCTCCATCATGGGCTCTCTTGTGATTCTTGGCGGCAGCATGAACGTTGTTACTATTTTCTTGCATAATGCAATCATTCAGAAAGTCATTGAAAGTAACACGGGCAGAAGTGCTCATGGTCTTCATCAACTTGGAACTCAAGCCTCTCTTGAAACTAGCTATCTTGTTCTCATCAGTGTTGACAAACTCAGGAGCATACCGACTCAAGGTATTGAAGGCGTATAGATACTCCTTCACATTACGAGTTCCCATAGTGAGCGACAGAAACTTAGTCTTCTTTATAGCCATCAAACTGGGAGGAATAAAATTCCCCCAAAAAGCACGTGCAAAGCGGTCCCAAGTAATAGGAATACCCTGCGGAAAGATGGTACGATGTTGCTTGCACCACGTCCCTGCTTGTCCCTTAAGTTGATGGGCTGCATACTCCACTTTCAGTTCTTCTGTTAACCTTAGAAGATGAAATTTATCTTCCATGGTGTTGAGCCATTCATCTTCTTCAATTGGCCCAGGAGCATCTTTAAATACAGGAGGTTTAGTGTCCTGAAATTCCTTGAAGCTGCTATACTGATTTTGCTGAGGACCCTGACGAACATCACGGGCCAAGCTCTCACAAAGAAGCTGCTCCACATTGCGCTGGCTGCCCAAAAATTGAGCAAACAGCTGCTCCGCATTGGTCAGAGGTGGGGGTGGTACACCACGTGTAGTGTTATCAGCACCCTCTTCAGCACCACCACTGCCATTACCACCCGAACCACTATGGGTAACCGGCATCTGCATATTTCAGCAATAAGTATTTATTAGGTGAATGTTGTCATAATGAGAGGTGAATGTAAAAATCATGCCAAACTGAATTTATCGAGGGAAATAAATTTGCACAATAAATAGAGGCACAATAATTCCAATTTTCACATCACAACATCACTACTAATATTACTTCGAACCATTGCAAAGCGTCTTACATCATCCATATTTTGCCAGCATACATACACTGGACTTCTAAAAGTGTACGGATATCACCACATCAAACACCATGTTCCAACATTACATCAAAGTCTCGATAGCGTGCAAAAGGGTTACATGACCACCTAACAGGAACGCAAAAGAACAACTAGAGACTAGCAATCATAAACAAGGCTACTCTCCGTTGTTGCTACTCTCACTAGAAGCACCGTTCATAGAACTCCTAGCTGCTGCTAAGGCTGCTCTCAGCTGACGGATCTCTTCCTACTTCCTGCGCACCTCCTCGTGAAGACTAGCATTGTAAGCACGAACATCCTCCACGTCCTCTAGCACCTGCTGCTGACGGATGCTAAGACGACGAAACTCGTACCAGGCTTCATCCCTAGCCTGAGCCATCTTCTGGCTCTCCAGAACAACCTTGTCTCGATGCTGAGACACACGGGCTACCTCCTCTCGTGAGCGCTGAAGCTCACGTGTCAACTCACGCTTCTCCTTGCGTGCATCAGCTCGAGCCTCCTTAAGCTCCTCACTCAGACGAAGTGCCTTAGTCTCCATGTTGACATAGGCCCTCATCACTGCAATTATAGCACTCATGGCAGGCGTGCTGCTACCCTGCGCCTCCTCAGGACCTGCCTCCAGTGGGTTTTCCTCAGCATGTGGCCACCTAGAAAGGCGGTGAGCAAAGGGGAACACTTCAGGAAAAGCCTGGGCAAGCTGGTGAGGTATCTCCTCCATCAGGTGCTCCACCACGTCAAAAGCTGCAAACGTGGCACCCGTCTTGGCAGTCCTGCCCGCACCAAAACAGCGCCACCCAACCCAGTGGGGGTCACCATCCAAAGGTGGGAAAACTACCTCCAGTATAGGCAACGACCTCCAGTAATGGCACCCATACGACTCTGTCATTGTATAGGCAACGACAAAACATAAAATATGATGCATTTTCCCCCAAGTCAGTACTTAATTAAGCCACCTGAATCCTATTGGGCATAAAGGATATGACCACTGGCACACTCTAGTTTTCAAAACCATAGATTTGAACGCCTATATACACCTATACTCTTTGTAAATACTTTTCGCAAACCAAAAACTCTTTTATTTTAAATACTTATGAACAGTAACACGCTAAACCTACTCCGATGCCAGCTGTGACAGAACCGACCAATTTATTAGAGCACAAGCACCTAATTCGCCATTAAGACGGCAAACTACATGATTCAGACCTAATAAACCCGGTAGTCATACCGAAATCTCGAAGCATTTCAAACATTTCCAGCACGACCAAGATCGTAATGAGTTTAGCGTTCACCATTCACAACGTACATAGTTCGCACATAGTTTAAAACATCGGAGTTCAAAATAAGTTATTACAAACCAAGTCAAATTCAAAATAAAGCGAAAGCGATTTAGTTCAAATCCACACACACACTTAGTTCAAATACAGTGCCTGGTTCATGATCAACATCCAACAAAAGCATTAAGTAGAGAAGAGTGACCATGCCTAAGGTCTAGTCATCTCCGAAGGCGGGATAGAAGCAGTTCTGACAATAGCTATAAAACATCTCACCATCTGCAAAAACATGGGAAATAAAACTCTGAGTACGAGAATGTACTCAGCTAGACTTACCCGTCACAAACTAAAAATAAATTGACTCCAAGGAGTATGCAAGGCTGTATAAGTAGGATAGCTGACTCATTAAATTGCGGAAAAGCGGGTATTAAAGAAACAATTAATAAGAACCTTCTAGCAATGTATTTTAATCTGATTAACCTTATCATGCTACATTACCACCTGTACTAAACAAGCATGGTAATAATTATTCAACAAGAATAGTAACCAATTCTGGTTGAGTATCTTTCAATCTCAATAGCTCAACCATCTCATCTCTTGTTCAAGTTCTTACTACGATGCCGCTGCTCAAGTCAAGTGTTCACTGTGCAGGTGGCGGGTATTCCTCACACAAACCACACTCACCAGCCACGGTGAGCTACAGATCACTGACATTCAATTCGGGAAAAACATAGGATCAATAGGTACCATCGTATCCAGGAACCACCCGGCTGCCTTATTCAGGGCGACCCTGACCTCGGACTTACTCTCTGCGTAACCCGTGGTCCCACATCTTCACCAATACGATGCATACAACAAGTCGACTCCCGGCCCAAATCAAAATTAGGCTTCACAGTCGGAACGACTTATCCTTCCAGCTAAATGTGAGGCATAAATTCAATATGACTTGAGGACATACAACGGACGGGGTCCTAGTTCGACACAGACAGGATAACCTCACTGAACCTCCAGTTCAGTCTCAACACCAATCCCGCCTGGTCTCGATTTATTATCTCCACATGGTTATCCACGATAACAATGTATTCAACCATTCTGAGTCACCACCTATAAGTCGCGGATGACAGGAAATCACCCGACTTCTACCGATCTAGTTAAGTAGGGCTAAGCAGATATTCGTACCTGAACCTAACAGGGTTGAAGTATAAACAGTGGCAAGGAATATAAGTAATGCAGCAACGGTATAAAACAACGCCTATAACTTAATGCATCAAACAAGTAAAGGACTCAAGTTAGATATTTTGCAAACCACAGGGAGAATGCTCCGGGGCTTGCCTTTCAGGAAAGAGCTTGGCTGGTGGTCGGGACACTCCGGAAGATCAACTTCGGGATCCTCTTCTGCTGCTACTTCCCGCGCCAAAGCTTCCTGCTGGCCTTCCTCTCCTTGTGCTCCGAGAACTACCGTTTCGAGCTCTGACGATCCTGTATGATGCATAGTGCGTTTGAATACCATGTATACATAGAAATATACTGCTAATGCTAATGGTGAATGAATGCTCAGCTAAGATAAAGGATATGATTTTGAAACATATAAGATAAGCACATGTCATCTGCATTCTCTTCTACCGACAAATCTTAAACAAGCCTCGCATCACAATTTACTTACACATTAAAAGGAATTATACATGACTATTGTTTTTCACACTACCCTCTACTGAACCAAAACCAATAACAGGTCACACACATCACAAATATCATAAAAAGCATTTTTACACACATGAAATAACAACTTCAAAGCATTATTTATTATTAAAAGAAATCAGGGTATAACTACAACATGACTTTAGACTACTCAGAAAATTCTGTAAAAATTATAGAAGCTTAAGCATACCCAATAAAGACAACCATAAAAATTTTAGGTCGAAATAGTAAGTAATTTATCCTACACAAAAATGACAAGGCAGCACAATTCACTGGGCATAAAATACTTTGTACATAAAAATAAGTCAAACAATAGATCTCAGGATATTAGTAGCTCTAGATTAGCATAAAAACACTCTCCAAAAAGTTTCATGCACAATTTCCTTATATATTATTTATTATGAATTATTTATCATCACATGGAAACAGGCACCATAACTAGACAGAGCAAACTTTCCACAGGACATAGCCTCACAATATTTTTCACAGATAGAGCATGACATAAGAAGACTAACAAACTTGGTCTCACATTTTTCTGAGCAATAGAGAATTACTTATGTATTTTCTAGGATAAAAGCAATTAATAGGGATAATTAAATCTATACAGAAAAGTATCACAAAATCCACATTTCATATTTTTCATGCATAGATCTCCCCAAAAGAAAAATAGTGCAAGTTGAACCAACTCATTTGGACTAAAAATAAGGAAGTTATGATTTTTCAAAGCTTTTACAAAAATCTGGAATTCATTTTCTTTAAAACCGATAAAGAAAACGGTTTTTGCACCGGGCACCCTGGACTTTTTGAAAAACAACCGAGCCCTAAAAAGAAACTCGCTGTGTCTGGCTACTTTGCATTTAAGTCCGACAAAGAACACAAATAACGCCCGCGGTCCACGTGGCGGGGAATGGTCGTCGGCATCGGGATTCCTCACAGACGGCGAGGTCTCCGGCCGACCTACGGCTACCGAAATGCTCAGCTCGTCAACGCGAACACATTGGTGCAAAAGATGGAAGCTATGAGCGAGGTTTCGACCGGCGGCCACGCGCGACGGCGGACGGCGGCGACGGTCGGTGGTGCGCCGGCCATCTCGGGCCACGGCGGGGCGCGAGAACTAGCCTATCAGCTTCAGTAGACCAAGGCGACTCGGATTAGCTAATCAAAGAGATGGGACACCGGCCAAAACGACGATGGCGCTGCACGCCGGCGAGCGGCGGCGCGACCCGCGGCGGTGGACGGCCAAAATCCGACAGACTCGAACCCTAATCGGTCCCATTAGCTACACCAACCTACGCTACTCGAGCAAGCAGTCACGATGCGCAAGCTAATTAAGGGAGAGAGAGGTTGCTGGCCACGGCGGACCACGCGACGGTCGGGCGGCCATGACCGGCGAAAGGGGAACGGGTCGATTCGACCTCTACCTTGGGGCTCGAGGGCAGGATTCGTGCGCAGGACGTGGCTCGCGTCGAGGCGAAGCTGCTGGCAAGCTCTGGGCAAAATGTGACGAGGTTCTGAGGTGCGGTGGCATGCGAGCTCGCGACGGCGGTAATGGCGGACTCCGCGGCGCGCTCGGGCTCTGGTGAGGAAAGGAGGGGGCGAGCGAGTGTCTGGCGATGGAGAAGAGAGGAAGGGAGAGAATGATGCGGTCGGGACAGCTTGAAGTGGCCGCTCGGGCTCAGGCAGGCGGACCGCGGCGTCGGGCATCGGCGAGCGCGTGGCGAGCATGCGGGGTCGGCCGAGGGCGCGTGGGCGAGCGGTGGGGCCAGGTGAGCGCGGGCGTGCGCAGGCGTGTGCGGCGCGTGCGTGCGCGGGGCGGACAGCGGACAGCGGCAGCGGCCCGGCGTACGGACGCCACGCGGCCGGCGTCAGCGCGGACAGCGTCGTGAGGAAGAAGAAGAGAGGAAGAAGAAGAGACTGGCAGGTGGGTCTCACTGCGCCAAGATTCGTGCAGGACTTGATTAACCCCATATGTTCCAAAAATAATCCGAATTTTGAAAAACTTTTAAAAGATGAAATGTTTCTCTTGATGAGTAGAACATTTCACTTTTAAACATCAAAGCCTAATTCTGCCTAGAATTTGAATTTCAAAAATGGGGATTTAAAATTAAAAGAAAATTATTTTTATAAACTGTTTTTGACATTTTTTGACCCACTTCCAAGCCTTTTCATGAAATGACCCCAAAATAAGTTTTGCTCCAATAATTTTCTCTACAAACTTCATTTAACACTCAACCCCAAACAATCAACCTATCACATAGCTCTAGTTCAAATCAAGGTAAGCACATTTTGGTTTTATCATTTCATGTAAATAAATGACTATGCAAATGAGATGATCATGCTCATGATATGCAAGATAATGCATGCTTAACACCAGGGTGTTACAGACCCTGACTATGAGGAGGAGCTTGGTGACGACTACGCAGGTGCCATATCCCAACCCACCTCGTAGATCCTATTACGCATGGCATAATATTTGGATTGCTAGATATTTATTTATGAATATCACCTGTGATAGGTTGCATGATAGAATTGCCTGATGAAGCCCTTACCTTGTCGCAACCTTACTCCTGCACACCCGCTGATAGGCTAGACGCATGCTTATTTACTCATGATGCTTTACTTCTACTACGCTTTATATCTGCGATGTGATGCATGGTGGAGTATGGATATATGGTTAAGGCACGTGGTGCCATTTTACTCGGGGAGAGTGCTGCGTGTGTCTTGGGTGTGTGGTGAGGGTTTTGAGTCGATCGGGCAGGATTCTATGACGAGCCTTGGGCGAGTCTTGCCGGGGGATGTGTTCTGGGCATCCCCATGAGAGGTGCCTGTGGAGGGTACATTGTGAGGTATATGGTGATCCCGGGGTGAGAGCCTTCATGGAGCGAGGCCCCGGGTAGGAGTTGCTATTGTAGCATGGACTATTGTAGTCCCTATCAGAAGATAATCCTGTCTGATCCCCTAGGACCTGATATCTCTTGAGAACCAGAACCTTGGGACCTACATGCTCACCGCTCAGTCCTGTATTGGCGGGAGACGGATGTCTGACTAGCTAGGACAGTACCAGTACTACTAGGTTGATAGCAGATAGTGTTGGGAGGTACGGGCATTGGAACCCACACCCTACTTAGACAACATAGTGACCTCGGGGGCCCGTACTATGTCTCACAGTCTCGGTGTGCCGTTGGTATTCTAGGATGTCCCAGTACTGAGTGGTAGGGTGGCATCGCATCAGTTAGAAAGCAGCCAGAATCAGCCTAGGCGGGGCACCACAGATGATGGTGATCTTGTGGTTATGGGAGTACACGCTCTGCAGAGTTTTTGAATCTATATATAGTCCACGGCCTCGGTATGGCTTTTTCCCTTGACCCACGCTTCTCGGGAGTAGTGAGATGAGTCCTTCTCTTCTTCCCCCTGGTGTTACCCTTCCGGCTATGAGCCGCTGAGACAGGCTCCGAGAGGGAGTTGGACCTGTCGACTGAATGCGAGAGGGTGAGATGTGTGCAATGATGGAATGGGAATGATGATGGATGAGAATGGGTTAAAACTTGATGTATTACTATTATATGATGACGGACACTACTTGCATAGGAAACCACAGCCAAATAATAGGTCTCTTGACTACACCCTATGCATCCACCAAATACCACATAGCAAAAGCAAAGCATAGGGTGGGATGAGTGGCCAGTACAAACCGTACTAAAAATTATTTGGCAGGTAAACCCGACTACAACTTTGATGATGATGAGGAGTAGACGTTTCGTTCCTATGCTCAGGCTTCTTATAGAGATTTATTGTACTTCCGAGATTTATTGTACTTCCGCCTACCGTAGCTATTCTTGATGCTGCTCCTACTCTGATGGTTCCACCAGTGTGGCGATGGACTATTTATGTAATCCCTTCTAATTTTACTCTTTTGTTCGAAGTATGGATGTTTGTGTTAACTATTGCTGGATAATGTGATGGTTAGAGCTTCAAACTATTATATTATGCACCGTTCTGTGTATTTTCCCTTCGAGGAAAATTGAGGATGTTTCACTGAAGGTTGCTTGGCATGCAAGGAAGCCTAGTCGGTTAGGATCTATTCGTAATCTCCAAGGATACGGAGCAATGTAACCGACCACGGGAAACCCTAGATCTATAACCTTGCCCCCCAGCTATATAAGGCGGGGAAGGACCCCCTAGAACGCATCTAATTTCATGTCATCCCTCATTGTACTTTGGTACTCATCAATACAGCAGCAGAGACGCAGGACGTAGGGTATTACGCTTTCGAGTGGCCTAAACCTAGATAAACCCTGGTTGTCCTAGTTGTTTGTCTTGCGTCTCACATCCGATTCATAGGTCTTAGCACGCCCTCACCGCAAATCTGCTACATCAGGGAGCCCCATGGTAGACTGCCGAGGATGTTTCATCGACAGCCATTATGTGACGGTACGCTGAGGAACAAGCTCGTTTTTAGCATTTTCTACTACTGTCATTCCTCCCTTTTTGGGAACCACTTGGACAGGGCTGACCTAGTCACTATGTGGTACGGGATATATGATCCCGGCGTGGAGAAGTTTGAGAACTTCCTTCTTCATGACTTCCCGCATCGCATTATTGAACCTTCGATGTGGCTCTTGTGAGGGCGTACTTTCTGGATTGATTAGAATGTGATGGGTACAGAGTGTTGGGCTTATTCCCTTAAGATCTTATAAGGAATACCCAAAGAATAACTTGTGCTTTTCCAGAACGGCTAAGAGTTAGCTGTCTCCTCATCGTTAAGCTTGTCGCTAATGATGATGGGAGTTTGCGTATTGCCATTCAGGAAAGCATAAAGTAAGCCTAAGGGTAAGGGCTTAAGCTCAATCAGAGGTTGTGGTGGTACTTCCTCTTTGGGAGGTCAATGGTCTCGCCCAAGTCATCTATTTCATTAGAAATGAGTTCTGTGTCTCTTTCTAAAGATGACTCGGGTGACTCAAAGGGTCCAACTGACATGACTTTCGTGGGCAAATCGTGAACCGGGGGAGGTTCTACCACAGAGTTTTTAGCTCTTGTGACTTGGATAGAAAATGAATCTCTCCCTAACTTAACGTTCATTTTCCCTGTTCTCAATGGATTAGCAAAAAGCTTCTCCAAGGGGTGCCCAATGAGGATGCCAAAATCCTGGATATAAAAAATGTGAAAGTCTAGATCTAATTCAACATCTTCTATCTGGAGAGTGGCTTTATGCAGAATCCCAAGTCCTTTTAAGATTGTGTGGCGCTACTCTGAAGGACTTGTTGGTTGGGGTAAGTAGTTTGCTCCCTAAGTAAGATATTGCAAAGGATTTTGACATTATGTTTACCCCGACCGTTGGATTGTACATTGCATCCACCCAGACTCTATTGACCTTGTAGCAAATAGTCGAACAAGGAGCACAAATCTGAATTTCTTCAGAAGAAAGTTCTCCTTCTACTACCCATTCTGAGCTCATGACAGCCATTAACTCCCTAATGGATTCCTTAAGAAAAGCAGGATCTAAGGGCTCGCTAGGGGCTTAGGGACTAGTGGTCTCCTTTGACATTCGTAATTTGTGGTATTTTTGAATTCTTCAAAAAGTTCATCCTTGAAAATGGGAAGATCCATGGATTGCGAATCTTCCTTTGGGCTGCCAGGATCGGATGAGGGTCTCTCTGTAGATAAAACAGGTTTAGCAACTGCCAAAGAGATTTCCTTAACGGTGGGTTCGAGCATGAACCGTATAGGTTCCATCGGGGGCGTGTTTTCCAGAATACATTCTAAGAGTGCTTCGCCATCCGCTGTGGTAAAATGCGAACGAGCCACCGGCTACTATGTCGAGTTGTAGGGCAGACTCCTTACTAAGCCCTAACCAGCTGCAGGAGCACGTGGTTGGGAATAGGAAGGTCTGGGCTGGATCTGGTTAAAACTAAGAAACAATCCTAGGCTGCACCTATAGACTCGTTGCTCTTTTGCTGGAAGTTGAGTATGTCTTGTCATAGGGAACCGATGCGAGATATAGGGAAGAATGCGATTTAAAACTTGTTCTATAAGTCTTCCCAATCTCTATTTACCTTTCCTACGGTGTGGGCATACCATTGTTTGGCCCTCTCATTTAGAGAGAAAGGAAACAACTTCCATCGTAACATTTCTTATGACATGCCCGAGATGGTCAGGCAAGAACAGAGCTACTCAAACTCCCGTAAATGGTGGTAAGGGTTTTCACAGTCTAAGCCTGAAAAGGCTTCTTCCCAAACCATGGCTATAAAGCCTAGTCAGAGCTCATAACTAGAAGCTGTGATTGGCTTCAAAGATTGTGGTACTGAAATGAGATCGCCCTTCGGAGCAAAAAGGTCGTGAATGGTTGGCTGCACCATGTGAAATTTTATTTTTTTTGAAGAAAAGAAATAAAGCAAAGATAGAACAAGGTACACAGGTGAACTAAGTTCAAAAAAAGCTTGCGTTAACTGTCCCCAACAACGGCGCCAGAAATTCTTGTTGGTGTTTCTTAGCGAAAGCAGCAAAGTCCGCAAGTGCAAGAAAATACCGTTGTAGCACTTCACCTGGTGGTTAACAGGGTATCGTATATTTCAAAAGGAACAATATGTTCAAGCTAGATCCTAACAGAGCTGCTTAGAGGTAGGAGGTAGATAAGTGGGAAAGTAAGGTTTTCTAATGGCTGATTCCTAGAAGGAAGGTAACCGAGACGCTACGATCTTACTTCGGGCACCGAAGCGCGCCTGGTCTGGCAAGCGATACCGGCCTGTTGCTCTACGCCAAACCCGAACATGGGGGATTACGAAAGACGGAAGGGACTAGGTCACTCCCCACCACTTAATCCTCAACCGTGGGGCACAAGTGTTGGCGGTCCTTATGGATCAATTCTAACTACCAACTTAGGCCTAAAAAGAGAGAGACAATCACACTTTAGCACATATGCTTATGCTATTAATAGAATTCCACTTGTACCCCTAGTTTTCATGTTTTTACAGGTTTAATGGTGAAACAAGTGGAAGTGCACAACACCAATTGGAAAGCACAAAAGCAAAAGGCGAATTCAGAAAATGCGCAAACAAGATTTACAAAAGAGCCCACTTTCGGTGCATATCTGGGCCTGATCGTAACTGCAGAAGAGGTCTAGGCCTAGGAACAAATCGACCACACGAAGACGGTGGCCAGCCAGCCCTACCAGGGGACCGAACGCCCCCGGGGTCGACCGCCACCTTGGTGGCCCCTCTTGGGCGTAGCCTTCTCAGACGGTTCGTAGGACGGTTCCCTCATGGCGGTGTCACCTCCTTCCATATGAGTAGACTCCCGAACTGTCCTAGTTGGACTATAAGAAGAGGGCGCTCCTCCATTCTTCATACACACATTCATTTGGAGTCACTCACCTCACACCTCTCACTTGTATTCCATAGAATAGTTTTAGTAGTTTGTGAGCACGGCATAAGCTATCAAGGAGAGCTTGTCTCTTTGGAAGAAGAAGAACATCTTGGTATGAATACAATTCAGTTTTCCTCCATAAGCAAGTTCTTATCTTATTTATATAATTATGCATATGAACTAGAGTATAGTTATGATCATGTTATGAGCATAATATATGAATTAGTACATAGTTTATGTATTATGTTCTTGTTCATCATCGCTCTTCATTGTTCATTGAATTAGTATGAATAGAGGAGGAACTAGGAATGAGGTGATGATTCATCGTACCTTTATGGTTGCTCTTAACCTAGCCTATCAATCCAAAGGGTTGGGGTCCATGGGGGTTAGGAGTTGTTTCAAATTACACGGGCATGGTGCTCGGGTATGCGGAGATCGGTGGATATGTCAGTATCCCATGGGTAGAGGGGTAGGTGGGCAGGAGGTGACAGCCATGTCAATCCCAAGCACTCTGCCACATTTGGATATTGAGTAGGAGTTCATAAAGTCTCTATCAGCTGGTAGACAAGCTCCCCAGACTTAGTCCTGATGCTAGACATGCTAGCTAGATATAATACTAACAAATCTTTGCATAGTTATATATGACCAATGCCTGCTCTGATTAGTTATATTCTTTTATTCTCTTTTATCATTGAGGTTGAATCAAATGTGTGCCCACTATCTTTAAACCATGATTTACCCCATGTTTACTCTATGCCTACCATTGCACTCAATAAGTAATCATGTTTATACCATGCTTGATGCATCTTGCCCTCCTACAGGAAATAATAAATACGACACCCTTGAATACTCACGGGTTGAAATGCTTCAATGATAGTTCTGTGCGCTTGCAGATTTATTTTTATTTCATACTGAGCTATCATGATTGGCATACCTAAGTACCGTTACTTAAGGACTGTAATTCTTGTGCACCCCATGGTGCCATGCTACAAGATTGCATCCTTGTAAGTAAGGATGGTTAGGAAGGCCAATCTGGCACTTCTAACTATTATTACCAGAATTGCAATACCTTGGCCGGCGCCGTTAAGGGCCGAGAGTTACTCTTTTGACGTAATGGTGGTTAGGGATGCCAACACACATTTCTATTGTTGTTACTAGGGATGGGCTTTTAGTCTATCTTTGGTAGTGACGCTGAGAAATGCCAACAAGCATTTCTAGTGCTGTAGCCAGGGAGGGCAAAAGAAATATGCAACATCTAGCTTGGCATAAACATCGATTGCATAATAAACATTGGTAGCCATAGTTTAAGCAGGATAACTTTACTATTTTCTTCCTCTTTTTATTGGAATAAAAACAGGATAGTGTATGAGTGGTTTTGATCTGCCAAACAACTTCATTGACAATTTGGAAGCACTCCTAAGCTCCATCGACAGACGAATCGATCACTCCCGCACCATCTCCTACTATCGCTATGGCCAAGACACTCCGTGACTATTTCACCCCCGCCATTGCCAACGTGCCTGTTGGGCCCACTATCAATGTTGGGAATGGAAACTTTGAGATTCGTATGGGCCTCATCTCGATGGTGCAGGCAAGCCAGTTTTGTGGCTTGCCAAGTGAGGACGCAAACGCGCACTTGCAACACTTCCTTGAGCTATGCAACACCATCGTCATCAAAGACATCACACAGGACAGTATCAGGCTTCATTTGTTTCCTTTCTCCCTCACGGGGAAGGCAAAACAATGGTTCTATTAGAACAAGGAAGCTGTCAACACATGGGACAAATGTTCCACGGCGTTCCTCGCCAAATTCTTCCCCATGAGCAGAACCAGTGCCCTGAGGGGGAAGATATCAAACTTCCAGCAATCATCACTTGAGTCCATCCCTGAAGCTTGGGAAAGGCTCTAGGAATACATCTGTTCCTATCCTCATCATGGGATGGAAGATTGGCTTGTGCTCCAGAACTTCTATGAAGGTCTCACGGCCATGTCAAAGGGGCACGTGGACGTCGCTGCGGGAGGAGCATTCCTCTCCCTCACCATCGCAGATGCAACTGCACTCATCGAGAAGATGGTGGCAAACTAGAGCTGGGTTGAAGGAAGAAAAACACAAAAAGGCACGCATACCGTGAAGGAGACGGATTTCTTGCTGTAAAAATAGACCTGCTGATGCAAAAGCTGGATGATCACGCCACTAATCCTACTATGAGCACCACCCAGGCCATGGATTCACACATGACGTGTGAAGTCTATGGCAATGTTGGCCATTCACGGAACAACTGCCCTAAAACCCAAGAAGAATCTTCCTATGTCAACAACGGGTTTCGCCAACCATAATAGCAAGGTAACAATGGGTGGAACAACCAGCACCGCCCGCAAGGTAATAATTTTAATTCGAATTTCAATTCAAACCAACCCTCTTTGAGGGACCTCTTTGTGGGACAAGCTAAGATCAATGAGAATCTTACCAAAAAGCTGTCCTTCAACGATAAAATGTTTGAAAATATAAATGCAAAGCTTGAAACTCTGTCTTCTTCTGTTAAAAACCAGTTTAGTTTCAACAAAATGATAGAAACTCAGATTGCTCAAATAGCTGCTTCTATCCCTGTCAACAATACAGGAAAAATCTCGGGGCAACCCTAGACTTCTCCCGAGTTTGTTCATGCAGCTGCAGAGCAATGAAGGATGGAGAGTCTTGCCAACGGACAATAAATGTTGAACCCTTGCCGAAGGCCATCGGCAATTATCTAAAGAAAATTATTTTTTTACTTACTTATTTTCTTTTTCATTCAAAAAGAAAAGAGAAATTTTATATAATAAAATATATATTTATATATATCTTTGTATTTAAAAAAAGAGTATTTCTTTTTCTAGTTTTATAAAAACCTTATTTTATCTCAACATAATTTTTCTCCAAAAATATTATAAAAATCTTTTTCTAAAAGTTTAGTTTATGTTCTTTCCAAATCTATTTTTAAAATAATTTTTGAAAACCAAAAAGTGAAAAATAAATTTGTGGAAAATCAAAAGAGAGAGCAAATTTTTGAACTGGAGGGAATCGTAACGGCTACCATACTTGGATAGCCGTTGGAGGCACCTGGCAAAAGCTGGGACAGAGCAGGCCTCAGCAAGGGACCGGCCGGTCCTAGGGGGACCGCCCCCTGCTTGAGAAGCTGGCGCTCCAGATTTTTACCAACGGCTACTAGCCGTTGTCACCAGCCTCCCCACGCCTGCATCCGTGCCTATAAATATAAGGAGGCCGGGATTGAACTCCTCACCCCTCTCACTCTCACATTTTTCACTCCCTCTCCATCACTCTCTTGCTCCACCACTCTCCAAATATTTTCCACAAAGATCAAGTGCAAGAAAACTCTACAAAAACCTCTTGCACCTCCAACACAAAGCAAGCTCAAGCTCTCGTGCTAAGCTCACACACCATGAGTGGGATCGGGAGTCGGGTTTCCAGCATGTTCCGAAGAGGCCGTCACCCCAGTGGAGAATCAAGTCAAAATACTCCCCCGCGTGAGAACCTGCTGCAAGGAGGAGAGGAGGTGGCGCCAATAGGCCACGCCATCGACGAGGCCGACGCCCCTTCATCGACTTGGAGAATGAGCGGGAGATGCAAGCATACAACCTCCTCAAGGACTGTGAGTTCTTGCACATCCCGGCCTTTGACCCAATTCTTCTCCAACAAATAGGTATGGACACCGAATTTAATACCATTTTTGAGCACGTCAGTTGGAGCCAAGTTGCCCCTGTGCATGAACTTGGGTCTTGATTTTTGACTATCTAAGTTCTAGGCACTTTGCAAATTGTCGACAATGGTATTACTTTTCGCTGCTTTGGTAGAGAGCATAGCCTTTTCTAGAAGGAGCTTGCTACACGCTTAGGCTTTCACACTCGATGCTTCATTGACTTGGGTTTTTCTCTCTCGGGCTATCATCGTCATACTTTTTGGCATTTGATTATTGGGCAAAATGTTATTGTAAAGTTCCAACCCAATGTCAACATCATTCATCATCCCACTCTGAGGCTTATGCATAAATGGATTGCCAATTCTTTATTTCCTAGAGATGATGTGCACATGCTTATGATATTGAGTTGAAGTTGCTTTATGCCATGCTTAAAAACATTAAAATTTCTCCTGTGCATGAGATTGTTAAGCATTGGCTAAATTCTTTCAAGACTTCTACTCCTGTCAGTTGCACTTCACTCATCACTCGTCTTGCTACTAGTGTTGATCCCCATGCTGCAAATACCATTATTTATCTCTCTACTCCTCGCATTATGATTAATGACTTTTATTTGGGACAAGCCCATATTCTAAAATGTGATGAATCGGGAAGAAGATTGGTGTATTATTTTCTAGGATATATGAACGAGATTATGTTACCTAACCCAGATCTCGCTTTATATACTTCCCAATCTCTCACCTTCGACTTTGTTGAGAGGGAGGAAGCATGCAGGAGTTCTGTTTCCCGCAGGGCAACACGGAGGAGAAGAGGACATGATGAGGAGCCTGCACCACCACCGACTATGCTCACCATGACACCAGGGATGCAATGGTCCCCTATCATGTCTACACCCTGATTTACCCCTGAGTATGGACATGGTATAGGATACATTCCTCACCCACATGAGGCAGGAGGATCGGGGTGGCACGAGAAAATGCATTCCTCAGGATTAGAAGGCATGCCACCCCTAATTCTCCTACAACCAGTCACAGTAGAGGTCCTCAACACACGCATGGGAGGGCTAGAGCTCCAGAACAAGCAAATTCAAGGTACGCTCAACGCACATATCTGGACCTCCACCCAGTGGCACCAACAGTACCAGCAGTGCTTCGTGGACCTCGAAGATGCGAACCGTCGGTGGCACGAGGCACAGATGGCCTACCTATGCTCCATGGGACATTTCCCTGGACCAAAGCCTTGAGCTAGCTTGGGGGGAGGAGACCCACAGAGGTAACATGTATCTGTAAATTCTTGCATTTTATTTCTTGCATTTTAGTTCCATAATTTTATTTCCTTTATAATTCAAAAAAATTCCACTCCCATATGTGTTAAGATGTGTTAGTTTCTCTTCTGTTGAAATGATGAATAGTTGCTCTGTCTATAATTCGTTTGTGCCTAAGTTATAACTTAGTATTCCTCAAGATTTAAGTTTGTTGGCTGAAAATGTCTTATTCTGAAAACTTGAAATCTTGTGGGTTGCAATTGCATGATCCTTTTCTAAGTTGTTGCGAGATATGAGATGGTACAAATAGAGTTTGCTAAGACTTTGTTCTAAGAGAAACTTGACATCCTTTCAAAATTTCAAAATCAAAAGTTCCTGAATGATTATGAAATACCTACCAATGCCATATGACATGCTTTACATCAATAAACCTTTAGTCATATGATGCTTACAGAACTTTGAGTTGGGTCAAAATGTTGTGACCTTAGTGAGATTATGGTCATATGCCCATGATTGAGATTCACATGCACCCACCAAATAAAGCCGACTCTCACCCTGAGAGTTGCACACAACATACACCCATCCATCCACCAAAAATGGGCCAACTCTTACACTGAGAGTTTGCTCCCTGTTTCTACCAAATAAAAATGCCGACTCTTACCCTGAGAGACGCGCATTCATTATGCAAAACTATCACTCCCTACTTTTCACCATCATGACACTGTCCATCCAAAAGTTCTCATATGTCAAGATATGGGCTATGCTAGAAAAAAGAGAAGAACGCCAAGGCGCATGAGAAAACAAACGGGAAAGAAAATCCAAATAGCCATTCAAAAAAATAATGATGGTTTTATAGCCCATATCTCTACAAAAGTTCCATCCAATAAAAGAGAGTCATGATGCATGGAGTGCCAAAAATAATTAGAGTTAGGAATCCACCATCCTCATATTCCACACACTTGCACATCTCAATCAAGGTGTATGACTTGTATCTCCTTGTGGTCCGGTCTTTGACTTAGCAATACAGGTGATGTAAGTATGCCCACCTTTATACATGCCCAAAACTCCACTCTCAGCCTTAGTGGCAGGTTATAAAAGGAAACAATACAATGCCTTTGGTGAGGTAATCATACACTTTGAGTGATTGAGAGAATTATTTGATGAACTTGTTTTATTCTGCAAAATCTCATAAAAACCTCCGGATAGACGGTCTATCAATGAATGAATGACTAGTGATTCTGTTATAACCATTCTGTCTTGCAACCGCCCAAGAACTTGGAGACGCTACAAGCCCCATGAGCAATCAAGGTAAAGAGTGGATAGAAATACCAACTTATTTAAATTGCAAAGGAATGTTTTGTTATAGGCATGACACTTATGAATTATACCAACATTGTAGCAACTCTAATGCCAACGTTGATTAAACCCTAATGACATGATCCAGGTAAGCGCAAATAATTAATTAAAGTGCCAAGGGTCATTAAGGTTAATGACCCAAGGCATTTAATTAATTGTTCGCGCTTACCTAGATCATGCCATTAGGGTTTAATCAATGTTATTTTATGTGTTTAATGAACTTCTTTAATGACGTAGTTAACCCTAATGAACTTAGTAAGTAAGTTTTGGTTGGCTTGCAACTTTATCGTTAAGAAAAGTTGTACTCAAGTCCTTAATCTGGTCATGCATTCATCGAGCATCATGTTTACTATTCTATCACGTTGAAGCATATCATTTTATCGTATAGTTTCCGTTAACGGAGAGTTTAACGTTGTCGCACTAGATCCTAAGGAAGAGCAGACTCAAGAGTTGGGCATTGATCTAGAGCTCGAGACCGTCTACCCTAAATATCAATGTAAGCCCCGGATACATTCAAACCCTACTCTTATTTTATAAAAGTTTTATCGCTTCAGTTATGAAATGTTGCATTTGTAATAGGAGTTGAGTGAAAACCTACCAATTGCATTACCTGTCTTACTTCCTTATTCCTTGTTACCTGTTAATTGGAAAATGCATAGTAATGCTTAGCCCTACTTAGTTAGATAGGTTTTCAAAAAGTAAAAAAATGAAAAAGATGAGGTTGGCTTACTTGTTGGAATCATGATGATAGTTAATAAATCGAGTCCGGACGGCTAACTTTCTTTGGGAAAGTAGTCCCTCTATAGTGTTTTCGTCTGTTGATGCCCTAGGTCCCGTGTCGATGGTGAACTGGTGATATCGAAAAACTAGAAAATCCACATGGATGAAGTGATATACAGTGAGCCAGAGTCCCCACGTATGTCATGGAGTGATATATAGTGGGCCAGAGTCCCCACATATGTCATAGTGTGGTATGCTATGGGTTTAAGTTCCCACGTATATAGGTACACTGGGTCATAGTGCCCACGTGTATCATGTGGTGAAATATGGCTACGGTTGTTATTCCGGTATATCTGTGATCTGGTATGCATCGAAGTTAAATTCTCCGGTATCCGAGTGATCTAAGTCCCAGCTGGGTATGAAAATGGATTTGAATCGCCGTTGCTTCTCAGAGAAGAAGACTCGATCGGTGTTCATCATCGTAGTAACAACTTGAATGATGATAAGGTATCAAAATGAAGTTGATTGGTAATTTTGTGCTAAGAGCTAGACAACTTTATTTTCTGCCAAGTTTTTCTGCAAAAATTCTTATCGCTTGTAAGCCTTACCTTGTCCCCCTAGCCTGCATTTCCTGAGTCTTCACCCCTCTTTTTCGTCGGGTCAGTCTTGTTGAGTACTTTTGTACTCAGGGTTTGTTGAACCACTGTTGCAGGTGCTAACTGGTGTCACAAATCAGTTCATGTCGGTGGCCTCGATGTGACCTGGTTGACCTCTCCTGACTTAGGTGTTCTACCTAAGTTATCTTCTATAATTCTAGTCTGCTTCCGCAATTGAAGTCAAGTTGTAAAAGTTAACTTATTCATGTTTTGTAAATTTAATGTTATCATTCTTTCGCACTCTGATTTTATAACAAATGTTGTAATGTTACAGCTACTCCTTTGTTGATCCTGGTATGAGTCAAATGTGGTTTAATCGGGGTCCTTCGGGGGCACCCAACAGGGCTTTCTAAGTTATCTAGAACATATGCATGGCTGTCAGAGGTCTTCGGGACGATGATAGATGCGTGTGAGCCATATAATTTAGGAGGTTCTGCCACAGGGTGGTATCAGAGCTCATACAATGGATCAGCTACAACATTACATTGAAAAACTTCAAAATGAGTTTACAATATAAAAGTTTTCAAAAGTAACAAATTAAAAATAATCTTGCCTCTATCTTCTTTCTTGCTGAAAGACTTTATGAAGACTTTCCGATGATTCAAGTTAAAAGGCTTCAAGAAGTTCTTCAACTCTTCTATGGGAGGTCAAGAGGAGAGTCAACTTCACTGACCAAGCTATACTGAAGTAACTCTCAACAGTCAATCTGGTGCAGTGAAGATAGTGTATAGTATAAAGCCCTATATATCCTAACATGATGAAGATGAAGTGCTTCTAACGTTGAAAGGACGTATAGGACGAGCATATCACCTAGCATGCATAACATATAATATGATAATTAAAAACTTTCTCCTTATATTCTAGGAACAACTATTGTTCTTTGTAGCTGTTCTATTGACGAATCTCGTCCTATACCAGGTTTTGTTTACCAAATGATAATCTTTTATTCCATATATTTCTAGTCCTTGAGAGATTTATGGAATATATTTGGCATACACTATTACCTTAAAAACCCAAACCTGGTACGAATCCTTGATTCTTTTGTTAAGTATGTGTCATTCCTTGACTCTTTTCAACTCTAACACATGCTACCTCCTTGACGTTGTAAGGCGATGAATATCTTGCTCAAATATCACTTTAATTTTGTCCTCTACGGTGTCATGATCCTTGACTTGGAAACATCGTCGAAGCCTGGAGTCTCCTGTTGTAACATCCCCAAAAATCCAAACACCGAAAATACGAACTTTCAAAAATTTTTCTAAAGTTTATCGATGTTTGGTGAATGTCATGTAGGAAACCCACAAGTAGTTGCACAAGTAGAACCTAGGGTTAGCTTGAGCATCACATTTAATTTACCAAAGTTTGATTTGCTTCTTATTGATTTTATGTGATGAACAATAAAATCAAATAACCTATCATCGCATGTGTATGAGTTTGTCGACTAACCTCGGAAATGGAACCATCATGACCATGAGACCCTAGTGTACCTACCATGGTGTGTGCACCATGGTCACTAACACAATTAACAAGAATTAATGGCATAGTTAATTAGTGTTTGGAAATAGAAAATAGAAAGGGAAAAGAAAAGAAGAAGAAAAAGGAAAGGAGGAAACCAGCCTAGCCCAACGAGCTCTTCAGGCCGGCCTGCCCGTTTTCCCGCTTGCGGACCGCTCCTCCCCGCATTCACAAGCCCAGCAAGGCCCACAGCCGTGGCCTGCCTCCTCGCGCTGCCTCGGCCCGCTACCTCCCCTGCGCGTGCGTCGCCCGCCTGCGCGCTGCCGCGGCCCAGCACGGCCGAAGCGGCCCAGCAAGCGCTGACCACCCACGCGCCCGCGCCCGCCGCTGATGCCTGGACCCCGCCTGTCAGCTTCTCCATTTCCCTTTTATGGCCGCTCGTGCGTCATGTCCGCCGTGCTAAAAATGGCCATGGCCACGCGATGCCGTCCGCCGCTCGCCCATGACTTGCCACCGTGCCCCGGATGCCGTCCATCTCCACCTGCCCGCGCCGCGCTCCGACCCCAAAGCCCTAACCCTAACTTGTGGCCGCGCCCTGCCCTAGGATTAGCATCTGCCATCCTTGCCGTCTGCCATGGCTGCCGGCTGCTATAAGAAGGGGAGCTCAGTGCGCTAGGGTTTCCCCGCCTCCCTGTCCATCCAGGCAAGAAGAGGAGAAGAGGGAGGCGGGGAAGAGCTGCCGCTGCTGTTAGAGCCGGACCCGTGCGCCGCCGACGATGCTGCGCGAGCCACCAGAGGAGGGGACCTAGAGCCCCAGTGAGCCCACGCTGTCGCCCCGCGCTTCTTCCTCTCCACCAAGCCAACGCAGCCGCGCCGGACCGACCCGAATCGATGTCGCGCAAAGGTGAGCTCACCTCCGCCCACTCCATGGCCCCTGCCAGTACACCATCGCCGTTCCCGCTCCCCTCTCTCCCTTCCCCATCATTAACATCACCAACACTTCCACCATAGCCTAGACCGCCTAGACAGCAACATCTTAGGAGCGTGGCTCGACCACAGTGAGGCCACGCCACTTTGCGGACCTCGGTCGCCATGGCTTTGGCCGCCAGAGCGCCCTATGACCCCGCGGTCGTGCACGCCCCTGCCGAGCCCTCGCTAGCCACGCTAGTAGACTCAAGGAGCTCCTAGCTCCTCCGCACATAGGAAGGAGGAGAAGATGGAGGAGAAGGCGAAGCGCCACCAGCGAATTTGGCCGAAGGACCGCCGTCGCCGC
This sequence comes from Bothriochloa decipiens, assembly GCA_023333625.1. Classification (NCBI taxonomy): domain Eukaryota; kingdom Viridiplantae; phylum Streptophyta; class Magnoliopsida; order Poales; family Poaceae; genus Bothriochloa; species Bothriochloa decipiens. The sequence continues at coordinate 30,954,703 of CM041633.1, forward strand.
CGTCGGGTCGCCACTGCCGTCCGCCTAGCTTGGAGCCCCACGGCTAAATTAACATGGTCTGTCGCCTTCGCCTTGACCCCGTGAGCCCGTTGCATAAGTCAAAGTGGCCCCTTAGTCGCTACTACGCCCCGCAGTCACGGCCTCGCCGCCGGCCACCGTCGGAGCACGAACGCCGACGAGCAGAGGCACTCCCAGCTTGCCTGCGCCCCGTGGCCGTACCCTCCTGGCCACCTAGCCGCTGCACTGCCTTGCCCTAACCGCTCACAGCCGCTGCCCACCTGCACGTCGCTGGCGAGCCCGACCGCAACGGCCGCACGCGCGCGGCAGACGGAGGAAAGGGGAAAGGTTCCCCTACCCGGGCACTGAGTCCGCCACATGGACCCAGCCAGCCAACCGCGCAGCGCCACTTAGCCCCCTCCATCCATGGTCCACGGTGAACCAAGCCCACGGGGCCAGCGCTCGTGGACCAAGCCCAATAGAGGACCAGCCCGCCACGTGGCCAGTCCACACACCGACACATGTCCGGGCCGGGCCGGCCCAACCTGGCCCAGATCCAGTCCTGCCTAGGCCCGCTGAGGCCCGGTCGAGGCCCGGTCGGCATTGACCGTTGATCGGTCAACGTTGACCGTTGACCTGGCCCCACCTGTCAATGAAGACCCATGGGTCCCACCTGTCAGCCGCTGACCGAGTCCACCGTCAGTGCTGACATCAGCATGACGTCAGCATGACGTCATCCAGCCACCAAACCACGCTGACATCAGCATGCCCCGGATGCCGTCCATCTCCACCTGCCCGCGCCGCGCTCCGACCCCAAAGCCCTAACCCTAACTTGTGGCCGCGCCCTGCCCTAGGATTAGCATCTGCCATCCTTGCCGTCTGCCATGGCTGCCGGCTGCTATAAGAAGGGGAGCTCAGTGCGCTAGGGTTTCCCCGCCTCCCTGTCCATCCAGGCAAGAAGAGGAGAAGAGGGAGGCGGGGAAGAGCTGCCGCTGCTGTTAGAGCCGGACCCGTGCGCCGCCGACGATGCTGCGCGAGCCACCAGAGGAGGGGACCCAGAGCCCCAGTGAGCCCACGCTGTCGCCCCGCGCTTCTTCCTCTCCACCAAGCCAACGCAGCCGCGCCGGACCGACCCGAATCGATGTCGCGCAAAGGTGAGCTCACCTCCGCCCACTCCATGGCCCCTGCCAGTACACCACCGCCGTTCCCGCTCCCCTCTCTCCCTTCCCCATCATTAACATCACCAACACTTCCACCATAGCCTAGACCGCCTAGACAGCAACATCTTAGGAGCGTGGCTCGACCACAGTGAGGCCACGCCACTTTGCGGACCTCGGTCGCCATGGCTTTGGCCGCCAGAGCGCCACTATGACCCCGCGGTCGTGCACGCCCCTGCCGAGCCCTCGCTAGCCACGCTAGTAGACTCAAGGAGCTCCCAGCTCCTCCGCACATAGGAAGGAGGAGAAGATGGAGGAGAAGGCGAAGCGCCACCAGCGAATTTGGCCGAAGGACCGCCGTCGCCGCCGTCGGGTCGCCACTGCCGTCCGCCTAGCTTGGAGCCCCACGGCTAAATTAACATGGTCTGTCGCCTTCGCCTTGACCCCGTGAGCCCGTTGCATAAGTCAAAGTGGCCCCTTAGTCGCTACTACGCCCCGCAGTCACGGCCTTGCCGCCGGCCACCGCCGGAGCACGAACGCCGACGAGCAGAGGCACTCCCAGCTTGCCTGGGCCCCGTGGCCGTACCCTCCTGGCCACCTAGCCGCTGCACTGCCTTGCCCTAACCGCTCACAGCCGCTGCCCACCTGCACGTCGCTGGCGAGCCCGACCGCAACGGCCGCACGCGCACGGCAGACGGAGGAAAGGGGAAAGGTTCCCCTACCCGGGCACTGAGTCCGCCACATGGACCCAGCCAGCCAACCGCGCAGCGCCACTTAGCCCCCTCCATCCATGGTCCACGGTGAACCAAGCCCACGGGGCCAGTGCTCGTGGACCAAGCCCAATAGAGGACCAGCCCGCCACGTGGCCAGTCCACACACCGACACATGTCCGGGCCGGGCCGGCCCAACCTGGCCCAGATCCAGTCCTGCCTAGGCCCGCTGAGGCCTGGTCGAGGCCCGGTCGGCGTTGACCGTTGATCGGTCAACGTTGACCGTTGACCTGGCCCCACCTGTCAATGAAGACCCATGGGTCCCACCTGTCAGCCGCTGACCGAGTCCACCGTCAGTGCTGACATTAGCATGACGTCAGCATGACGTCATCCAGCCGCCAAACCCCGCTCAGTGCTGACGTCAGCTTGACGTCAGCATGACATCAGCCCTGTGCCATCTCCACTGTGCCCACGCACCACATGGACCAATCAGAGCGTGCCATGTGTCAGCCTCTGATTAATCTGCCCTTTTTCTTTTTTAGAAAATACAATAAACTTTAGAAATTTATAACTAATTCATACGAACTCTGAAAAATATGAACCAATTGTCCAAATTTTCATAAAAATGAGCTCTACGTCATAGGCTTATGTATGAGAGCATTTGGAGTTATTGAATTTTAGTGCTTCTTTGTGTTGACTCTATAGGAGCCGCTAACGCGGTTATTATGTCTCGTTTCAGAGGAGGAGCAGCTTGAGGAGGATGACTACGAGTACGAGGAGGAGCTCGGTGATGACTTTGTAGGTGCCACACCCCACCCAACCTCGTAGACCCTATTACGCATGGCATAATATCTAGTTTGTTAGTGCTTTATTTATGAATATCACCTGATGATAGGTTGCATGGTAGATTTGCTTGATGAGCCTTTACCTTGTCGCAACCTTACTCCTGCACACCTGCTGATAGGCTAGACGCATTCTTATTTACTTATGATGCTTTACTACTACTACGCTTATGTCTGTGTGGTGTGATACGTGGTGGAGAGTATGGTTATATGGTTAAGGCACATAGTGCCACTTTACTCGGGGAGAGTGCTGCGTGCGTCTTGGGTGTGTGGTGAGGGTTGAGTTGATCGAACACGATTCAATGACGAGCCATGTGGGCGAGTCTTGTCGAGGGATGTGTTCTGGGCATCCCCGTGTGAGGTGCTTGTGGCGGGCACATTGTGAGGTAAATGGTGATCCTGGGGGTGAGAACCTTCATGGAGCGAAGCCCCGGGTAGGAGGTGCTATTGTAGCATGGACTATTGTAGTCCCCTAAGAGAAGATAATCATATCTGATCCCCCTAGGACCGGATATCTCTTGAGGACCGGAACCGTGGGACTTACGTGCTCACCACTCGCTCTTGTATGGGCGGGAGACGGATGTCTGACTAGCTAGGACGGTGCCACTACTACTAGGTTGATAGCAGATAGTGCATCGCACCGGTTAGAAAGCAGCCGAAATCAGCTTAGGCGGGGCACTGCCGATGATAGTGATCTTGTGGTTACGGGAGTACATGCTCTGCAGAGTTTATGAATCTAAATATATAGTTCGCGGGCCACTGGTATGGCTCTTTCCTAAGACCCACGCTTCTCGGGAGTAGTGAGATGAGTCCTTCTATTCTCCCCCTGGTGTTACCCTTCCGGCTGTGAGGCGCTGAGACAGGCTCCGAGAGGGAGTTGGACCTGTCGACTGAGTGCGAGAGGGTGAGATGTGTGTGATGATGGAATGGGATGGATATGTGGATGAGATGGGTTAAAACTTGATGAATTATATTATATAATATTGGTCACTACTTGCATAGGAAACCACAGCCATATATTAGGTCTTCTGATTATATCCTGTGCATCCCACCAAATACTACATAGCAAAAGCAAAGCATAGGGTGGGTGATGTGGCCAGTACAAACCATACTGAAAATTATTTGGCAGGTGAACCCGACTACGACTTCACCGATGAGGAGTAGATGTCTCATTCCTATGCTCAAGCTTCTTTTTGGAGATTTATTGTACTTCCGCCTTCCGCAGCTGCCCCAGAAGCTGCCGCTACTCTGATGATCCCGCCAGTGTGGCGATGAACTATTTATGTAACCCCCTTCTAATTGTACTCTTTTGTTCGAAGTATGAATTTTTGTATCAACTATTGCTAGATAATGTGATGGTTTGAGCTTCGAACCATTGTATTATTTGTCATTCTGTGTATTTTCCCTTCGTAGAAAATTGAGGATGTTTCAGTTGGTATCGGAGCCATACTTGACCCTAAAACGAGACCCATAGGATTGGACGATAAAATTTGGAGAATCTTGAAATCTCTCGGTTATATACCGACCACTGCATATGCTTTTATGCATGGCTTACCTCTCTCTGTAACTTTTCTAACTCCATTCTCGTGTCAACCTGCAGATAGACCCCAACTTGCCACTTGGTCCATTGCCACCGATGGATGTCGTTGAGTTCAGACTCGACGGGACAGAGCATGGAGGCTATGCTCACGTGCTTCACGAGGTTCTCACCGAGCTTGGTGTTCCTATGGAGAACGTCGAGTACCTTTGCCACGGCAAGCCCACCCTTGGAGGAGGCATCGAGGGCTATAAGGCACTCCACATCAACATGCCTGCAAGCATGAACCTGCCTGGAGTTGCCGCCTTCACCGACTTCACCTTCGACAACGACACCGGCATGTGTGTTCAGACCATTTCGCGCTAGGCACTTCGCACTGTGCTGCGCAATGGGGCTGACTACCTAAGGGAGAGTCGCTTTCGTCTGCTTCCTCGTGCCCTCGACGTTCAGCAGGGTACTTGGGAGGAGATCGCCTACACCGAGCAGAATGTCAGAGTTGACCGTAACCCTTGCAACCGCACCTCCGTGATGTACCTGCAGTGTCAGGAAATGTACATTGCCGAGTTGGAGCAAAAGGGACGCCATGATCATCACTACCTGATGGAGGTTGACGAGAGGATCCGCAAGTCGGAAGATAAGGAGGCAGCATGGAAGCAGAAGATTGCGGACCTAGAGCATGAGTTGGCGTGCAAGGAGCACACGCACCGAGACCAGATCACCAGTCTGATGAATGAGATGGATAAGCTGCAGATCCATAACAGCCATCTCATCAGGAAGATTGGAGAGCTTGAGACCACTATAGCTGAGAAGAACGAAGACATTGCAAAGAGATTCCAGGAGAAGAGTCAAGATGCCGCCTACAGGGACAAACTCCATGAGCAGTGTAAGGCTCAGCGCGAGAAGTTGCTGCAGGAATACACCCTTGCTAGCTACAACTAGGGACACCTGATTAACTATGTCCATAAGACAACATACCTCATGGATAAGCTCAAATGCACCATGGAGGCTTGGAAGAAGTCTGATCGTAAGAGAGTTAGGGAGTACGAGGAGTTGCAGGATGAGATCCCCTTACGAGCCCGTAAGAAGGTCAGAGTTGAGACGTTCGATCTAGGCCAATCTCGCCTTAACTTGAGTGGGTGCCCCACCACTGGACTCAGTGGACAATCAGTGTCCACCCCTCAGCTTGAGGAGGCCTGTCGTTATGTCTCTCGCCTTCGGATGACTGATGAGCAGATCCAAGCCTCGGGCATCGACATACCTCCCGCAACTTAACTGATGAGCAGATCCAAGCCTCGGGCATCGGTATACCTCCCGCAGCTTATAGTTTGGACCAGTCCCTAGGGATGTTTTAGTACAGTGAAGAATCGAGAGATGACGGACCCTATGTGGCCAAATGATCAGACTCACTATGACGCTGAGTAGTTGTCCACCCCTTTTGCTAGAACTACCTACGTGTAGTACGTTTCTCGTGAGTCTCCTAGCACAGCTGCTAGAGACATCACCGTGTAATAACTTGATGTAATGGATGAATCGGATTTTATCGCATCTTTATGGATCTTCATTCTTCTTTGTATGAGTGTTGGATAGATTTAAATCTTTCTAAATCATTTAAGCTAGTTTAATTGTTATTACATCATTAACGTCGAAGTTATATCACATGCACTTATGCCCTAAGTCTTAAAGCAGGATGTCCACTCATCGTGCCAACCACCTGAGCAACCACTCCCCTTCACCTATGCCAGCCAGGGGCCGTGGATGCGGTTGTGGTCGTGGACGCGTTGGTCGTATACCCCTCGACCTTGAGGAGCCACCTCGCGCTGCCACCCCACAGCGTGCGCACCCACCACCGCCGGTTGTTGAGCCGGAGCCAGCTGCTGCAGGCACAGCTGGAGGACCGCCACAGCCTGTTGTTGAGCCCGAGCCTGCCGCTGGAGGAGATGCAGCTCCACCACCACCCGCACCACTTTTGGCGGATGTGATGGCTCAGCAGACCGAGCTTCTTCGTGCCTTAGCTGAGAACCTGCTGCATCCCCACCACAGGGAGCCACGCGATGACTACTACAAGAAGCTGGAGTTCTTTCTCAAGCTGAGGCCCTCGATGTTCGATGGCACCAATGTCGACCCCATCGCTGCTGATGACTGGCTGAGGGAGATTGAGAAGAAGATGGACTTGACCACCTGCACTGACGAGGAGTGTGTTGGCTTGGCAACTCACTAGCTTGTGGGTGCTGGGCGTTCTTGGTGGGACAGCCTCTGCGAGACCCACCAGGACCCCGCCCACATCTCCTGGGATGAGTTCGTGGATGAGTTTTGTGCGTTCTTCATTCGCGAGGGCGCGCTGGAGAAGAAGGAGAATGAGTTCCGCAATATCTCCATGGGAGGTGACAAGGTGCATGAATATACCACCCACTTCAATAACCTCCTGCGTTATGCTCCTGTCTCAGTGGTGAACTCTGAGAAGGAGAAGATGTAGTACTACCGCAAGGGCTTATCTAGTCGCATCAGGCTCTCCCTCTCAGGCACCAAGAGCCACACCCTGCGTGACATGATCGACAGGTGCATGGAGATTGAGAAGAACCGTGATGACGTTTTCAAGGAGAAGGAAGTGCTTGGCAAGACCAAGAAGCACCGTGCTGAGGGCAGCTCCCGTGCACCTGCTCCACGGAGGTCACGTGGTGAGGCATCTCAGCATCCCCGCTCTCGCTTCGCCCAGGGAGCTGCACACAGTTCGAGCCGGGGCGGTGGTATCCATACCAGCAACTACCCCCGCCCTGCTCAGGACCACCAGGCATACGCCCATGCCACACCCGGAGGTAGCACGTGGAGGTCCACCACGCCATCCCCCACAGGTGACGCGACCTACACTTGCTTCGCTTGTGGCCAGCTGGGTCACAAGGCCGCCGAGTGCCCGAGCAAGGTTGCACCGGCTACACCAGCGCTCGCCAGGCAGAACCAGGGTACCCCGTACAAGCAGGTGCCCTCTGGAGCACCCCGTGGCCGCCTCACCCACATCTCAGCAGAGGCTGCCCAGAGTGCCCCCGACATGGTGTACGGTATGTTTTTAGTGCATGGAGTTAAGGCATCCGTGCTGTTTGATTCAGGAGCTACATGTTCATATATATCCACCAAGTTTGCATGAGAGCACCATATACCTGTCACTCCATGAAAAGAAGCCTTATACACCAGTTCACCTTAATATGTAAGGGAGTGAGTATCACAATCGAGGGTCTTACCTTTCTTGCTGATCTTACCTTGATACCCTTCGAAAGCCTAGACGTCATTCTAGGGATGGTTTGGTTAACCAAGAACAAGGGAGTGATATCTTGCTCACCTAGATTTGTGGATATAACCCATCCAAGTGGTCGTCAGATCAGATGTGAGCCAAACAAAGGGATAGATGTTTCTATGCTATGCGCCCTTGAAGAGAAGTCGCTTGAGGAAGTGCCTGTAGTTCGTGAGTACCCCGATGTCTTTCCTAAAGAGCTGCCAGGGATGCCACCGGACAGGGATGTCGAGTTCGTGATCAACCTATTGCCTGGTACAAGTTCGATTTCCAAGCGACCCTACCGTATGGCAGTTGATGAGCTTAAGGAGATTAAGAAACAACTTGAGGAGCTATCCGAGAAAGGGTTCATTAGGCCCAGTGCCTCGCCCTGGGGATCTCCTGTTCTGTTTGTTAAGAAGAAGGATGGAACACAGAGGATGTGTGTTGATTACAGGAACCTGAATGCTGTGACCATAAAGAACAAGTATCCCCTGCCGAGGATAGATGACCTACTAGATCAGCTTCGTGATGCTAAGTACTTCTCCAAGATCGACCTCAGATTAGGCTACCATCAGATGAAGATCAGAGAAGAGGACATTCCCAAGATAGCATTGTCACTAGATATGGGTAGTATGAGTACACTGTCGTATCCTTCGGTCTTACGAATGCACCAGCTTATTTTATGAACATGATGAATAAAGTGTTCATGCAGGAGCTGGATAAGTTCATGGTGGTCTTCATTGATGACATTCTTGTCTATTCTGCCAACGCCAAGGCGCATGAACAACATCTGAGGATAGTGTTGGAGAAGTTGAGAAAGCATCAGCTCTACGCCAAGTTCAACAAGTGTGAGTTCTGGCTTGAGGAGGTCGCTTTCCTAGGCCATGTACTCAATGCTGATGGAGCAGCTGTTGATCCGTCCAAGATTGAGATAGTGAAAGGATGGGAGCAGCCACAGAATGTGACCGATGTGAGAAGTTTCTTGGGATTGGCTGGCTATTATCGCCGATTCATTGAGAACTTTTCCAAGATAGCTCACCCCATGACCAACCTCCTGAAGAAGACCAAAGAGTTTGAATGGACGCCCCAATGCGAACAGAGTTTCTAGACTCTGAAGAAGAAGCTCACCACTACGCCTGTTCTTGCCTTGCCAGATATCCACCAGGACTTTGTGGTCTATTGCGATGCATCTCGCCTTGGGCTCGGTTGTGTTCTGATGCAGAATGGGAAAGTCATTGCCTATGCTTCTCGCCAGCTTCAAGAGCAAGAACAGCGTTACCCCACCCATGATCTCAAGCTTGCAGCTGTGATCCATGCATTGAAGATTTGGAGGCACTACCTGATTGGGAACAAGTGTGAAATCTACACCGATCACAAAGAGCCTGAAGTACTTTTTCACCCAGGAAAATCTAAACATGAGACAGCGTCGTTGGCTTGAGTTGATTAATGACTATGACGTGGAAATTCTCTATCACCCTGGGAAGGCCAATGTGGTCGCTGACGCTCTTAGCCGCAAGAGCCATTGTCATGCATTGTTCGCCACCACCTTGCCCAAGGAGTTGCAAGAGGGCATTGATGAGTTACAGATGGAAGTGATACCCCATGGCCTGTTGAATGAGCTTCGCGTACACTACACCCTCATGGATAGGATCCATGAAGCCCAACACCATTGCCTAGAGATTTGGGAGATACACGAGCTCCTAACGCAAGGCAAGTGCCCAGAGTTCAGTGAAGATGATCAAGGTACTTATTGGTACAAGGACAGGATTTGTGTGCCTGCGGACCCAGCTATCCGCAATGAGATCCTCTCAGAAGGGCATGACTCTAAGTATTGTATCCACCCAGGTAGTACTAAGATGTATGCTGATTTGAAAGGGAAATTCTGGTGGAAGAACATGAAGTCAGACATTGCAGAACATGTTGCTAAATGTGACATTTGTAAGCGCATCAAAGCTGAGCACAAGAGACTTGCAGGACTGTTAAAGCCACTTGATATACTTGAATGGAAATGGGATAGCATTTCTATGGACTTCATTGTGGGTTTTCCTCGAACCTCGAAGGGCTATGATGCTATATGGGTGATAGTCGATTGCTTGACTAAGGTAGCTCACTTCCTAGCCATCAAGAATGATGCCCGAGTTGGCCAGCTAGTAGATCTATATGTCGAGAACATTCTCAAGCTGCATGGAGCCCCTAGGAGCATAATATCCGATCGGGGGCCCCAAGTTCTGGAAGGCCCTGAACAAGTCAATAGGGAGCAAGCTACACTACAGTACCGCTTACCACCCTCAGACAGATGGTGAGACAGAAAGAGTGAACCAGATCCTTGAAGATATGCTTCGAGCTTGTGTTCTAAAATATGAAACTGATTGGGAGAAGAGTTTTCCCTTTGCAGAGTTCTCCTACAACAACAGTTACCAGGCTAGCCTCAATGTCACCATTTGAGGCTATGTATGGAAGGCCATGCAGAACACCCCTGATGTGGTCCGAAATAGGAGAAAGATCATTCTTTGGCCCTGCTACCATCAAGGAGGCCGAAGAAGGAGTTGCCCAAGTGTGAGAGAATCTGAAGATTGCCTAGAGCCGTCAGAAGAGCTATGCCGACAAGAGGTGTAGGGACCTCGAGTTTGAAGTTGGGGACTATGTCTATCTCAAGGTCTCCCCACTTTGAGGGACCGTCAGATTCCATGTGAAGGGGAAGCTAGCACCAAGGTATGTGGGACCGTATAGAATCTGTGAGAGTATTGGCAAACTTGCCTGTAGAATCAAGTTACCCGCACAGGCAGCAGGAGTACACCCAGTGTTCCATGTGTCACAACTACGCAAGTGTTCGCAACCGCTAGAGCATCCGATACCCACAGAGGCACTTGATATTCAGGACACCTTGGAATATAGAGAGCACCCCTCCGCATTATGGATAGGACCACCAAGGAAACCAGAAAAACCAGCACACCATACTTGAAGGTTCAGTGGAGCAATCACACAGAACGAGAAGCAACTTGGGAGAAAGAGTCAGAAATGAGGAAGCTCTACCCCTACCTGTTTGAAGAGTAAGTTACACTTTTGAATCTCAAGGACGAGATTCTCATAATGGGGAGGACTATAACATCCCCAAAAATCCAAACACCGAAAATACGAACTTTCAAAAAATTTTCTAAAGTTTATCGATGTTTGGTGAATGTCATGTAGGAAACCCGCTAGTAGTTGCACAAGTAGCACCTAGGGTTAGCATGACCATCGCATTTAATTTACCAAAGTTTGATTTGCTTCTTATTAATTTTATGTGATGACCAATAAAATCAAATAACCTATCATCGCATGTGTATGAGTTTGTCGATTGACCTCGAAAATGGAACCATCATGACCATGAGACCCCAGTGGACCTACCAGGGTGTGTGCACCATGGTCACTAACACAATTAACAAGAATTAATAGCATAGTTAATTAGTGTTTGGAAATAGAAAATAGAAAGGAAAAGAAAAGAAGAAGAAAAAGGAAAGGAGTAAACCAGCCCAGCCCGACGAGCTCTTCAGGCCGGCCTGCCCATTTTCCCGCTCATGGCTCGCTCCTCCCCACGTTCACCAGCCCAGCAAGGCCCACAGCCGTGGCCTGCCTCCCCGCGCTGCCTCGGCCCGCTACCTCGCCCACGCGCGCGTTGCCCGCCTGCGCGCTTCCGCGGCCCAGCACGGCCGAAGCGGGCCAGCACGGCCAAAGTGGCCCAGCAAGCGCTGGCCACCCGCACGCGCGCTGCGTGCCTCGCCCGCGCTGCCGCTCGGCCTAGCAAGACCGCCCGCGCGCCCGCGCCCGCCGCTATGTCGCTGACGCCTGGACCCCGCCTGTCAGCTTCTCCTTTTCCCTCTTATGGCCGCCCGCGTGTTGCGTCCGCCGTGCCAAAAATGGCCATGGCCACGCGATGCCGTCCGCCGCTCGCCCATGACTCGCCACCATGCCCCGGATGCCGTCCATCTCCACCTACCCACGGCGCGCTCCGCCCCTGAAGCCCTAACCCTAACTTGCGGTCGTGTCCTGCCCTAGGATTGGCATTTGCCATCCTTGCCGTCCACCATGGCTGCCAGCTGCTATAAGAAGGGTAGCTCAGTGTGCTAGGGTTTCCTAGTGCCGCACAGCCATTTGACGCCGGCCGCACCACCGCTCGCCTGTCCAAGCAAGAAGAGGAGAAGAGGGAGGCGGGGAAGAGCTACCGCTGCTGCCGGAGCCGGACCCGCGCACGCCGCCGACGCTGCTGCGCGAGCCATCGGAGGAGGACCCGGAGCCCTAGTGAGCCCACGTTGTTGCCCAATGCTTCTTCCTCTCCACCAAGCCGACGCAGCCGTGTCGGACCGACCCGAATCGACACCGCGCGAAGGTGAGCTCACCTCCGCCCGCTCCATGGCCGTCGCCAGTACACCGCCGCCGTTCCCGCTCCCCTCTCTTCCTTCCTCGTCATTAATTTCACCAACACTTCTGCCATAACCTAGACCACCTAGATAGCAACATCTTGGGAGCGTGGCTCAACCACAGTGAGGCCACGCCACTTTGCGGACCTCGGTCGCCATAGCTTTGGCCGTCGGAGCGCCGCTATGACCCCCACGGTCGTGCGCGCCCCTGCCGAGCCCTCGCTAGCCACGCCAGTAGACTCAAGGAGCTCCCAGCTGCTCTGCACGTAGGAAGGAGGAGAATATGGAGGAGAAGGCGAAGCACCACCTGCGAATTTGGCCAAAGGACCGCCGTCGCCGCCGTCGGGTCGCCACTGTCGTCCGCCTCGCTAGGAGCCCCGCGGCCAAATTAACGTGGTCTGTCGCCTTCGCGTTGACCCCATGAGCCCGTTGCACAAGTCGAAGTGGCCCCTTAGTCGCTGCTACGCCCCGCAGCCGCGGCCTTGCCGCGGCCACCGTCGGAGCACGAACGCCGATGAGCCGAGGCACCCCCAGCCTGCCTGCGCCCCACGGCCGTACCCGCCTGGCCACCGCGCTCGCCTAGCCGCTGCACTGCCTTGCCCTGACCGCTCACAGCCGCTGCCCGCCTGCACGTCGCCGGCGAGCCCGACCACACCGGCCGCACGCGCGCGGGAGACGGAGGAAAGGGGAAAGGTTCCCCTGCCCGGGCACCGAGTCCGCCACGTGGACCCAGCCAGCCAACCGCGCAACGCCACTTAGCCCCCTCTGTCCATGGTCCACGGTGAAGCAAGCCCACGGAGCCAGCGCTCGTGGACCAAGCCCAACAGAGGACCAGCCCGCCACGTGGCCAGTCCACACACCGACACGTGTCCAGGCCGGGCCGGCCCAACCCGATCCAGCCCTGCCCAGGCCCGCCGAGGCCCGGTCGAGGCCCAGTCGGCGTTGACTGTTGATCAGTCAACGATGACTATTGACCTGGCCCCACCTATCAGTGACCAGACCTGTGGGTCCCACCTATCAGCCGCTGACCGAGTCCACCGTCAGTGCTGACGTCAGCATGACATCCTCCAGTCGCCAGACCCCGCGTCAGTGCTGATGTCAGCCTGACGTCAGCATGATGTCAGCCCTGTGCCATCTCCACTATGCCGGCGCACCACATGGACCAATCAGAGCGCGCCATGTGTTAGCCTCTGATTAATCTACCCTTTTCTTTTTCAGAAAATAGAATAAACTTCAAAAATTCATAACTAATTCATACGAACTCTAAAAAATATGAACCAATTGTCCAAATTTTTATAAAAATGAGCTCTAGATCATAGGCTTATGTATGAGAGCATTTGGAGTTATTGAATTTTAGTGCTTCTTTGTGTTGACTCTATAGGAGCCGCTAACGCGGCTATTATATCTCTTTTCAGAGGAGGAGCAGCTTGAGGAGGATGACTACGAGTACGAGGAGGAGCTCGATGATGACTTCGTAGGTGCCACACCCCATCCAACCTCGTAGACCTTATTACGCATGGCATAATATCTAGTTTGCTAGTGCTTTATTATTGAATATCACCTAATGATAGGTTGCATGGTAGATTTGCTTGATGAGCCTTTACCTTGTCGCAACCTTACTCCTACACACCTGCTGATAGGCTAGACGTATTCTTATTTACGTATGATGCTTTACTACTACTATGCTTATGTCTGTGTGATGTGATGCGTGGTGGAGAGTATCATTATATGGTTAAGGCACATAGTGCCACTTTACTCGGGGAAAGTGCTGCGTGCGTCTTGGGTGTGTGGTGAGGGTTCAGTCGATCGAACAGGATTCTTCGACGATCCATGTGGGCGAGTCTTGTCAGGGGATGTGTTCTGGGCATCCCCGTGTGAGGTGCTTGTGGCGGGCACTTTGTGAGGTAAATGGTGATCCCGGGGGTGAGAACCTTCATGGAGCGAAGCCCCGGGTTTGAGGTGTATTGTAGCAAGGATTGTTGTAGTCCCTAAGAGAAGATAATCATGTCTGATCCCCCTAGGACCTGATATCTCTTGAGGACCGGAACCTTGGGACTTACGTGCTCACCACTCGCTCTTGTATGGGTGGGAGACGGGTGTCTGACTAGCTAGGACGGTGCCACTACTACTAGGTTGATAGCAGATAGTGTCAGGAGTACGGGCATGGAGACCCACACCCTTCTAGACAGCATAGTGACCTTGGGGGCCCGGTACTATGTCTCACAGTCTCAGTGTGCCGGTGGTACCTATCCGGGATGTCCCAGTACTGAGTGGTAGGGTGGCATCGCACCGGTTAGAAAGCAGCCGGAATCAGCTTAGGTGGGGCACCGCCGATGATAGTGATCTTGTGGTTACGAGAGTACATGCGCTGCAGAGTTTATGAATCTATATATAGTCCACGGGCCACTGGTATGGCTCTTTCCTAAGACCCACGCTTCTCGGGAGTAGTGAGATGAGTCCTATTCTCCCCCCTGGTGTTACCCTTCCGGCTATGAGCCGCTGAGACAGGCTCCGAGAGGGAGTTGGACCTGTCGACTGAGTGCGAGAGGGTGAGATGTGTGTGATGATGGAATGGGATGGACATGTGGATGAGATGGGTTAAAACTTGATGAATTATATTATATAATATTGGTCACTACTTGCATAGAAAACCATAGCCATATATTAGGTCGTCTGATTATATCTTGTGCATCCCACCAAATACTACATAGCAAAAGCAAAGCATAGGGTGGGAGATGTGGCCAGTACAAACCGTACTGAAAATTATTTAGCAAGTGAACCCGACTATGACTTCAGCGATGAGGAGTAGACGTCTCGTTCCTATGCTCAGGCTTCTTTTTGGAGATTTATTGTACTTCCGCCTTCCACAGCTGCCCCAGAAGCTGCCGCTACTCTGATGATCCCGCGAGTGTGGCGATGAACTATTTATGTAACCCCCTTCTAATTATACTCTTTTGTTCGAAGTATGAATTTCTGTATCAACTATTGCTAGATAATGTGATGGTTTGAGCTTCGAACCATTGTATTATTCATCATTCTGTGTATTTTCCCTTCGTGGAAAATTGAGGATGTTTCACCTGTGGCTAGCGACCATAAGGAAATACAACTGGGCGTTTGCCGTTACCCATGTCTATGGTCATGATAACTTATAGTTCACAATTAGGGTGTTTTCATTCTTTGCTCATGTTACTCTCTTGACCTTGATATCTGACAAATATTGTTCAAGAGTTACTTTGATTATGTTCTATAGTGGTGTCATGACCCGTGACTATGGTGCCATGTCAACCTGGGATTTCCAGTGATTCACGATCACATGAATTTTTGCCAGGACACGCACTGGTATCGTAGTCGGTGCTCCTGAACCATTATCGCTCACGATTTATGTTCTTACTCCTTGAACACTTCCTAGGGATTCAAAGTTGTCTTTTGAGTTCCTAAATACCTTGTGATGCTGACCAACTTCTGATATCGGTTACCTGCTCAATGTTTTGAGATGTGGGTTACTCCTGTTGTGCCCTATAGTGGTGCCGTGTTTCGTAACCCTGGTGCCGCAATGGAACCTAGAGTCTCTTGTGTGACCCGGGCACAGAAGTTTCTACTGGGTGCGCGTAGGTATCGAGATTTGTAGGCATGAGCTATTATAGCTTCGCAATTAATGTACCCCTACTGTTCGAACGAATCCTTACTTTAACTCCTTTGAAAACCTAAATACCATGTTAGTTGCAACCTCTTGTATATCTTGGTTGTAACTCTTGAATCACACCTTGTTGTTTTATGAACTTCTGTCAAGTTATATTGCTTGACACATTTCCATTTCCATTGTTTACCCCACGGGATTTTGTTGCTTCGAAATCTCGGGACGAGATTTCTTTAAGGGGGTAAGATTGTAACATCCCAGATGTTAGTAAGTAATTAAAATTATAATTAAGTGTATTATCAAGCATAATCATTGAGCATCATGGCATAAATGCATTCATGTTTAAGATTGTCTTTTATGTGGTGCTTTGTTTTATACATGAAATGATAAGTTGATTGCTAATTCAAAAACTACTTTCAAAACCCTATTTTACCCCTCTTTCTATATTTCAAAATTTATAAGGAATTTTGATAGACTCTCAAAATATGGTTTGTAGATCTTGACAAGAGCTACAAAGTTGGTATTCGAAGTTTTTCAAGTTTTCAAAAAGAATTTCAAATGAATTTGAAAATATAGTTTTTCAACACTTGTCCCCTTTTGATTTTAAATCCATATTTCAAAAATTATGCATAATTTGGGAACTTTGTATATGAAAAATGTTTGGTATGAAAATTTGAGCTTTCCATAGTTTTGAAGATTTTTAAGTTTTATTGAAAATTCAAAAGTAATTTTGAATATTTTTTCTAGGGATTTGCTTCCCTTTTGAATTTGAATTCATATTTCAAAATCTAGACATAATTTGAAAATTTATGCAAATGATATTTTAGGATATTTTCAAGTTATTTAGAAAAATCAAAAGATATTTAAAATATTTGTTTATAGAGTTTTGTCCCTTTTTGTCCCCTTTTCAAATTTACTTTCAAAACTCGATTTTCCTTGCTGATTCCCAAAAACTTCATTTTGAGAAAAGTGTAGAGCATGAAATTCTAATCATTCCATAGATTGGGAGTTTTTCAAATTCTATTCAAAATTTAGGAGTAATTTACAAAATTCAACTAGTGGCAATTCTATAAATAGTGCCAATCGCAAAGTGACATCTCCAGCTTCGCCACCGGCGACCTTCTGCGCGTTTCTGACCACATCCGCTGGCTTCCAGTCGCGTCCATAGCTGCCAGCTCTTGCTTGGACGTGGCATGAACCGCTCTACGTGTCGCCAAGACCTTCGCGACGCCTTCTTTTATATATAGATGTAGCTGTGGGCGCCCCCCTTTTTTCTCTGTTTGGGTCGTCGCCGTCGAGCTCCATCACCCGCGAAATTCGTCGCCACCTTGACACCAGCACCCTCCAGCGTTTGCTACTGGCTTCATTAATCTCTGGCGACTCGCCCGGACCTGCTTGCCTCGCCTCTTGCGACCCAAGTCGTCCTCAGCGCCAGTTGCCACCGCGGCCATCAGCCATGGTCGCCGAGCTCGGTTCCGACGTGGCCAGGCCGCCTCGGTTCATCATTTTCTTCACCATCTTTTGTTTTGGCTTTGCCTTGTCCTCCTGAAGCTAGCCATGTCCTTGGTTTCGCCTTGCTCGGGCCGTAGCTGCTGGTTGCCGCTACGATCATCCGCCATGGCCGCGGCTCACGTGGCCACGCCTCCACGCACCACTTCCAGTCGATTTGAGTGCACCATCGAATGCGCAGGAGTCCAAGAATGCTCCTATGCCTCTCCTTTGCCGCTGGTAAGCACTTTCCCCGCCGAAAACGGCCTTCCCGAGCGTCCTCTGTACATGAATCGCTACCAGGGACCTCATCCAAAATTCAACAAAACAGGGGTCTAACTGCGAAGTCCATGACTCAGGTGAATAGTGCCTCGAGGACCTGTTTGTAGCAGTTTTTCTTAAACTTCGGAAATTCATATCTGGAGCTTGGTAACTCTATTTTTGGTGAACCAAATTTTGTTGTGTTCCTTGTGATGCCTATAAAACATGCTATGTTTTCTAGAAAAATAAATAGTTATGTTTTATGCTTTTTATTTGATGATAGAAAAGAAGAAAAAATTTATATATCATGTTGTATAGCTCCGTTTCGTTTGAAATTTTTATGACATGTTTCTTATGCCATGTGTGTGCTGTAGTAAAAATATTATGGTCATTGGATGCCATATGCTTTATCTTTTGTTTTATCTTGTTTGTTGCTAATTAAATAGTTTATAAATATAATAAAAATGTATAAATGAAAAATATGGTTCCTTTACTTTTGTATGATGTTGCTATGTCATATTAACACCTAATATGTTTATGTGGTTTTAGAATATGTGGAGTTTTATATTTATCTTGTGTAATGCTTTTAAAATAGTTTATAATTAGCTAGTTGTTTAATCTTGTTATGCTTTCACCAATGCATTGCCGTGCATCATGTCATGAGTTCATCATGCTAAAGCATGCATCATTCCATTACGTGTAGTTTTCGAAAGTGAGTTGAATCGTGGTAAACAAGCTTCAAAAAAATGTCATCCACCAATGGTGTTGAAGTCATTCATAATGGTGCCGGTATCGTTGATCCATGGAGTTGATGTCAAATCTGACATTTGGAAAGCTAACTTCTTTCCAACACAGGCAAGCTCCGGATGCATTTAAACCCTATCCTTGTTTTTATAAAAAGTTTTTATCACTTCAGTTATGAAATGTTGCATTATGTGATAGGAGTTGAGTGAAAACCCACCAATGCATTACCTGTCTTACTTCCATATTCCTTGTTACCTGTTAACTAGAAGATGTATAGTAATGCTTAGCCCTGCTTAATTAGTTAAGTTTTTAAAATGTAAAAGAATGAAAAAGATGAGGTTGGCTTACTTGTTGGAATCATGATGATAGTTGATAAATCGAGTCCGGATGGCTAACTTGCTTTGGGAAAGGAGTCCCTCTATAGTGTTTCCGTCTGTTGATGCCCTAGATCCCGTGTCGATGGTGAACTAGTGATATCGAGAAACTAGAAAATCCACATGCATGAAGTGATATACAGTGGGCCAAAGTCCCCACGTATGTCATGGAGTGATATATAGTGGGCCAGAGTCCCCACATATGTCATAGTGTGGTATGTTGTGGGTTTAAGTTCCCACGTATATCGGTACACTGGGTCATAGTGCCCACGTGTATCATGTGGTGATATATGGCTGCGGTTGTTATCCCGGTATATCTATGATTTGGTATGCATCGAAGTTAAAGTCTCCGGTATCCCAGTGATCTAGATCCCAACTGGGTATGAAAATGGATTCGAATCGCCGTTGCTTCTCGGAGAAGAAGACTCGATCGGTGTTCATCATCGTAGTAACAACTTGAATGATGGTAAGGTATCAAAATGAAGTTGATTGGTAATATTGAGCTAAGAGCTAGAAAACTTTATTTTCTGCCGAGCTTTTCTGCAAAAATTCTTATCTCTTATAAGCATTACCTTGTCCCCCTAGCCTGCATTTCCTGAGTCTTCACCCCCCTTTTTCGTCGGGTGAGTCTTGTTGAGTACTTTTGTACTCAGGGTTTGTTGAACCCCTGTTGCAGGTGCTGACTGGTGTAGCAAATCAGTTCATGTCGGTGGGCTCGATGTGACCTGGTTGACCTCTCCTGACTTAGGTGTTCTACCTAAGTTATCTTCTATAATTCTAGTCTGCTTCCGCAATTGAAGTCAAGTTGTAAAAGTTAACTTATTCATGTTTTGTAAATTTAATGTTATCATTCTTTCGCACCCTGTTTTTATAACAAATGTTGTAATGTTATAGTTACTCCTTTGTTGATCCTGGTATGAGTCAAATGTGGTTTAATCGGGGTCCTTCGAGGGCACCCGCCAGGGCTTTCTAAGTTATCTAGAATATATGCATGGCTGTCAGAGGTCTTCGGGACGATGATAGATGCGTGTGGGCCATATAATTTAGGAGGTTCTGCCACACCTGGTTGCTGCATCCCCCTGACCGACCTTGGCAGGTCAGTTTCTGGCTGGACCTAGGCTTGGCCCATGTGGTGCACTCGAGTCAGTTTGCTTTCGTTGGGCTGATTCCTAGTGGGTTTTCTTGTTTTGCTATGGGCCAAATTGGTGGAGTTTGAATATTTGTTGTTTTTTCTTTATTTCCTGGCCCAAATTGATATATTCCATGAATACCCTTCAAAACAAGTACAAACACCAAAACTATAGAATTTGTTAGTATAAAAGCCCTATTTCTATAGTTTTGGGTGTTTCCTACACTAGTGTTGGCAGGGTTAGAAATGAGTTAAGGACCACCAACAGCGATCGGTCCCCTGGTGGGGCTTGCTGGCCACCGCCTTCACGTGGTCAGTTCCTCTCTGGGCCTGGACCTCCCTTGCGGTTATGATTCGGGCCTAGGTATGAAATGAAGGTGGAGTCCTCTATCATTCTTGATTGCGCATTTTCTGAATTCGTATCCTGCTTTTGCGCTTTCTCATTTGTGTTGCGTATTTCCACTTGTTTCCATTGAATAACCTGCAAAAACATGAACAGTAGAGGTACACGTGAAATTCTGTTAATAGTATATGTATATGTGTTAAAGTATGATTGTTTCTCTCCTTTTAGACATAAATTGGCGGTTAAAATTGATCTCTAAGCACCGCCAACATTAAGTCGGTTTGGAGTCGGTTCTAACCGACTTAACCTCTTGAGTGCATGACAATGGGCCCATGGATCCAAGTGACTTCATTCCATAGCCCTTGGATCAAACCGACTTGGTTTCAACGGTTGGGAGATGTGGGAAGGTGTAGTCGTGGATCAGTGATGTGGCTGAGTCTGGGACCTGGTATCACCAGCGCAGGCGCCCTAGTCAGGGTGGGCGCCCTGGCCAGGGCGGGGGCGCCTTGGCCCTGGCTGGGTTCCTGGCCCTGTCACATTCCATTGCCTCCTCTTGGTCCATTTGTACATATTTTTGTGTTTTTCCTGCATACAAATATAAATTCCAAGTACAAGTGGAACTAGGTAAAATTCAAAGCAGATTTAGACATTGTCAGGTTATATCGCCACTTATTTAATGTAGTGTTGATGGTAAAAATAGGTGTTAGTGACCATCAACAGGTTTAAACTAATTTTATGTACTTTTCATGAATTTGGGAATGTGCTTATGATGGGGGCAAGAATAATTGGCAGGAGGAATTGCGGTCGGTCACAATATTTGAAACCTCAAATCAGTAATACTAACGAGGGGGTTCTTCTGTGTTGGACCACACAGTATGATAAGGCCATTTCAATATATTTAGTCATGTAAGCTAGTAAACGTCACGGTAACAAGCATTAGAGGAAAATGAGTAGTATAATTATGGAGGATACCGTCAGACGCGTTCAGAGGCAGGGGCTGGACTGAACCACTCTACAACTATCATCGAACACACCCCGCTGCTACATCACCATCTTCAATAAATGATTGGTTTAGGAAAACGAGGATAGGCTATAGATGATACTGTCAGACGCGATCAAATGTACATGAATGGCTCCTTCGTTCTGCATTAGGATGCATCAAGACTGGATCCTCGCTACAAGGGTGAAGCCTAAATTCAATTGATGCAATGCTATCGGTTTCCCAGCAGACTGATTGCTATGCCATTCATAACAACCCTTCACAGTTGGACCTACGAAATCAAATATGCAGTGGTCAGACATTATCATTTGCAGTACAAATCAATAGCACCTCTCATCCATGATGCACAGTGTGGTCTGGCAGTTTCAAATCTTGCTTCGGTGTGTTCCCCTACATTCTATGATATAGACATAGTTGATCTATCCTATGCAGTTAGTCACGTAAACTACTTGCTGATACAGTAACAAGCATCACACAAAAACGAGGACAAAATATGGAGACACTGTCAGACGTGGTCAAATGTAATGGCGTCGGACTTTATTTCCTTCACAATAAATTTCAACAGCTATCTGCACTCCTCTGACATTTACATGCGGGACCTGCAGCTACTCCAACAGGCACACCAGGCCACTCAGAATCAGAACTTACGAGTAGCCTTTGAACGCTAGGATCTGTGTGCTGTGGTGGCTCACGAGTCCATTTTTTGATAGGCTGAGGGTCTTTCCCGGTGGAGAACGGTACCATTGGCGTCCGCGTTAGTAGTGTGCCATAGATCCAGTCCACG
>CM041633.1:30976377-31083661 GCA_023333625.1 Bothriochloa decipiens
TGTTGTCAAGATCCTCCGCTGCCTCCCCTCCTGTTCCTTGTTCTGCTGCAAAATGGTCTATAAATCCTAGAAAAGACTCATCTTGGACCCGAAGTACCTTAAGCTGCTGCCCCAAATTGTGGCTGCTTCTTCTCCGACACTTATAAAGGCTATAGACACTTCACCAGCGTCACCGGTGTAGATTTGTCCTTGGAATTCTTGCCCATGGACAATGTAGCTATCAGTGATTGCTGCAATGGCCTCATCCTATGCTGGTGTCGTGTACCTGATGGATACCGCTATGTGGTCTACAATCTGGCAACCCAGTGGTTCATAGAACTCCCACCTAGTAACCATTCTAATGGTGAGGCTTGATTGGCATTCGATCCGACAACCTCCTCACACTTCCATGTGATTGAATATATAGAAGAGGAGGGTGAGTGCATGGTTGTGGACATCTACTCATCCGAAACAACAACATGGATCTCTAAGGAATGTGGATGGGGGAGCGATGGTACTAATGTGACATTAGTAAGATCAACAAGTGTGTTTCTTAACAGTTGTCTGCACATGTATGGCTACTAGGGTCACATACTTGCTATGGATGTCAAGGGAAACAAATCAAGAAAAATTTCTAGGCTTGATGGAATTGCTACCTCCATACATCAAGCTCAGGGTCACTTGTGTGTGTGTACTCTTGATAGGCACACTAAGTCTCAACTTTCGGTCTGTGTCCTTGAAGACTATAATAGTGATGAATGGATACTGAAGCATACTGTTAGCGCTCTTAATGTATTTGGGAAGACTAATATTCAATTTGGTCATGAGGAATGGGATGAAGACTACATATCGATTATAGTTCACCTAGAATGGAATTTGATCTTCTTTACTGGGGCAGCAAGAACAATTATCGCGTATGACATGGACAGCAGAAAAGTTCATGTTGTCCCTGGGTGTGTATTTTCTTATGTTAGACATTTAGTCCTAACATAATTTGTCAGCAGACCTTGGTATCTTCCCTATGTTCCTTTGTTCTTGGAGTCATTGGCAGAGGAGTAGATTAAAAAATTCCATTTGATGCATGTCACGTTGCATATGACGTATCTTCCATACTTTGGGAGTTGAGACACAAATGTTACTCTTTCCTATGTTTCCACTCTTCCTTCTGTATATTACTTTGATGTTATGTGTCATACATTGTTACTCTTTGCTATATATAAAGTTAGTTGTCGGTGTCCTGGTCCCGGGGGCCAAGCACCAATGAGTGAATTTGTACTGCGTGCTCCATAATCCGGATGGTGATGCAAGAAGAACACATGGTTTATCCTAGTTTGGGCAAAGAAGGCCCTATGTCTAGCGGGGGAGAAAGATTGTATTATCTTGCACCAAAGTGCTTTTACAGGGGGATACAAGCGAGCGTATGAACTCGGGGTGGAGAGCAAGGCCTAAGCCTAGAAGTGCTATGCCAAGGCTTTGCTACTAGGGTGCTTGGATTCCTTAGAGTGTGGTCTGATTGCCCTTGAACTAGACCTGATGCCCCCTTTTATAGGTCAAGGGGAGGCATGCGTGTACAAAAAACCCTAGGGCAATAACATAGGGGCGATGATGTCGGTCATGTCGTAGTTGCTGTAGCGGCATGCACCATGCATGGCCTCCGTCCTTCGGGTGTGTCATGGTGATGTCGGCGATGGTCGATGATTGACCTGTCCTTCAGGAACGTCATGGTGGTGGAGGTGTGAAAGACCCATGCTCCTGTGGTGGACGTGAGGTTCACTATTGATGACGCGCACGAGTTGTTGAAGCGCTGATCGGAGTCATCGGAGGCCCAGTCGAGGGGTGGCTTGAGGGGGTCAAGGCCGAATGGACAAGACTTGAGCCCTAGGAAATGTGGTACGAATGTTGACGATTGCATCTCGAGGGGGTGCCTGACGAGGCACAGTGCTCAGTACGTGAGAGCAGTGTCAGTACGAATCACCGCTTCTTCGGGGATGGGCGGTGAAAGTGGGATTTGACCCTTGCACCTGGCCGCTGTAGTGCTGCTGTAGCCACGGGGTTAGGTAGGAGTTGGTAGGGTACAATAAATGCTCTGGATCCTGTACAGGAAGTAGGTAGATCGAGGGGGAAGTGGCGGTCGACGGGGGGTCACTTGTCCGTGTAGAATTTCGTCATTCGACGGGGGGGTCATTCACTCAGGCGAACTTCCATCACTCGAGAGCCCCCGTTGATTGTGCGGTCGGATCTGTCCCATTCATGGGCCGAGCCGGTATGACTCGATGCTTTGATGGTGGGCCTAGTTTTTGCTAGCTTGGTTTATGGATGGTTTTCTTGAAGATTTGTGCTGATTGCTTGGGAATTATATCTCTTAGTCGAAGGTTTTGGGTACCCCTTTGTCTAGGTACCCGACATTAGTCACATAAATTATTAAAAGACACAATAAACAACATCACAGGAAAACAAGGATGAACTACGAGGGAGACTGTTAGATGCGTTCAAATTTCCCAGGGACCAGACATTACGACACAGCAACATTTCATCACCAAATGGCTCCTCCATTCTGCATTACAGTTAGGCGAATCTTTCTCATTGCGTTGTACTGTGTTATACTAGAAAAGGGACCAAATGTTGTTTCGTTGTTCATGGAATCTTAATTTCCGAAAGGATGGATGTTGTAGCTATTTTTGCTAAACTAGTGTGGCTCCTCCGGTCTTCAATAGGGTGCAGCGAGTATTGCTCATTGCAACAAGGTTCTTCCAGGTTCAACAACTTTGGTAATGCATTGTTGCCCTACATCAGCACTAACACCAGCTTTAGCGATTTGGCATTGTGTAGACAAAACCATGTAACTAGCCCCCAAGTCACAAGCAACTTCTTCTATTCTCTCCTCCCTTGACACCTACCTTTGCCAAAACACATCGGCCACCCATGGTGTGAACATGCCCTATCATAGTTTGCTTTATTAATAAATGTTCTTCAAGAATGACTTAAATTTGACTATCTTTGTGTATTTTTTTAATAAGATGAGTGTTCAAACTTGGCATCAAAAGTCAATTCTTTGGGATAGTCCGGTCATTTCTCTTTCATGTACCATGGTAAAGTCCGGCAATATTACTTTACTATACCACGGGACAGTCCTTAAACGGATCGTGTGATAATTGGGCAGTCCCCGCTCCTAAGGGACAAGTCATCCTCCTCGTGTGGAACATGTTGACCTATATACTGATATATATCCCCTGAAAAAGGGAAAATATTGTTGGCAATATGCCCTAGAGGTAATCATAGAGATGATGATATTCCGATTGTATCCATGACATGTATTAAGTGTTCATAGAATATTCATTATAGACAACTTGTATTGATAGGAAATTATGTGAATTGTTTGTGGAACTCTTTACTTAAATGTTTATTCTAAAGTTGTCCCTAGTCTGTGTTCTTGTGAGAACACACTTGAATATTAGACCAGCACATGTATTAGTTGATGACTATGTTTCACAAGTCATAGACATGGAGACGTTGATAATGTGGGCACATGTGAGACATGTAGGCTGGACTGACCCAACTTGAGAAAGTCTCTATTCACATCATGTACGTTATATCCTTAGACTTGAGATTGTGGTATGTACTCAAGATGCGAAATGACCTAATTAGGGACTGTCAAACACTGCTCCATAACTAGGTAGTTATAAAGGTGGTCTTCGGGTGGTCGGAAAGCATGATATGGGACATAGACAGTTAAGATGGAATTTGCCCCTCTCTTCATGAGAGATATATCACTAAATCACTCAAGTGATTGGATCAACAAATGCATGGCCGTGCTTTGGTTAAGTGTTAACCCACGAGTGGCAAATGGAATAACTTGTATGTGATCGTAGTGGTTCATCTGATATGATCTTTGTGTATGCATAGGAGTTGTCATGCCTTGCTAGAGGCCGCTGTCAACTATTGGGTGAGTAAGAGTACTTGACCCAAGTCTATGTGTGTGTGAACCCACAGGGTCACACGCTTACGGGTTGGAAGCCGAATTTGGGTTGGACCTGAATTAGACAAGGCTTAGGGTTTCCTGATGGGCCTCCAAGTCTGGGTCGTGTAGGAACGCCTATATAAGCAAGGTGTAGGGGCGAGGAAAGGGTGATCTGCTTGATCTATTCAGTTGCCATCTTCCACCCCACACTCAAGCCTTTGCTCCTCGCGGACCTAGCATCCGGTTGCGCATCACTTCCCTTATACGTGTGGGATTCCTCGGAGGTGCTGCATCTGCGGAACAACGACGGATCACGTCGATCATCATGGTCGGTACTGGTCAGCATCTACTCGGGAACATGCTGGGATGATCCACGAGCGAAGGACGTACTTGACGGATGACCATGTAATTGCACGACATTGCTACGACGCATTTGACTACATCGAGTCTTCGGCTGCATCTGTGCGTCTAGTGGTAATCCTGTGACCTATATCTGGTAGTAGACCCTAGTTTATGAGGTAGAAAAGTTTTGTTTTTTGGCTAGCGTAGCACCCTCATAACCCTACAAATATCTACCCATTGGACTTGCGCTGCCTGGGCGGCGGAGCTAGAGGCAGCGGTGGAGGATCCCCGGTGTGCTATGCTGGCTCCGGTGTCCATTTGGAGGTAGGCGATGGGGCTTTCTTGGTGGGGCATGGCGGCGTTGGCGTCCGCATCGCTTGTGTGAGCAGAGGCATCAGATCCAATCCGCAGGTCTCCTTTCTCCCTATTTTACTATTTGTTTCTTCATTTGGGTTTTTCCTCATCATGGATCTAGTACAGGACTTGGGGATTTTGCTAAGCATGAACACCTTTGATGCATACCGCCATATCTATTCATTTTAGATAGATGTGTGATGGTAATAGTTCTGGTAGTCCGTGTAGCTCATGGCTGTTTGTCACATCCCAAAATTTCCATTTTGGATTGTGAACTGAAAACATTAAATAGAATAAAGGATTTATTAATTTCTTTAAAGTTAGCCACGATTTTATTCATTTGTTATCATTTTAAAATGATAAAAAGTTTGGATTTATAAAACTTTTATGAAGTCAATAAAAGTGTGTTTTGCTTGGTGCCTTGCTTTGTCATGCTTGTGTATGAAAATGAATTTCTAAAACTCGAGCAAGTCACAACTAGGGTCTTTTCGAGTTTGAAAAGTTAAGCCTTCAAAGCCCCATTTCAAAATGTGTTCAAAGTTTGGATTTCAAAAGTTTTCTAGAAGGTTTTGAAAAAATGCTTTTGGAAAATCCTTTGTCTTGCATAGATAGAGAGAGAGCCTTTCTTTTTCCTCTATAGTGTTGGCCATCGCTCTAGCTAGACACCGTCCCCTATCTAGCTCTAGCGGGCTAGGTCAGCGTCTAGTCATCCCTGTCTTGCCCTAGCCTATCCGAGCTTCCCCTACACTGCCCTAGCCCTTCATGGCTTGTCCCTAGCCAGCCATTGCCTTTCCTGGCCTCAACTGGCCAGATCTGTCCAGCTTTGGCCAGCTCCAGCCGGCGACGGCCATCTCTAGCCGGCCACAGCAAGCAGCAGGTTGGGCCAGGCCAATAGCGGTAGTAGCATCTGCGCAGCAGCCTAGCGAGGCTAGCCGCAGCCCCAGCCAGCCAGCTCGCGGGCTAAGCCCAGCAGCCGCAGCAACGCAGTGGCCCATCTTCTCAGCCTGCTAGCCCCTGCGTCGTCTCTCCCTACTTTTGGGCCTAGGCCCAATCGGCCGGCCAGCAGCGCCAGCAGCAAGGCCGCCTTGCGCCCCACCTCAAGCCGCTGCCAGGTGGGCCTCGCCCTTCAGCCCCACATGTCAGCCGCCTCCCTCTGCTCTGCATTACGCAGAGGCGCCCCGTCGCCACCCGATCCCCATTCGGGTGCGTGCGCCCCGATGTTCCCCACCGCCTATAAAGGCCACGCCCCTCACATCGCAGCTCCTTCAGAACCCTAGCTTGAGCCACCGCCACCCGGTGCCCGAGCTCCCGCGCACGCCTCATTGATCTCCACTTCCGTTGCGTCCTCGTCAACGATAGGACCACCACGAGCTTCGCCCCAAGGTGAGGAAACCACTGGTGCCATTCTTGTTCTCTCTTCCGCTTCATGACTCGCGCGCGACATCGTCGTGAACGCGCCGTCGGTCCTCGCCTGCCTCTGCGCATGTCCCATCGCGTCTAGCCGCTTGCCGTTGTGGTGCAGTGCACAATACGCTCGCCTCTGCGTGGGCTACGTGCCCGCCCACTCAAGCAGCCCTGTCGTGCGGTGCAACCGCTCGACGCTGACCTCCGGCCGGCGTCAATGGCGCGCCACCGCCGCGGCACCTTTCCAGCCCGCTCTGACCGCTGCGTTGCCCGCGGCTGAGTCCGCGAGGCTGCGCTCATCATTCCCTGCCACCCGCTTGCTGATCCAATCCCCAAAATGTTGTTTCGGTGATCCTTTGGCAGAGCGCCGCCGTAGACGGCGCCACTTCAGTGACCATCGCCAGCCGGATGACCGCGGCCGTCCGATCTGAGCCGAGCGGCTCAGATCTGCTGTTGACCATCGGTCAACGCGGGTCAACAGGCCCTGGGCCTGTCGACGTGGTAGCCAACGTGGCTGCCACACAAGCGCCACAGGTGGGCTGACCGCGTCAATGCGGTCAAGCCGCAGTCAGCCTTGGTTGTTTTGCAGAAAAGCCCATGCTCTTTCCTTTATTTATAGTTAGATCCAATGCTGTTCAAATCCACCTTACCGTCTTATGGTTTAGACCCTGTGGACTTTGGTATTTATGCTTGAGGTCCAAATCTTTATAAAATACAGTCTTATATTTATTTAAAATACGATTTATAGTTCTATTTAATTACAGTTTTGCCCCTGACCTTGTTTCGGCCATAACTTTCCCGTCTTAACTCCATTTAAGTCTGTTCTTGTCGCATTAGACTCGTATCAACGTAAGCTACATGATCGCAGCAACATTTACCATGTTCTAGGCTTTTCAAAATATGACTTATTCATGGGTTAGAATAATGATCTATCAACGCTATTCCAACATGCGAATAGCCTAGATCAACCTCGTTAGTTGTGCCATCACAACGATAGCTCTTTGTTGGTCATTCTTACACTCTCATGATCATAGTAATGAGCTACCATGTAGTCCACTCTTTCTCCAGTGTTTCTTTTGTATGATGTTTGTTCTTAGTTTCGTCTATTTGTGTTGCTTGTTTGCTGCTAATAGATGAAGAGCAATTCGTGACTGCTAAAGATCAGGAGATGAGGACCGACAAGTGCAGCTGGAGTTGGAGACCAGAAGATAGAACAAGTAAAGTCTATCGAACAGCTAGACTTTGGATTTAAGGCAAGTGCAGGCACCTTTGATCATTTTGCACCTGTTCATGTTTAATTAAATACATTGCATGTGTCCTAAATCCACAAACCATAGGGATGACTAGAAACTTTACCCAAATATCACCTATGGGGATTTTAGTTGATAGGTTATTAGGTTGCTAATGCTCTACCTCACCTTTCACCTACTTAGTGAAGATAAAACTTGCCTCTTAATAAAGATGTTGGAGCCATGGGCTCTTCGCTTCGGCAGTTGGAGTAGTTGATGCTGTCCGCATCGTTAGTTGGCGATGGATGATGGGGGAAATGGATGCTAGTGGGACTCATGTTGACGAGGGTATCCATATCTCCTCTCCCTTTTAGGTCCTGTTCGTGGACCGACAACTTGGGACTTCCATACATCTCCAGGCTAATGGGCACTGGCTTGGTCTATTAGCAGGACCATCATAGGCAGATTGGTGGCTTACCGACGGGTGCTATTACCATGGTGAGAAGGGTGTCACAAGTTATATCATGGGACTTCCTGGACGATCCATAGTGGGGACGACCTCTACGAGTACGTCTCCTGTGTGCTTGGGTCATTTCTGATCGAATCACCACTGCCTATGACCCCGTGAAGAACCTCGTTGTGACCTCTGCCAGCCCATCTCGGTAATGGGCTAAGAGGCTAATCCCCTCGAGCGGGCTAAGAGGCTAATCCCCTCGAGCATAAAGAGTAATCACAATCTGGAGTGAAAGTGTACACCTCTGCACAGAGTTAAAATCAGTATATCATCCGTGCTCACGGTCACGAGCGGCCCAGATCCTCGCATGACTTAGCCCAATGGAATAAATTGTTAAATCATGGTGATGTTGTTTGAGGAGGTGGCTACCTCTATTTTGAACGGGATGGCAATCCTGTGTTGCTTGAGATGACAATCTCAAGGTTAATGTTTATAATGGATATATGCCTATATCTTGGATACTAAATGAATCTTAATCGCTACTTGAACTTTAATTAAGGGTTGGGACTTTTCCACCCAGATGATAGTAATTAGGCTATTAATATAAAAATTACATATGTTATATAATTAAAATGCTACAACAGTTTTACCATTCAGCCTTACCTTTGTTTAAGCCCTGCAAGTCATTACTTTTCGCCTGTACTTGCTGAGTTCGACATGGACTCACCCTTGCTATAGTTTGTAGTAAGGTGCTGCTCAGAAGAAGAATAAGATGTTGAGTTGTTAGAAGTGTTTGGCGTACGGAGCCCCTAGTCAACTGTCCCTCAGAAGAATAGAGCTCTGAAGAGAAGTTGTAGCCATCAATTCCATGATACTCTGATGTTTGTAAGTGTTGATATAAGTAAGTTTCCGCTATCTGATAGCCTCTGGTCTTCCTTTTGGAACTGAGGTGTTATATTGTTGGACTGAATTTGTAATGGTATTGTTAGTGTGATGGTTAGACTTGATTTAGCCAAAATGAGCTTGTACCATAGAAATTTTTAATGGTTGTTAAAGTTGCATTTTGGTATGAGCTGTGGACTTAACTGATGGATAATGGTATTCTAAGTGTGATGGTTAGACTTGATTTAGTCGAAATTGTATTAGACTAATTCGTACAACCACATTAATTACTATTCTAGTTTGAGTTGTACTCCATATATCCATGTGTTGCTACTCTAAATTTGGATGAGCTCATAACATGGAAATTATTAATGGCTATTAAAGTTGTATTTTGGTATAAGTTGTGGACCTCACTGATGGATCTTATGATGCCAATGACATCCTCTCAACTAGTGCCAACGATTGTTTTCTCTTTCGATTGATCTCATTGCTCCCTTTGTTCCACGAATAAAAGAACGTTTTTGACTTTTACGGTTCTTTTTTGACCATCCGTCTTATTTAAAAAGTTTTAGTATATATTATTTATTTTATTATGACTTATTTCATCATTATGTATATTTTCATAATGAATTATGTATTTCAATATTTGCATAAGAAATTTAAATAAGATGAATGGTCAAACAATAACTGTAGAAGTCAAAAACGTCCTCTTATTTATGGAATAGAGGGAGTACTTAGGAAGCACAGGGTTATTGCACACTGACGAAATGGAGGCGGCCCCCACCAACAGGGTGGACGCATCGCATAGCCAACAAAAAATAGAACATTATGTTCTGGAAGGCATCCGCCACACTGATTCCGAGGTGCTCTGCATAATCTTGGATATTCAATTGAAGTACTCATCCACTATCTATAAGTTGATGTTTACTTCTTGTATTTCACACGCGATAGTGCTCTGCTAATGACTTGTAGCTCAACGGGAATTTTCTCCCACACTCGCCAATCGATTGACCAATAGGGCCGGCGCAACGGCCAGCACCCTAGAACCAAAAGAACTCAATCTCGACGCCATCCACCTCATTGTTTCCAAGGTCCACCGCATAATTTCTTGGATTTTCAATTGAAGTCCCCTTCCACTATCTATAAGCTGATGTTTACTGCTTGGATTTCATAGGAGAGAATGCTTCGTGAACAGCTGGTAGCCGGACAAAAATATTCTCCCGTGCTTCCTAATCAACTGAAGGAAACGTTAAGGGAGATGGTACAGGTTCGACTGGAATTAGAGGATTTCATCAAAAAGCATATGGAGGAGTTAGATAAGCTCTGTGAGTATTCCATGCGTACCTTTAGAGAGACACAGGAGGAGCTCAATAAGATTAGTGAGTATGCCACGCGTGCCTCGATAGAGAAACAAGAGGAGTTCAATAAGCTTTGTGAGGATACAATGCGTAACTTTAGAGAGAAACAGGAGCAGCTCAATAAGTACAGCGATGTCTTGTGTAGCTCCCTAAGGATGTGATGCATGCCTAACTCTCACTCTTCGACTCCTGGGGGCTCGGTTGAGTGATCATTTGTGGTTTGATGTTTTGGAGTCTCAGTGATTTTGAACAAATTCCCTCCGAAGTCCATGTTCGTGCAGCTCTTCTCAACAAAGCTTGCTTCGGCATGCTCCCTTGCATTTATGCCATAGATGTCATTACTCTTTTCTATAGAGTTAGTCACACAAACTACTAAATGACATAGTAACAAGCATTATAGGAAAAAGAGGATAAACTATAGAGAATACTATGAGACGCAGTCTACTTTATAGGGGCCAGATTTTCTCATGCGTAGTAGCATTACTTTCTTAGCGCAATAGCATTTGAATTACAATCCCTCCTTCATTATGCATTAGGATGTGGCGAGATGCGTCCTCACTGCAAGATGCGAGCCAGAAGGTAGGCAATTCATGCATTGCTATTGGTTTCCCAGCAGACTGACTGCTATGACATTCAATACAGACCACCCTTCACTATTTGTCTTAGAGATCAAATATTCAGTGGTCGGACATTCTTGTGTTCGCAGCCACGTCTCAAACATGATGCTCTGGATCGAGGCGACACTTATTCAGAACTCCTGGCTGCCAATGATTTGCAACAAACAGGTGAAATAAACTGTTGCCTTTGATAAGACTTGTTGAACTTGCTCTCTGAATTAAGTACACCAAAAAATCCTATCACAATCGTACTAGGTGTGTCAGGCGTGTCACTATGGAGGATACTGTCATAATCATTCAAATATGCAACAATCAAACTTTCTTACGGGTCCAACAGTATTTCCTTTAAAAAACTTGTTGTAATAATACCTTTGCACATGATCTGTTGTTAAACTTTATATTATTAAACTCATTCATGCCACCATTACAGATTGACCAAAAGCGTAACCGCAGTGAGCACTCGGCAGAGTGATTGTGAAGAGATTCAAAACAGGCAATGATGTGAACTAGGGTTCTCGATCTTCCGAAAGGTTCTAATAACTCTCGATTTGGTGGAATCGTGACACAATTCGATCCGGCTTCCGAACAACTCGGCTCTGAACCCCGCAATCGCAGCACCACGTCTCCTCTGGTTATTGACCATCGAAGCACAGTTGACCTCACCAAGATGGCCGAGTCCTTTGCCTGCTAATCAAAGAACACAAGCAAGAACACGAAAGAATGCAACCAATTGCAGATGAATGATTAATCTCACAAGTTGGGGTCTCACAAACCGACGGCGCGGCGAAACTGTTGTGAACAAAATAATCTAAGCAAAACCCAAAACCTAACGAGAGAGGCGGTGGCTGGTTATAGAGGTCTAAGGGTTGTCGCCACCCCTGGATGCGCCCCCTAATGGGCTCAACAACGATACACGGCCCAACGGACCAAAAACGGTGACGCAGCACCGGAACAGATTCTGGATGCTAACTTGTTTTGATGTTTCCCGACGACTCCGAAGGAATTTTGACCTCAAACCAATGCCATTGGCTTCCTTATGAAATTATCTTTCCAACCATAGGTGGATCATCAAAAACAGAGTCTGGATGCGTCCTGGGCATCCGCTTTACTCCACACTAGTCTTGGACTTCGAAACAGGCTCGAAGTCGACTCAGTTTAGGTCTCCACCTTGACTTGGGCGCCCTTGCTGGTCCTCCACGCCTCCAAGCCATCCCTTATGCATCCCTTGGTCCTCTCCATGATTTCTAAGTACAATATAATCATTAGGTAGCAATCTATTCTCAAAATCATAAAAAGACTTCCTTAAGAACAAACTCACCTGTAAATTTAATTGTCGTGCGCGAGCTCTTGTGATTGGACCTTGAATGTCTAGCGGAGGATCATCTTGTGCATCCAATGGAGTGATGTCCTCATCAGACAAGACTTCACATGTTGTCCTATGAGATCTAGTATGCAATGGTCCGACTTTCCCACTAGGTCGAGGAGAGATTTGTTGAGATGAACTCCTCACTCCATACGATTAACAACAAACATGTAATAGGAACCAAGGGGGGATACAAAGAAAACACAACCAAATATTAAATTCAATAAAAAATCACATGGATGGGTCGTATGACAACAAGATAAAATTGTACAACATCTAAATTGTCCCTAGTTAACATTGAGAACACAAATCAAATCATCGGTTATCAGGTACTTCAACATGACACCAATTTTACAAACAGAGAACAAAATATGGCATATGTGGCCGGGAACGTTAATTGTCAGACGTGTTCAAATGTTCAGCGGCCGGACTTTCTTACTTGTGTAATAGCATTCCGGCATCAATGGCTCCTCGGTTTAATGTTACGATGCGGTGAGTCTGGCTACTCAAATGTGCGGCAGCTGGACTTTTGTTCACAGTAAAACTCAACAGCTATGTCCCATCCTTGATGCACTCGATCGACATGGGTGCCTTGGCCAACAACATAGTAGCTGTTGATTTTGGGGGTGGGGGGAAGACATGGAGGACAGATTAATATTGGATATACATGGTGGGGGTGGCCAACAACATAGTAGCTCCTAAGGGTCCTCCTCATGTGGAACATGTTGACCTATAATATTGGATATACATTCCCTAAAAATGGGAAATATCTGTCCATTGGACTTGCGCTGGCTGGGCGGCGGAGGATCCCCTGTGTGCTGTGTTGGCTCCGTCTTCCATTTGGAGGCAGGCGGCGGGGCTTTCCCGGTGGGCCGCGGCAGCATTGGCGTCCGCATCGCTTGTGTGCCACGGCAGAGGCATCAGATCTGATCCGCAGATCTTCTTTCTCCCCTTTTTACTGTTTATTTCTTTATTTGGGTTTTGCCCTATCTACTATAGGACTTGAGGATTTTGCTTAGATTGATAAACTTTGATGCATATCGCCATATCTCTTAATTTTAGTTAGATGAGGGATGGGGAATGGTCCTGGTAGTCCCTGTAGCTCATGCCTGATGGATTTGTTAGGAGGCAGCAAATCAATGCCACAAATCTTTAAGCTGCACTCGATTCTGCTGATGCCAATGATGTTCACTCTACCAGTGCCAATGATTATTTTCTATTTCATTGACAAAATGGAGGTGGCCCCCAACAACTAGACGGACGCATCGCCAGCCTCCAAGAAGCAGAAAATTACATTTTTGAATCCATCCATCTCATTGATTCCAGGGTCCACTGCATAATCTCTTGGATATTCAATTGAAGTCCTCATCCACTATCTATAAGCTGATGTTTACTTTTTGAATTTTGCAGGTGAGAATTCTTTATGAACAGCTAGTAGCTCAACAGGAATATTCTGCCACACTCGTCAATCAACTGAGCAATAGGACAGGCACAATGGCCAGCACCCTGGATCCAAAAGAACTCAATCTCGACATCATCCGCCTCATTGATTCCAGGGTCCACTCCATAATCTTTTGTTTTTCAACTGAAGTCCTCTTCCACTATCTTTAAGCTAATGTTTACCACTTGGATTTCACAGGAGAGAATGCTTCGCAAAAATAGCTTATAGCTAAACAGGAATATTCTCCTGCGCTCCCCAATCAACTGAATGAAACGATAAGGGAGATGTCAAAGGTTCGACTGGAGTTAGTGAAGTTTAGCAGAAAGCATATGGAGGAGTTTGATAAGCTCTGTGGGTATTCCATGCGTACCTTTGAAGAGAAACAGGAGGAGCTCAATAAGATCTATGAGTATTCCATGCGTGCCTCAATGGGGAAATGGTCAGATGATGTGAACGCTTAGTATCTATGGAATTAGAGATATGTGACTCATGGGAATTTCATTTCCCCTCCCTCGAGACATGCAGTAGTGGTAGCAGCGGAGAATCCCTGGTGTGCTGTGTTGGCCCAGGTATTTATTTTGGGGGGAGAAGTAAAATAAAGCTCAATTTGATGTATCTCTGTGTGGTATTGTGTTATTCTAAAAACAAGGGACCAAATGTTCTTTTGTTGTTCATGGACATATTTATTTTGCATGCTTGTGTTAACCTTTGTTGAACTCTGTATTAGGTGGGTCATACTCTGTTGAGCTTTGTGTGGCTCAAGTTGTTTGGTCATAGTGGCATTGATCTGTGTTAACCCAACTCGTCTTGATACAGTTCATCATCAGACCGTACTATCTTCCCTTCGTTCCTACAAAGTTAGCATCATAAAATATTAAACAACACACTAACCAGCATCACTGGATAATGAGGATAAACTAAAGAGGATACTGTTTGACGCGATAGAATGTACAGGGGCCGGACTTTTCTACATGATCAAATACCTCGAGGTCAGACTTTAATTAGCGGATGTTAATTTTAAGTGATAGTTCTTGTTTATGCAGATATCATGGATGCATGTTCAAAGAAATAGTAAGTGGGATTTTGCTTTATAGGAGTATATATAAGATTAAATAATATTGGACCGTCCTAGGTCCTATTTGGAGGGAATGTGACTATATAGTTAGCCTGCGATGTTGCCACACTACTATATTTTGCTATTTCATCACATTTTCATTTTGTTGACACGAGAAACATATATTGGGAGGAAGAGATGAAGCAAAGATGTGGTAAAATGTTGGGGGTGGCGGACTTCCTCACATGCGCAATAGGATGCTTCGAGACTGCCTCTTCGCTGCAAGGTACTAGCCAACATGAGCGCGATTGGTGCAATGCTATCAGTTTGCCAACAGACTGATTGCTATGACATTCAAAATAGACAACCCTTCACATGTTGTCCTGTGGGATCAAATATTCGGTGGTCAGACTTTCTGGCGTTCCTAGAAAAATTTAACAGCTACAAAACTGTACGAAGTTTTTTTATGGAATTGGAGGGACAATCAAGCTATGTAGGATGCCAAGCACAGCTAGACATTTGCTAAATGACGGATGCATCACTAAGTGCTCTGTTGGCGAATGCCCTACGTCTGGGCCCATTGTTCGCTGCTGCCTGCACCACTGGAGGCACTGATGGTTGGGTTTGAAGGAAAAGGTCCAAACATAGACCGCAGCCAGCTCGCATTGACGAGCTGGCTCTCCATCAGATACTGGAGGTTATATAGAGATGCCTATTCCTCGTATTC
Source organism: Bothriochloa decipiens (assembly GCA_023333625.1). Lineage (NCBI taxonomy): Eukaryota > Viridiplantae > Streptophyta > Magnoliopsida > Poales > Poaceae > Bothriochloa > Bothriochloa decipiens. Next base: position 30,991,540 of record CM041633.1, read on the forward strand.
TCGGTCCTAGGCTCTCAACAAAAAAATGCATCACACCATGCAGTAGAACTAGAAGACTGTGCAGAAAGAAAAAAATGGGCGGTGGGCCGACGATGCTGTCAATGCAGGTGAAACTAAGTGTTGACAGTAGATAACTCATACTTTTAACCGTCAACTAAACATTAAAATGGATCTATATGCAAACACCTGGTAGATATAGGGTTATCCCTAATAGAATTCCATAAGTTTTGGTGAATATCTGTTTCTACAGGGTGTCAGCTAAAAACTATCAAAAAAGGTCCACTTGTCAGGATTACATAGAGATAAAGGATGAACGTGTACGCAGGAACAATCTAGAAGACTCAGGAAGCCACCCCTGCAAGCTGGGGCCCACCTGCCAGCATGGCTGGGCGGGCGCCCAGGGGCAGGGGCGGCCACCCAGAGCCCTTCACCAATAAGGTGGAGGCTCACAGATCCTGCCTCCACCGACTCTGAGGATGAATATTAGCCGTCTATTTAGGTCGGTTTGACCCAAGGGCTGTGGTGCATCCTAGAGGGCTATATAAACAGGGCCCTAGCCCCTGGATCATTGCCAATTTAGAAACCCTAATTCATATTTTCCAGAGAGAATTAGCTAGAGAGGGGTCCCTTGAATGGATATACTCTTTAGGGTTTTAGCAACAAGAGAGATTGAGAGAGTATAGGGTGAAGGTAGAATTGGAGGAAGCTTGGCCTGTCGGTGTCTCCTCTCCAGTTGTACCTGCGGGATCAAGTCTCCTAACCTGAGGCTTGGTTCTAGGATCATTCGGCAATTCAACTTCTAATACTAGTAAGTTCATTGTTCTTATTGTTATTTGGTTTATGAGTTACTTTATTCGCTTCGCATAGGGAATAGAGTAATCATTCATAGCGTAAGTGTGGTGCTTAGGCTAGGAATACTCCTACATACTCCCTATCTGGCCGGATTTGTGGTAGCAGCAGGGAAGTGACAGTCCCCTTGTTGCCTCTGTAATCCATGTCCCATCAGGAGGTTTGGTAGGATTTAGTGTGCCAGGGTTAAGCATTCTGTGAGGTATCTCTTTTCCCTAGGTGACCCTTAGAACAATAATCGGAAAGCTTGCTATAGGTTAGAGGAAGACTGACAGAATAATCCTCTTTATATTGCTTAATTCTCACTATCTTTCCTTGCATCCCAGGGGTAGTAGAGAAGACCGGGTTAGTCTTTTGCACGTTTTCTCGTAGCGGATAAACAAATACGATACTCTGGATTTATCTCCCGGGTGAAGTGCTCACCGATATTCGTGTGCTTGCGGATTATTTGTCTTTGATTCTTTCGTATGCGTAACCAATATCAACAAGAATATCTGGCGCCATTGCTAGGGAGAAAGACGGTCTGCTTAGATAACCTAAGTCTTGCTCTACCTTGTACCTATACTTTTATTTTTTCTGTTATCTCACCGTTTCTTTCATCTTACCTTTTTCTATCCTTATGGATAATTTAAATTCCATTCCTATCATTTAAATTTCTGCACCCACGGAGACCAGCCTAGTGCCATATGAGTCATCACAACCTATCCAAACACCTAGCTATAGGCAGAGTCCGTGGTTGATTGCGTTGGTCCAAAGCCTATCCTTTTCAGGAGAAGGAGATGAAAACCCTTACCTTCACATTAGAGACTTTGAGCAGACATGTGACTGTCTTCGCATAGAGGGCATGTCCGATAAAACTCTCTGTTGGAAGCTATTTCCTTTCTCATTAAAGGGAAAGCTAGACAATGGTATGATAGAGCTATAGGTAAGAAACAAGGGGATTGGGGAACCTTATGTTCCAACTTTTGCCTAGATTTCTACCCCATCTCCCAAATTGTCGACCTCAGAGTCAAGGTTCTGACTATCAAGCAAGAACCTGAAGAATCTTTGGCCTCATCCTGGAATAGTTTCACTACACTTTTAGCATCAGGCCTGAACCTTAGTCTACCAGACCCTATTCTTTTACAACACTTTTATAAAGGTGTGTGTAGAGATAGTAAAAAGTTGCTCGACATAACTTCTGGAGGATCTTTCTTGCATTTCTCCTCTGAGAAAGCAAGATTAATCCTAGATTAAATCCTATCCACTAAATTAGATTACCTTCCAGAAGTAGAGCCAGAACCTCAAGTAGCTGAAGCCAACTCTTTGCCAGATATACCACCTACTCCAGCTAGCCCATGTCTTGAGCAAGAAAAAGAAGAAATCGCGTTTCCAGATTTCATGCTAGAAATAGAACCTGATCTCTTTTCTGATTTTGGAAACGTCTTGAATTATCATTCTATAAGGAAACCACAGAATAAGAAGCATCATAAAGAGCCTTTAAATGCCTTTGAGGACATTCCCTTTGGAAGAACCTTAGGAGAATTAGTATCTGTTATGAGCAATGAATGGTTAGAAGAATCAGAGCTTTCCTCTAAAGTAATCCGTTTGGATTCATCTTCTCTTCTGATTCTTGCATAATCAATACAGATCACATAGATGCTACAATCCAGTTGTGGGTATAAATATCATCTCTGTGTTACTTGCACAATATTTATTGAAGGACATGACATTAACCTCAATAGTGAAATTTATGAGACGTCTCTGAGGACATATCATCCCCAATCTAGGAATTCTGCATGTCCTACCAATTTAGGTAGAAGGAACCCCAGTTCATTTGAGCTTTTATATCTTTGACACATGGGACTTCGACCGATTGATAGGACAACCATTTGGAAGACTTCTCTATGAAGGGAAAATTGGGAAACTAAACATCTTCTTAGGCAAGAAACTCTAGTTCCTACTGTCCATTTCACACTCTTTAAACTCTAGAACTGAGCCCTGTCCACAATATGATCCATTGGAGGAATTTAGAGCTGCTTTTTTACACTTTTTAGCTAAGCCAGAATTAGAAGATGAAGCTAGATTCTTCATAGAAGAAGCTAACCCTTCTAAAAATAAACCTTTAGATGAGTTTGCAGTGCCACCTAAACCTCCTATTGAGCTTAAACCTTTACCATCCGGTCTTAGATATGCTTTTCTAGGCGATGATCCAGAGTCTCCTATTATTATAAATGATAATCTCACTCAGGAGCAGACTCTCCGCCTAATGGCTATCTTAGAAAAACATCACTCAGCCTTTGGCTACTCACTCAAGGACCTTAAAGGAATTGGTCCTGCTCTTTGCACCCATCGCATTCCCATAGATCCTAATGTTCCACCATCTAGAGAACCCTAATGTGGACTCAATATTGCGATGAGGGAGGTTGTTTAGAAGAAAGTATTGAAGTTGTTGCACGCTGGGATTATGTATACTGTGCCACATAGTGAGTGGGTAAGCCCTGTCCAGGTTGTGCCTAAAAAGGGAGGCATGACTGTTGTCCAAAATGAGAAGAATGAGTTGATCTCTCAACGAACCGTCACAGGATGACGGATATGCATAGACTACAGAAAGATTAATAAGGCAACTAGGAAAGATCACTTTCCATTTCCTTTCATTGATGAGATGCTAGAGTGGTTAACTAACCATTTTTTCTTCTATTTCTTAGATAGATATTTGGGGTACCACCAAATCCCTATCCATCCCGATGATCAAAGCAAAACGACCTTTACATGCCCCTATGGAACCTATGCCTATCGTAGAATGTCTTTTGGGTTATGTAATGTGCTAGCTTCTTTTCAAAGATGTATGATGTCTATATTCTCTGATATGATTGAAAAGATAATGGAAGTTTTCATGGATGATTTTTCTGTTTATGGAAAAACTTTTGATGATTGTCTAGAAAACTTAGATAACGTTTTGCAAAGGTGTGAAGAAAAGCACTTAGTCCTTAATTGGGGAAAGTGTCATTTTATGGTTAGAGAAGGAATAGTGCTAGGACACTGATTGTCTGAAAGAGGCATTGAGGTAGACAGAGCTAAAATTAAAGTAATTGACCAGTTGCCTCTGCCTGTTAATGTGAAAAGGATTAGAAGCTTTCTTGGCCATGCTGGTTTTTATCGTAGATTCATAAAAATATTCTCATTTATTACTAGACCCCTTACTCGTTTGTTGCCCAAGAATGTTCCTTTTGCATTTCATGATGCATGTTTACAAGCTTTTGAATTAAGAAAGCGCTCATCTCCGCACCAATCATTCAACCCCCTAATTGGTCTTTACCTTTTGAAATTATGTGTGATGCAAGTGATTATGTTGTGGGGGAAGTATTGGGACAGACTAAGGATAAGAAGCATCATGCAATAGCTTATGCTAGCAAAACTCTAACAGGACCTCAACTTAATTTTGCTACTACTGAAAAAGAACTCCTTGTTGTTTTTGCTATTGATAAGTTTAGATCTTACTTAGTGGGAGCTAAAGTAATTGTTTATTCTGATCATGCTGCTTTAAAATATTTGCTCACTAAGAAAGATGCTAAACCCTATCTGATAAGATGGATCTTATTACTCCAAGAATTTGACTTTGAAATAAAAGATAAAAAGGGAGTAGAAAATTTTATTGTCAATCACTTGTCTAGAATGCAGTTTGAGAATCCACAGGAACTACCGATCGATGACTCACTCCAGGATGACATGCTCTACGGAATCAACAAATCTGACCCCTGGTATGTAGATATTGTTAATTTTATGGTTACAGGTTATGTACCATCAGGAGGCAACAACAGGAAACTCGTCTAGGAGAGCCGTGCTCACATATGGGATGAACCATACCTCTTTCGAGTATGCTCTGATGGCTTACTCAGAAGATGTGTGCCAGCTGAAATAGGAATCAAAATCATTGAGAGATGCCATTCATCACCATATGGAGGACATTATGGGGCATTCCATACACATGCAAAGATCTGGCAATGTGGATTCTTCTAGCCAACGATGTATGAAGACACAAGAATTCATCCGAAGATGTGGCCCATGCCAAGAGCATGGCATTATTAAATCAAGAGATGCCATGCCACTCATCAACAATCTCCAGATTGAGCTCTTTGATGTGTGGCGGATTGACTACATGGGGCCATTCCCACCATCGAAGAAATATGAGTACATCCTTGTGGCAGTGGATTATGTCTCCAAATGGGTCAAAGCCATGCCATGCAGGAATGCTGCCAGCATGCATTCCAAAAAGATGTTTGAAGAAACAATATTTCATAGATTTGGAGTTCCAAGGATAGTGATAAGTGATGGAGGAACACACTTCATCAACAATCGCTTCGAGCAATACTTGTCGAAGCATGGAATACGTCACAACGTTGCTACTCCGTATCATCCTCAGACAAGTGGCTAAGCAGAGACATCAAATAAACAAATCAAGAATATTCTACAGAAGACAGTGAATGAGATGGGGACAGCATGGAAGGACAAGCTTCATGATTCACTCTGGGCATACCGAACAATATACATGACACCCATTGGAATGTCACCACATCAGCTAGTGTATGGGAAGACTTGTCACTTACCAGTTGAGCTAGAATTCAAAGCTCACTGGGCCATCAAGAGATGGAACATGGACCTAGAAGCAGCAGGAGATAAGAGGAAGATGCAGCTCTCTGAGCTAGAATAGTGGAGAGATAAAGCTTACCATAATGCCATGATTTATAAAGAGAGAGTGAAAAGATGGCATGAAAAGAGAATCAAGAAGGAGTTCGCCCCAGGAGATAAGGTATTACTTTTTAATTCCAGGGTGCAGCTCTTCAGGCATGGAAAACTTCGAAGTAAAGGGGAAGGACCATTCGACGTGGTAAGCTCATCATCACATGGAGCCATCATGCTTCGCAACAATGAAGGTACGTTATTCAAGGTAAATGGTCAACGCCTTAAGTTATTTTTAGAGCCCAATAATGAATTTGAGGTAGGAGACGCAATTACTTTCTTTCTTAATTAGGGGTATTTTGGCCAGGCTATTTACTTTTGACTTTTCAGGGTTTAGTAATTTTTTTTTGATACTAAAAATATATAAATAATTTTGCAAAAAAAGTTGAGACGGTGAGGGCTCGAGGCCTGGGCAGCCGCCCTACCCTAGGGGTGCCCGCCCAGCTCCGACGGTGGTTCGCCACCGCCTTTCTCCCTCGTGATCCTTCTACTTCTGTTGACACCGTTTTTCGGCACGTGTCAATAAGGATCGGGAGACTAAACTAAATCAGCAAGAGGTTGGTTTTTCTTCAGCATTGCTTCTGATCTGCCGATGGGTGGTTGCCGATGAAGGGCATGTTGATCTCGTACATTGCCGATGAAGCTAAAGAGCTGTTGCCAATAAGATTGGCAGAGAACGAGAGGATTGTTACCGATGAGGCAGAAAGAGCTGTTGCCGATAAGAATGGCAGGAAGACTGGGAGGTTGTTGCCGATGCCAGAAATATACCGATGAGGAGATAACTTCATCACGACGGAAGCGGACAGAGGATCGGCATCACAGAGCTTATGATTTTCGTAGTATAATTTGAGTCCAACTCCTATACGAGTTTTATTTCTTTCCTTAGGAGGTAGAGTTCGTATAAGGAATTAGTTTATTTCTTCTATATTTGAGCTTTGCGTGTTAAATTAGGGCTCTTCGATTAGCGGAGTATAAATATATGCCGGGGGGCATTGTAATAGTGATCTAAGAATCAATAAACAAATCTACTTTTTATCGCAATTTACTTCTATCAGCACTTTACTTTTCGATGACTTCGTCAAGTATTTTTCTCTTTTTCAACGAGTTCTTTCAAGAATCGACGGGCTGCATCAACTTGATCTCCGGCGACCTTGCAAGTTCTGCGTTTACCTAGCACGATTCAGGCTTTGACTTCCGGGCGTATCACTATCATCTCGTCTGATCTGTTCAACAGTTATCGAATACATACTAAGCTTTGACGTCTGGGCGTATCGCTGTCGTCTCGTTCGGTTTTTATTCAAGTTATCATCCTTGTCGATTAACAGGTCAAATCGACTGGCACGCTTCGGATATCAAGTTTGGGTGTTAGCCTGGTGTGTTTGCAGATAGAATTTTGCATCAACAACATCCTTCGTCTATAAAAAGTAGATGCTTGGTTTATTCGTGCATTGACTCCAACCCTGGTAAATTACAGGAGATGGTTAATTCTGCATTGAATCAGGCTTTGATCAACCACTCCACCGTGCTGTCCAATACTGTTTACAATGCTGTTGTGCAAACATTAAGAGAAGGACAAGCACCAGGTTATGTTGGGCCGGCATATCATCAGCCGGGATCGGCATTGTCAGTACTCCATCGGCAATTCTAGCCGTTGAGAGTATGGAAGCTCCTGCTCCTCCAGCTTGATCAGGATTATCTAACATTGAAGCCACGCCGATAAGATCAGATTTAAAGTCTCAGGAAAGGCAGATCACTCAATTGGGTACGGATCTATCAGCATCGGCAATGTCAGGTCCTTCAGGTCAACACAGCCAGGTTGCTACTAATTGGTGGGGATACGGGATGTCTCCAGGACCATCTACTACCAATTCTGGATTGCCTCAGGTGCATGATGTAGCAGGAAAGAGTCCTATGGTATTGGCAACTTTGGTCATACCCAGGTATCACATTATTCTACTACACCTCCTACTATACAACCATTGTCAATGGGATTCCACGCGCCTCCGCAGCAAACATCTTATGCGAATCCATTGGCAAGTTCCTTGCCAATGCAACAGAAGGTTTCTACTGCAGAACAACCCATAGTGCCGTTTGTATCTCAATCTGGGTTACCTGCAAATCAAGGCAATTATGCTGGTTATCATCCAATCATACAAGAGCATCAATTATCAGCGAGCTATCAGCCATCGGCAAGTCAGGTGCCGATGAGTTATAATCACATTTGGTCAGGGCAAGCATTAGCTCAGCAACATGCTACTCAGCCAAGCTACCAGGTGATGGGCACTCAGCAGTATTGTTCATAGGCAGCTTTCCAAGATCAAACATCGGCAAGACAGCCGATGAGCTTTGCTCCGCAGACTAGTGTTGTGAATATGCCAATTCCTCCAAACCAAGTACCACAAGGATACGTAGAAGCATATCAGCTAGCACCTCCAGCAGAGATTCAGCCAGTGCATCGGCAAGATCAAGATGCATTTTGGGCCGATAAGATTGTAGAAGTGAGGAAAGAGCAATTTGGGATTCAGCCCAAGATTAATACTTACTCGTATCAGACTCCGTATCCTCCAGCATATGATTTAATTCCTTTTCCAAATCGGTACAAAGTACCAGATTTTACTAAGTTCTATGGATAGGATGATACATCAACGATGGAGCATATCAATCGTTTCATCATACAGTGTAGAGAAGCAGCGAACAGGGATGAGCTGAGGGTCCGATTATTCTCGTCCTCTTTTTATCGCAATTTACTTCTATCAGCACTTTACTTTTCGACGACTTCGTCAAGTATTTTCTCTTTTACAACGAGTTCTTTCAAGAATCGACGGGCTGCATCAACTTGATCTCCGGTGACCTTGCAAGTTCTGCGTTAACCGAGCATGATTCAGGCTTTGACTTCCGAGCGTATCGCTGTCGTCTCGTCTGATCTGTTCAACAGTTATCGAATACATACTGAGCTTTGACGTTCGGGCGTATCGCTGTCGTCTCGTTCGGTTTTTATTCAAGTTATCATCCTTGTTGATTAACAGGTCAAATCGACTGGCACTCTTCGAATATCGAGTTTGGGTATTAGCTTGGTGTGTTTGCAGATAGAATTTTGCATCAACAACATCCTTCGTCTGTAAAAAGTAGATGCTTGGTTTATTCGTGCATTTCTCTTCACGTTATACCCCGAAGATGCCCATTCTATGCCTTTTTCACCCCCTATATAAACAGCCCATACCATTAGTCAATCTTATTCAATCATAGCTCTCCTCCCTTCCTGCTTAGTAGCTTGCTATGCCTCCGCCATGGTGAAGCAAGAGCTTGAAAACTTAGATAGGAGGATGATCCGCTATGGGATCTACCTCAACACCATCCCCAAGGAGGAGCCGGATTGCAAAGCCATAGTCCCAGTTAATGAGGCTACTCCCCTCGCCACCATTCCACCACCAAAGCCTTGTAAGTTATGGCCACTCCTACTTTGCCCAACCTATCCTCACTGCGCCACCTAAGCCTCTTCTCTTGGAAGGAGCTCCACAGAAGGGCCCCATCGTCAAGCTACCCGAAGGGACCAAGCTCCTGCCTCCTAAGCATAATGAGGTGCTCATGGGGGTGAAGACCAAGAAGAGCAGAGAGATCATCTGCGCCAAGTACAGCATCGGGGAGCGCACCTACTTCGAGGGAGTTCGCACTCATCCTTGCAAGGTCAAGTTCATCCTGCCAAAGGAAGCTCCCAAGCGTGCCTTTGTTGCATCTGAGACTCCGCGCAAGTGCTGCAAGACCATGGCAGATCTAGAGAAGGAGCTTGAGGCTCATCGCGCTATCATCACCTCTCTAGAGTCTTGCCAACGTCTCCAGGGTAGATGCATCATCCGCACCAACAATAGGGTACTAGAACTGGAGAAAAGCTCCACCAACATAGTTGAGAGGGTGAATGCTTTAGAGCACCCCAATAATTAGAGGCGATCTATCCTAGCATCTGATAGGGCATAAGTGAGAGTTAGATCAAAGTTTGCTTAGATTAAATTTTAGTTCAAGTTTGCTTAATTAAAAGATTTACTTCGTGTCAATTCGAGTCAGTCTTTGTAATCAAAATGCCTTATATGATGATGCAAGAAATATTACAATATTATTATTAGATATGCTTTGCCTCTTTTGTCTCCACCATGTTGTGAATGATATGACAACAAATTTTGACGATGTAACGAACAAATTTCGACGCAACAACTAAAATTTTTGAAAAGATATGACATGAAGACTGTGCTTGGCGATGTGGACCCCGAGGGGCCACCAGCGGTGGGCGGCCACCCAGCACCCTTGGGCGCCTGCCCAAGGGGTGGGCCCACTGGCTCCAGCCTCTACCGCGGTCAGGTATGATCCCCTATGTTACAAAATTTTATCTTGATCACGCTGTTTCGATTCACATTGAAATATCTTGAATTAAAACACTTAATAAATATATTGAGAATGTAGATTATTTTAATCATGACCCAAGATAGACTCACACCATGATAATTCCTAGGAATTCCTGTTGTTGTTGGGAACTTTAATTATAGGGACCCCATATTACTTACGTTGTTCTGGAAAGTGAGATAATATGAACCATGAGAACCTAATTTCTGATGTCTGGTCATTTGGAGAATTTCTTTTCAAAAATTTAAAAATTATTAGCTACACTTCTCCTCTGTGGTAATAAATACCTATAGAGCCTCATCGATGAATTATAAGACCAGCACATAAGCTCTTACCTGTATTGCGAGTAGTCAAACTGTGTTAGACCCTTGCCGAGAGGGTGTCATGCTCATAAGACCAAGTCCACTTACACCCACATATTTTTGCTGCTCCTACACTGGGGGTATGCACAAACATGCTTTTCACCTTTTTATCTATCTCCTACACTGGAAGAAGATACGAACATTTGTTAGGACTTCCAAATAAATGCTCCAAGCTTGTTATTAGTACTTCAAAGTTGTTACCATCATGTGTCTTCAAGTTATTGTATTCCAAGGAAGAGACATGGAGCTATGCAAAATAGAGTATCAGAAAAATAAAGAGAAAGAAAGAAGTCCATGCATTCAAAAAAAAGAGAAGAAGAAAAATGATGATAGCCCATGGTCTCCAATGTTTGAAAAAGCTCTTCATTGTCTCCAATAGCAGAAAGTTCATCAAGGAGCATCGTCATCATATTCTTAGCCACCAAATATTCCACACATGCACACTTGGTCTAGGGCATGGCATTCTCCTCTGAGGATCCCATTTTGACTGGGCAATATACATGGGTAGGTATGCTATTCCTTGAAATACCTTCAACTTCATATAAGCCTTTATAGAATAAGATACAACATAAGGCATACATCATACATGCCTCGGTGAGTTCCACAAATACCACATATAATGAGTGATTCGAGTGTGTTACATGACGGAGAAGGGTAAGCTAAGTTTTTCATTGCAAAAATATTATAAAACTCCAAGTGACAGGACTGAAGGAAAAAGGATCTCTACTTTGTGTTGTTCCATCCTCAACTTCCCAAATTCTTATGGTAGACACTTTGAATCCCGCAGTATAGGTATGAGATTATGCTTAAGGTAATCTATCCTTTTCCTCGAGGACGAGACAAAGACTAAGTGTGTGGGAGTTTGTTGATGGTAGATAACTCATAATTTTAACCGTCAACTAAACATGAAAATGGATCTATAGGCAAACGACTAGTAGATATAGGGTTATCACTAACAGAATTCCATGAGTTTTTATGAATATCTATTTCTGCAGGGTGTCAGCTGAAAACTACCAAAGAAGGTCCACATGTTGGGAGTACATAGAGCGTGTACACAGGAACAATCTTGAAGACTCAGAACCCCCTGCAAGCTTGGGCCCACCTGCCAGCATGACTGGGCGGGTGCCTAGGGGCAGGGGCGGCCGCCCAGAGCCCTCCACCAATCAGGTGGAGGCTCACGGATCCTGCTCCATTGACTTTGAGGATGAATATTAGCCGTCTATTTAGGTCGGTTTGATTCGAGGGCTGTGGTGCATCCTAGAGGGCTATATAAATAGGCCCCCTAGCCCCTGGATCAATGCCAATTCAGAAACCCTAATTCATGTTTTCCAGAGAGAATTAGCCAGAGAGTGGTCCCTTGAATGGATCTATCTCTTTAGGGTTTTAGCAGCAAGAGAGATTGAGAGAGTATAGGCTGGAGGTAGAATTGGAGGAAGCCCAACCTGTCGGTGTCTCCTCTCTAGTTATACCTGCGGGATCAAGTCTCCTAACCCAAGGCTTGGTTCTAGGATCATTCGGCAATTCGACTTCGAATACTAGTAAGTGTATTGTTCTTATTGTTTTTTGGTTTATGAGTTTACTTTATTCGCTTCGCGTAGGGAATGGAGTAATCGTTCGTAGCGTAAGTGTGGTGCTTGGGCTAGGAATACTCATAGATACTCCCTATCTAGCTAGATTTGTGGTAGTTGTGGGGGAAGTGACAGCCCCTTGTTGCCTTCGTAATCCATGTCCCGTCACGAGGTTTGGTAGGATTTAGTGTGCCGGGGTTAAGCATTCTCTAAGGTGTCTCTTTTCCCTAGGTGCCCCCCTTAGAACTATAATCGGAAGCTTGCCATTGGTAATAGGAAGACTGACGGAGTAATCCTCTTTATATCGCTTAATTCTCGCTATCTTGCCTTGCAGCCCAGGGGTAGTAGATAAGACTGGGTTAATCTTTTGCTTGTTTTCTCCTAGTGGATAAACAAATACGATACTCTAGATTTATCTCCCGGGTGAAGTGCTCACCGATAGCCGTGCGCTTGCGGATTATTTGTCTTTGATTCTTTCATGTGTGTAACCAATATCAACACTAAGCGATGATCCTGTGTATCTTCCCCAGGCATGCAGTTCTGTCCTTCTAGTTTCCCAATGAGCGGCAGGCCACTAAATGACGATCCGGGTGCATCTTCCCCACGCATGCATGCAGTTGTGTTCTTCCAGTTTCCCAACTGGCGGCGGGGTCGCATCGCATTCCTCTAATGTGTGTCCTATATAACCTCCCACTCCTCGCATTGCCAGTTTGTCGACAACAAGGCACTAAACCCCATCGCTCCCGCTCCTGCACACTACCTTGATGATAGTTCATGTCCCTCCTACTCCATTGGTTCATCGTTACACTCCCGCTCCATGGATGATAGTTCGTGCTTTGGTTCTTGCTCCACAAACGATGTGGAAATGCCGGTCCAAGTCAGTAAGAAAGAGTTCGTGGTTATGGTCACATCCTCATCCAAGATGGTGGATCGTTTTCTACCAGAAGTCCACGATGACGCGGAGCATTGAGCCGTCATCGTCGGTTTTGACACTGAGTGGTATCTGAAGGAGCAGAGCAAGATAGCCCTCATCTAGATGTGCATCGGCAATAGGTGCCTTCTCTTCCTAATAAGCGTCACTGGCAGCATTCCCGATGACTTCAAGTTCCTTGTAGAGGAAGGCCACATATTCATTGGCGTCGATCTCGCCAATGACTTTGAGCGACTGCCGGATGGCCACCTGATCGAGCTTTCCCATATGGTGGAACTTTGGGCCATGGTGCCATTCATGATCCATGATAAGGAGTGGTACAAAGTGCCAAGCCTCATAGTCCTCATGGAAATGTTGTTGGGCATGGTCATGGTAAATAAAAAGACCAACACACGTTTTGAAGATTGGGATAACAAGAGCCTGAGCGGCGACCAGATTAGGTACGCATCCACCGATGCTATTGTGTCCTACAAGATCGGTGTCAGGCTACGTGGTCAGTATGGCTATACTCACATAGTCTCCTCTTCCTGCCAATTCCACGGACAGCGAGGGAGACAAGGAAGGTCAACAGGTACAATTGCAGTTTGTGGAGGACCAGTGAACCAAGAGGATTGCCAGATGCCCACTTTACCCAGGTACTCTTGAGACGATCTAGAACTATAGGAAGATTATCAATAATTTAATATAGTTATGTATGCCACTGTTTTTGCACATTAATTTTTTGTTGTGTTCACAAAAGTCATCGCTTTGCATTTGTTGTGAAGGGTTGAGGAACTAGAAGTGGAATGACGCCCTAAGTCATGCTTTGGCTAAAGCTTGTTATGACAAAGATTACAAGGAGAAGAAAATATTACATAAGTGGCTGGTACACAACCATGGCTTCTCTGATAAGCCAAATACAGGTGGACATATGACAGTGGTTTCGATCTGGGTGAAAGCTTTACCTAAACAAGTACTATTATAGATGAAGTTGTATGTAACTGCCAGTTGAAATACATGTTGTTTTATTTTTTGTGAACTGAAATATTTCCTAGGCCTGTATCCTATCCTCGATGGAAATCTAGATAAAAGAATAAAACAACAAAGAAACTAAAACTCACCTCAACAAGTAGACGAGGTTTGACATGTTTCCTGCTCCGGTAGCGAGAGAGTCCGCGACATCGCCGGCCAGGAACGTGCTGTCCGGCGCATTAAATTTACAAAGCTGGGGACTTTCTCCAATTGTAAACATTTTCCTATTAAAAGCATGGAATATGTGGCGGTATCTGCTTGAGAGCAGACGGGGCGGTCTCCCCACCCAAAGGTTTGAATCTTGGGCAAAATTTTCGCTCCGTGCTTGCCAACATGTAGATGTCTCTATTTTGCCCTTCTATACTGAAAATATGATCACCTAAGATAAGGGCATTTATGGTATTGTGGTGGCCACATAAAAGCACAAGGACGGGCCTTCTCCGTCTCCATCTCCCATTCTCGTAGCCACACCCGTCTCTCTTCACGCTCCAGCCTCCCTCTCCACTTTCAAACTTTCAACCAATGCCGCCCGCTGCTATGCCCACCCCGCTTTGAGCGCTAGGCGCCATCGCTATAGCAGCTTGACTCCAGATCCGAATCCTCGGCCTTGGCACCCATTGTGATCTATCGGATCTGAACCCTAGCCGGATCCAGATCCGATACCCCATCGTCAACGCCTGCCGCATAAGCTCCGTGACGACGATGAGACCTCAGGATCGACACTGAACTCTATCCAGTCAAAGAGGAGGAACATGTACCAAGATCTCTTTTTATGATGTGTGCTGCACTGAGATGGTTGAACCTGAGATTATTGTAGCTGCATTTGCTCTTTTATTGGATAAATGGTTATTATTCAGAATTAGAAGCTCAGCCAGTGCCTCTTGCAATGAGGTGCTTGTTCTGTTTTGTATTGAGTTCTGAGGGTGAGGGGAGTGTGTCCTGGGGGATGTGGGTAGGTGGGTATGTAACAATTTAATCCTTTTCTGTTTGGATACCAATGTAATTTGTACATAGTACATGCTTCCTGCTAAAGTTTGTGTCCCCAATTTTAGTGTCTTGGTCCAAGAAGGCATAGAGGAGGCTCTGCCAGCCGAACAAAAGGCATTGCTAATAGGAATCATAGTCAAAGGACTTCAAAGCGACCGTCAACCACACCACCATTGGAAGAGCGCCATCAAACCCGGTCCTGTAGTAAAACAAAAGAGTAGGATGGATCAGCAGTTGGTGAACAGAATTCTCAATCAGCAAGAGCAACCGCACCCTCCAGCAGTGGATTCAGTCTTCATGATTTGTCTGGAGATATTAATAAGGATGTCGGTAGCCCCAGCTCTGTGGATGGCTTCTCTCAGCCACATAGCCATACCATTGGCAGAGATGGAGAGGGTCGCTATGAGCAAAGCCCCATCTCACTTACAAATGTCTATAAATCGATTCGTAATAACTATTTGATATACATATTGTTGTACTTATAACAATCTGGATATGAATGTATGTTAGATGGTGGTGCCCATGCTCTAGATGGTCTCTCTGATCATCCTACTGCCTCCCCATCTAGATCTGAATGTATTCTAGATGATGACGCCAATGCCAGATATGATTTCCCAGGTCACACTATCGTCACCCCGCACACACAGAACAATCGTCCAAGTTATGAACGTTGGTATTAACTTATAAATGTCTATGATGCAATTCACACTAGCCATATGATATCCATGCATGTTTTCTAACAATCCGAATGTATGCTAGTTGACGATACCCATGCCGGATGAGACAATCTCTCTGGGCAACCTCCTGTATCCCCTACCTACAGAACAATAATGAAATTGCCATGGTTGCTATCAACTTACAAATCTCTATGAAACAATCCACACTAGTGATTTGATATCAATGCTTGTTTTCTAACAATCTAAGTGTATTCTAGTTAACGATATCCATGCCGAAGAAGGAGACGATCTATCTGGGCAACCTCCTATATCCCCCCACCTGCAGAACGGTAATGAAAGTTGGCAAGGATGGTATCAACTTACAAATCTCTATGAAACAATCCACACTAATGATTTGATATCCATGCTTGTTTTCTAACAATCTAAATGTATGCTAGTTGATGATACCCATGCTAGAGAAGGAGACGATCTCTCTAGGAAACCTTCTATATTCCCCCACCTGTAGAACGAAAATGAAAGTTGGCAAGGTTGGTATCAACTTACAAATCTCTGTGAAACAATTCACACTAGTGATTTGATATCCATGTTTCTTTTCTAACAATTTGAATGTATGCTAGATGATGATTATTGACGGTAGATAAGTGTCAATTTTAACTGTCAACGAAACATGGAAAAGGACCTAAAAGAAAATACCACCTACATATAGGGGGTTTACTAACAGAATTCCATGAGTTTTGGTGAATGCCTGTTTCTACAGGGTGTCAACTGAAAAAAACCAAGGAAGGTCCACATGTCATGTTTACATAAAGAGAAATGACCCAGAGTAAAACGGACACCCAGGACACATACGAACTCTGTTTGGGGTGATCCAAGATGATTCGGAAAGGTAACGACGATATCTACGAGCCCACCAAAGATGAGCCCATTTGGGCCAAGGGACAGGGTGCCCGCCCTACTCCTGGACTAATCAGGAGTGAGCTCACGGATCATGCCTCCACCGCCTTTGACGATCAATAATCATCGTTCATTAAGATCGGTTGCATCCAAGGGCTGCCATGCATCCTTGGGGGCTATATAAGCAAGGCACCTGTACACTAGAGGAGCAATCCCTAGAAACCCTAATTCATTATTTCTAGAGAGGATCAGCTAAGAGAGGCCCCTTGAATGGATCTCCTCTCTAGAGCCTAGCATTCAAGAGAGTTTAGCATTTATAGTCTCCATGTGAGATTAGATCTATTCTTCAGATTGAGAGAGATAGGGTGGAGGTGGAAGTTGGAGGAAGCCTGACATGTCGGTGTCTCCTCTCTAGTTTGTACCTACGAGATCAAGTCTCCCTAATCCAGAGCTTGGTTCTGAGATTCTTCGATGATTCAACTTCTAATACTAGTAAGTATAATGTTATTATTGTTCTATAGTTTACGAGTTTACTTTATTCTCTTCCGGTTGAGGGTAGGGTAATCATCTCTAGCGTAAGCATGGTGCTTGGGCTAGGATACTCGTAGATGCCCCCTGTCTGGCCGGATCCGTGGTAGTATAGCACGGGATGTGACAATCCCATTGCTTCCTTTGTACCCTACATCCCGTTAGAAGGATTGGTAGGATCTGATGTGCCGTGGTTAAGCATCCTCTGTGGTGTCTCTTTTCCTTAGGTATGTCCCCATTAGAGTAGTAGTCACATAACTTGCCATAGGTTAGAACTAGGGTGCCATAAGTAGTCTTCTCAATATCCCTTATATCAAAATACCTTGATTGTAGCTCTGGGGTTAAGTTTAGATTTAGGTTAGTCATCGCACGCTATCTCCTAGTGGATAAAACAAATACAATATTCCAGAATTATCTCCCAGGTGAAGTGCTCACCGATATCCATGCACTTGCACATTATTTCTCCTAGATTCTTTCGTGTGCATAACAAATATCAACAAGAATTTCTAGTGCCGTTGCCGGGGAGAGAGACGGTCTGCTGAGTTAACTTAATGTCTTGCTTAACCTTGTACTATACTTTTATCCTTTTATCTTTTTATCTTTTCTTTTTTGGTTCTATCCTTATGGATAACCCAAATTCCATGCCTATCTTTGAATTTTCTGCACCTTCGGAGACCAGCCATAGACCATGGGAATCATCAAAGGCTACCGTTGCCCCTAATTATGAGTTGCATCCAAAGTTGATTGCAATAGGTCAAAACCAGCCCTTTTCTATAGCTGGGGTCCTATGTTCTCATCAAGAAGGTAATGAACTTTTGGCTACACCTAGGGAATCTTCTAATCTTCTTATAAATTCAGGTTTAGACCTAGCCTTACAAGACCTTGTTCTTCTTCAACATTTTTATGGGTCTTGATAATTTTGCCTTTAGAGGAGTTTTCCTTTCTTTTTCCATTAGTGGAGCACGATTTGTCCTATTTAGTGGACACACTCCTTTCACTAGACTTCATGATGAATTCCTAGAGGAAGAGAAGGAATCATCCCCCAAACAACAAGAGGAAGTTTCCATAGCCACTTTACAAACATTACAATCCCATGATTTGGCTATCAATCCCAAACCTTTAATACTCCAAAATCTCTAAGAGAAGAAGAAATTCTACCCTTAGAAATTTCATCTAGTGATGACTTTGGGAGGATCTTAAACTTCCTGCTTCTTCATAAGAGACCTTTGAGTGCATATACTTTGAATCTTCTCAAGAAGGGATCTCTTAGAAAGCTTCTCAAATCCAGTCCCTTTGAAGGACATCTAGAAAGACTTAAGGATGGCATGTCAAGTGATGCCATAGAAGGAAAGCAAAGCCATCAAGAATTTATTCTTATCTTTCCCCTTCTATGCCTACACCAAATACAAAATTCCAACCCATCCTTGACCCCTATGACTCCTATGCTCCTTCTCTTAAACCTATCGATGATCCTAGGAATCCATCTAGACATCCAACACATAGGATTTATCAAGACCACAAGGAAGATCGAGAAGAGCAGCATCAGTGGCTAAAGAGCATTAAAGACCTATGTGCTATTACCATTGAATGTGTAGATGAGGCCTTATATGAGACCAACTTGAGAGGCAATCCAATGGAAACTTTGGACATTTATGAAGAATCACCCTTGGAAGTTGAAAATGATGGAGACTTCAATGAGCAAGGAAGCTACTTCATGAATACCCCATCAAATCCTTGCTCATATGAGAAATCTCTTGATTCACTTAGTCTCTCTAACATTTCTCCACACGAGATCTTGAACCACTCATGCTCCCTGTTCCTAAAGATTTAGAAAGGGTGGTTATAGATGCATATGTTTATCATAAATTTTGTACATCTCATTATGTTGGCTTGATCTTGATATAGGTGCACATAAATCATTGTTGGAGGGGAAACCACTTCACCAAAACACATGTTGAAGGTTTCCCAAGGACAAGCTTAGTGTCATAAAACAAGCACTTTTCGACCACAACATGAGTGTTCATCTTTTTGCTATATTGCCCTTGTGATTGAGCATAGAGTTATAAATGTGAAAATATTCCTTCTGGTATTCTTGTTACTAACCTTTCTAGGATTGGAGAAAAAAAACGGAGGAATAATAAATGCAAGGTATGTCCAACCAATCATTATGCCACATTGATTTACATTCATCCAAACTTGAATTTGCAAAATTCAAGCTTGGGGATATACTTCCATAAAACATCTTTTGCCATGTTGCTACATTATCTTGGTTGCCCTTACCTTTAGGACATGCTCAATTTGCTAAACAACAATTTGAGTAATCTCTATAAAGCTTTCATGCTACCTTTGTTTGCTATAGTATATGTTTAGGTTTGGAGTAGTTTCATTAATCTCTTAAATAAAGCATGGTGCCTAGTTTAGGAGTGGTGATATTACATTCAAAGGCTTTTAATTATGCATGATTAAAATGCCTTCCTAAATCACATTAGACATGGTGTCTAGTTTGATTTTTTACCTGATAGTATGCTGTAGTAGATATTGGATATTTTTTGTTGGACTAACCCCTACAGGAAAATTCCAAATTCAAATTGTGAAAGTTCTGAGATGAACTCACACTGGAGATAAAGAGAGAAACAATAATTTTGCACAAGGAAAACAAAACTCAAAGAAAAGAAGAAGAGTGCCACAAAACATGATCCACAATCAAAGCAGTCACTCCATGGAAGTAGGTGAACAATTTCCCATCATGTACTTGAAGACAAAGACCATCGTGGAGGACTTCAAGTTGTAGTTCCAGTTGCACTCTCTTGTCAACCATTAATCATCAGGAATCAAGAAAGATTTACAAGAGAAGAGCATGCAACTTTCTGCACCCTCACCTCCTAGATTAAAAAGCTGATGCATGAGGAAGGAAGGCCAACTCCTCTAGATGAACCAATTGAGTTCTTCCTCCTCTCATGCTCCCATCGCTCCACACACTGGTTTGCAATCTCTCAATTCATTATTGCCTTATTTCTATGAGTTAAGTTATTTTATAATACCTCTATATGAGAATCGGACATAAGATAAAAGCAATCCTCTAGAAAAGAAGTAATAGTGAATAATAAATGTTCTATGCTAGTATGTAGAAACAAATCTCTTCTGCACCATAGAAGGTAACCCTTAGCTCTATGACAACATTACCTATGTCATTACTTGTATATTCCTTTGGGTATGTTTTGTCCACTAATGATAGCAGGAATGAAAAGAAGAGCAAAAAGGTCCAAACACAAATTGAAAGAGAGAACAGAAGATGGCATGACTAAAGACAAGAAAGAATTTGTCAAAAAAAGACAAGAAAGGAGTACCATGGAGAAGACAGTTGGCGCATGAACAAAGAGAAACGACCAACCGACCAAGAAAAGCTTCCACAAGGTGTTAAGATGTCAACACACTCCAACATTTAAGGTAACACCCACAAGATAAGCAATCATCACTTTAAGAATTTTCCTTGATTCTAGTATATGCATGAATAGAGAACTAAAACATGTTTTGAGTTGTAACCTCATTTGATCCAACCTAATTAACTCAAACATGTTTAGTTCTTTACTCTTTGTTGCTATCACCACTTTCTTATTTTGACTGTCTTAAACATATGAGCTAAAAAAGTTACACATCCAACCTTTAGAAGATGATAGTCATGTAAAATAAATACATAACTCATAGGTAGACTATCCTTCCATAAGGTTGAGTAATCTGATATGTCAAATGTTTTAATGTTACTCGTTGTCTATCTTATCACCCATGTTAAATTTGAGCAAAACACATAAACATCAAATTATCTTCTTGCTCAATATGCCTAAAGTTAGAGAGGAATAAACTTTTGGTTCTGTTGGTGTTTTTCCACCAACAGAGCCCATGCACTTGATCTCTGCCTTGTCTCTATGAGCAGGACACACTTTGAGCAAAAATATGAAGGAGTTGTCAAAACTCCCCAATTTCTACAAGTGAAGATCCTGAACCTATGACATCCACACTGAGCAAGATGCTACCAGCTCCTAGAATTAATGCTTCAATCAAAATGCTGAAATAGCAAGGAACATAGGTGACACCATCTCAAGAGGTGCAAGTTGTCAAGGTCTCTCTACCTTGGGACTAGATGATGCACCTATGTACTGAACATGGTAAGCGGTCCTGTTCAGAGGACCTAAAACACTGAACCCTTGCTGGAAGGTAAAATCGGTAGTTATCCATATTTATCTTTTTTAGTATTACATTAGTTTTCCTTTCTAAATAGTTACTTTCCAGCCTTTGCATAATCATTTTCCATTTAGCATGTTTACTTTTCTGCATTAAACATTGCATCAGAAAAAGAAAATAAAAATATTTGTTTGCTTTGCTGCATCATAAATTATAAGCCCCATGTGAATAATTTTGTGGTGTGTAAAAACCCATAGGAATATTTACTGTGGTGGCATAAAATAAAAATAAATTTGCATTCATCTTGTTAGACTTTCTCTACATAATAAAATATAATAAAATTTGGGAAAGATCTGGTTGAAACTCTTCTTACAAGAATCAAGAATAATCTCAAAAGATATGGACAATTAAGGCTTAAGTGGCCAGCCACTAAGGCTTGATCTATTCCACAAGTTTTGTTGTCTATTTGAGTTTCATAGGATTTGAAGGACCAAAAAGAGCCGACAAGCAAGGAGATGCTCTATCCATTGGTGGAGCACTGTCTCAACAATCATCGACATCAATTAGTGCTCCACTAGATGAGGAAGAACATCCCCGCTGCCAGTCTGCTACTTCACAAAATTGAACGACTACCTCAACATCCAGCTTGGGGAAGAGCACCCTCATGTATCTAGCTAAGTGTTTTCTTTCCTCAATTTTAATTTGCATTTTGGTATAAGTTGTGGACCTCACTGATGGATCTTCTGATGCCAATGACGTCCTCTCAACTAGTGCCAATGATTGTTTTCTATTTTGATTGATCTCGTTGCTCCCTTTGTTCCACAAATAAAAGAACGTTTTGACTTTTATGGTTCTTTTTTGACCATCTTTCTTATTTAAAAAGTTTTAGTATATATTATTTATTTTATTATGACTTATTTCATGATTATGTATATTTTCATAACGAATTATGTATTTCAATATTTGTATAAAAATTTAAATAAGATGAATGGTCAAACAATAACTGTAGAAGTCAAAAACATCCTTTTATTTATGGAACAGTGGGAGTACTTAGGAAGCACAGGGTTATTGCACACTGACGAAATGGAGGCCGCCCCCACCAACTGGGTGGATGCATCGCATAGCCTACAAAAAATAGAACATTACATTCTAGAAGGCATCTGCCACATTGATTCCGAGGTCCTCTGCATAATCTTGGATATTCAATTGAAGTACTCGTCCACTATCTATAAGTTGATGTTTACTTCTTGTATTTCGCACGCAATAGTGCTTTGCTAATGACTTGTAGCTCAACGGGAATTTTCTCCCACACTCGCCAATCGACTGACCAATAGGACCAGCGCAACGGCCAGCACCCTAGAACCAAAAGAACTCAATTTCGACGCCATCCGCCTCATTGTTTCTATGGTCCACCGCATAATTTGGATTTTCAATTGAAGTCTCCTTCCACTATCTATAAGTTGATGTTTACTACTTGGATTTCGTAGGAGAGAATGCTTCGCAAATAGCTGGTAGCTGGACAGAAATATTCTCCCATGCTCCCTAATCAACTAAAGGAAACGTTAAGGGAGATGGTACAGGTTTGACTGGAATTAGAGGATTTCATCAGAAAGCATATGGAGGAGTTAGATAAGCTCTGTGAGTATTCCAAGCGTACCTTTAGAGAGACATAGGAGGAGCTCAATAAGATTAGTGAGCATGCCACACGTGGCTCGATAGAGAAACAAGAGGAGTTCAATAAGCTTCATGAGGATACCATGTGTATCTTTAGAGAGAAACAGGAGCAGCTCAATAAGTACAACGATGTCTTGCGTAGCTCCCTGAGGATGTGATGCGTGCCTAACTCTCACTCTTTAGTGATCATTTGTGGTTTGATGTTTTGGAGTCTCAGTGATTTTGAACAAATTCCCACCGAAGTATATGTTTGTGCAGCTCTTCTCAACAAATCTTGCTTCGGCGCGCTCCCTTGCATTTATGTCATAGATGTCATCACTCTTTGTTATAGAGTTAATCACGCAAACTACTAAATGACATTGTAATAAGAATCATAGGAAAAAGAGGATAAATTTTGGAGAATACTGTCGAATGCAGGGCCGGACTTTCTCATGCGCAATAGCATGACTTTCTTATGTGCAATAGCATTTCAATAGCAATGCCTCCTTCGTTATGCATTAGGATGTGGCGAGATGCGTCCTGGCAGCAAGATGCGAGCCAAAAGGTGGGCCATTCATGCATTGCTATCAGTTTTCTAGCAGACTAATTGCTATGACATTCAATACAGACCACCCTTCATAACTTGTCCTACGAGATCAAATATTCAGTGGTTGGACATTCTTGCATCCGTAGCCATGTCTCAAACATGATGCTCTAGATCAAGGCGGCACTTGTTCAGATAACTCCTGGCTGCCAAAGGTTCACAACAAATAGGAGAAATGAACTGTTGCCTTTGATAAGACTTGTTGAACTTGCTCTTTGAATTAAGTACAATGAAAAAGCCTATCACAACCGCACCAGGCGTGTCAGGCGTGTCACTATGGAGGATACTATCATACACGCTCAAATATGCAGCGGTCGGACTTTCTTATGGGCCCAACAGTATTTCCTTTAAAAAACTTGTTGTAATAATACCTTTGCACGTGATCTGTTGTTAAACTTTATATTATTAAACTCATTCATGCCACCACTACAGATTGACCAAAAGTGTAACCATCAGTGAGCACTCGGTAGAGTGATTGCGAAGAGATTCAAAACAGATAAGACTTCACATGTTTTCCTACAAGATCTAGTATGAAACGGTCCGACTTTCCCACTAGATTGTGGACAGACTTGTTGAGATGAACTCCTCGCTTCATACGGTTTACAACAAACATGTAATAAGAACCAATGGGGGATATAAAGCACACACAACCAAATATTAAATTCAACAAAAGATCATGTGCATGGGTCGTATGACAGCAAGATAAAATTATACAACATCTCAATTGTCCCTAGTTAACATTGAAAACACAAATCAGATCATCGGTTATCGGGTACTTCAACATCACACCAATTTTACAAACAGAGAACAAAATACGGCATATGTGGCTGGGAACGTTAATTGTTAGACGCGTTCAAATGTTTAGCCGGCCGAACTTTCTTACCTGCGCAATAGCATTCTGGCATCAATGGCTCCTTGGTTCTATGTTATGATGAAACGAGTCTGGCTACTCAAATATGCGGCAGCTGGACTTACGTTCACAGTAAAATTCAACAGCTACGTCCCATCCTTGATGCACTCGATTGACATGGGTGCCTTGGCCAACAACATAGTAGCTGTTGATTTTGGGGGTGGGGGGAAGACATGGAGGAAAGGCTTGAGACATCAGACTATCTAGTCATTTATCTTTTGTGTACCAGGGTAAAGTCCAACCATATCTCTTTTGTGTACCATGAGACAGTCCTTAAATGGGCCGTGTGTTAATTTGGCCATCCCCGCTCCTAAGGGTCCTCCCCGTGTGGAACATGTTGACCTATAATATTGGATATATATCCCCTGAAAATGGGAAAATACCTATCCATTGGACTTATGCTGGCTGGGCGGTGGAGGATCCCTGGTGTGCTGTGCTGGCTCTGGCGTCCATTTGGAGGCAGGCGGCGGGGCTTTCCCGGTAGGGCGCGGTGGCATTGGCGTCTGCGTCGCTTGTGTGCTGCGGTAGAGGCGTCAAATTTGATCCGTAGGTCTTTTTTCTACCCTTTTTAATGTTTGTTTCTGCATTTGGGTTTTGCCTTATCTACTAGAGGACTTGAGGTTTTTCCTTTTTAACCTTTGATGCATATTGCCATATACCTTAATATTAGATAGATGCGGGACGGGGAATGGTTCTGTTAGTCCCTGTAGCTCATGGCTAATGGATTTGTTAGGAGGCAGCAAATCAATGCCACAAATCTTTAAGCTACACTCAATTCTGCTGATGCCAATGATGTTCACTCCACCAGTGCCAACGATTATTTTCTATTTCATTAACAAAATAAAGGCGGCCCCCAACAACTGGATAGATGCATCGCCCATCCTCTAAGAAGCAGAAGAATACATTTTTGAATCCATCCACATCATTGATTCCAGGGTCCACTGCATAATCTCTTGGATATTCATTTGAAGTCCTCATCCACTATCTATCAGCTGATGTTTACTTCTTGGATTTTGCAGGCAAGAATTCTTTGTGAATAGCTTGTAGCTCAACGAGAATATTCTGCCACACTCACCAACCAACTGAGCAATAGGATGGGCGCAATGACCAGCACCCTGGATCCAAAAGAACTCAATCTTGACATCATCCGCCTCATTGATTCCAGGGTCCACTCCATAATCTCTTCGTTTTTCAACTAAAGTCCTCTTCCACTATCTTTAAGCTGATGTTTACCGCTTGGATTTCGCAGGAGAGAATGCTTCGCAAAAACAGCTTGTAGCTAAATAGGAATACTCTCCTACGCTCCCCAATCAACTGAAAGAAACTATAAGGGAGATGTCAAAGGTTCGACTGGAATTAGTGGAGTTCAGCAGAAAGCATATGGAGGAGTTTGATAAGCTCCGTGGGTATTCCATATGTACCTTTGAAGAGAAACAAGAGGAGCTCAATAAGACAGTGAGTATTCCACACGTGCCTCGACGGGGAAATGGTCAGATGATGTGAACGTTTAGTATCTATTGAATTAGAGATATGTGACTCAAGGGAATTTTGTTCCCCTCCCACGAGACATGCAATAGTGGTAGCATCAGAGGATCCCTGGTGTGCTATGTTGGCCCAGGCATTTATTTTGAGGGGAGAAGTAAAATAAAGCTCAATTTGATGTATCCCTGTGTTGTACTGTGTTATTCTAAAAACAAGGGACCAAATGTTCTTTCGTTGTTCATGGAAATATTTATTTTGCATGCTTGTGTTAGCCTTTGTTGAACTCTGTATTAGGTGGGTCATACTCTGTTGAGCTTTGTGTGGCTCAAGTCGTTTGGTCATAGTGGCATTGATCTGTGTTAACCCAACTCGTCTTGATACATTTCATCATCAGACCATATTATATTTCCTTTGTTCCTACAAAGTTAGCATCGTAAAATATTAAACGACACACTAACCAGCGTCACTGATATGAGGATAAACTAAAGAGGATATTGTTTGACACGATAGAATGTACAGGGGCTAGATTTTTCCACATGATCAAATACGCGGAGGTCAGACTTTATTTAGCGGATGTTAATTTTAAGTGATAGTCCTTGTTTATGCAGATATCGTGGATGCATGTTGAGAGAAATAGTTAGTTGGGTTTTGCTTTATAGGAGTATATATAAGATTAAATAATACTGGACTATCCTAGGTCCTATTTGGGGGGAATGCGACTATATAGTTAGCCTGTGATGTTGCGACACTACTATATTTTGCTATTTCATCACATTTTTCATTTTGTTGACACGAGAAACATATATTGGGAGGAAGAGATGATGCAAAGATGCGGTAAAATGTGGGGGGTGGTGGACTTTCTATTGTGCGCAATAGCTTTTTAGCACCAATGGTTCCTCCCATCAGCACTAGGATGCTGCGAGACTGCCTCCTCACTGCAAGGTACTAGCCAACATGAACACGATTGGTGTAATGCTATTGGTTTGCTAGCAGACTGATTGATATGACATTCAAAATAGACAACCCTTCACATGTTGTCCTACGGGATCAAATATCGGGTGGTCAGACTTACTAGCGTTCCTAGAAAAATTCTACAGCTAAAAAACTATATGAAGTTTTTGGATGGAATTGGAGGGACAATCAAGCTATGCAGGATGCCAAGCACAGCTAGGCATTTGCTGAACGATGCATCACTAAGTGCTCTGTTGGCAAATGCCCTGCGTCTGGGCCCATTGTCCACTGTTGCCTGCACCGCTGGTGGCACCGATGGCTGGGTTTGAAGGAAAAGGTCCGACCTAGACCGCAGCCAGTTCGCATTAATGAGCAGTCTCTCCATCAGGTATTGGAGGTTATATAGAGAGGCCTGTTCCTCGTATTCTCGGCTCTCAACCAAAAAATGCATCACACCATGCAGTAGAACTGGAAGACTGTGCAGAAATAACAAAATAGGCGGTGGGCCGGTGATGCTGTCAATGCGGAGAGAAACTAAGCGACGATCCTGTGCATCTTCCCCAGGCATGCAGTTGTGTCTTTCCAGTTTCCCAATGAGCACCAGGCCACTAAGTGACGATCCGAGTGCATCTTCCCCACGCGTGCATGCAGTTGTGTTCTTCCAGTTTCCCAACTGGCGATGGGGTCGCATCGCGTTCCTCTAATATGTGTCCTATATAACCTCCCACTCTTCGCATTGCTAGTTTGTCCATGACAAGGCACCAAACCCCATCGCTCCTGCTCCTGTGTGCTATGTGGCGAGAGTTCATCTCCCTCCTGCTCCATTGCTTCATCATTACACTCCCGCTCCATGGATGATAGTTCGTGCTCTGGTTCCTGCTCCACGGATGATGTGGAAATGCCGGTCCAAGTTGGCAAGAAAGAGTTTGTGGTTATAGTCACATCCTCATCCAAGATGGTGGATCGCTTTTTGCAAGAAGTCCGCGATAACGCGGAGTAACGAAACGTCATCATCGGTATTGACACCAAGTGGTATCTAGAGGAGCAAAGCAAGATAGCCCTCATCTAGATGTGCATTGGCAATAGATAGGCGTCACCGGCATCATTCTTGATGACCTCAAGAAGTGGACATATGACAGTGGTTTTGATCTGGATGAATGCTTTACCTGAACAAGTACTAGTATAGATCAAGTTGTATGTAACTACCAGTTGAAATACATGTTGTTTTTATTTTTTGTGAACTAAAATATTTCCTAGGCCTGTATCCTATCCTCGATTGAAATCCAGATAAAAGAATGAAATAACAAAGAAACTAAAACTCACCTCAACAAGTAGTCGAGGGTTGACACGTTTCTTGCTCCGGTAGCGAGGGAGTCCGCAACATTGCTGGCCAATGACGTGCTGTAGACATTTTCCTATTAAAAAAACCTAAAATATGTGGCGGTATCTGCTTGAGAGTAGACGAGGCAGTCTCCCCACCCGAAGGTTTGAATTTGGGGCAAAATTTTCGCTCTGTGCCCGCCAACACGTAGATGTCTCTATTTTGCTCTTCGGCACTGAAAATATGTTCACCTAAGATAAGGGAATTTATGGTACTGGGGTGGCCACATAAAAGTGCAAGGATGGGTCTTCTCCATCCCCATCTCCCATTCTCGCAGCCATACCCGTCTCTCTTCCCGCTCTGGCCTCCCTCTCCACTTTCAAACTTTCAACCAGTGCTGCCCGCTGTTATGCCCACCCCGCTTCGAGCGCTAGGCGCCATCGCTATAGCAGCTTGACTCCAAATCTGGATCCCCAGCCTTGGCATATGTCGCCATCCATCAAATCCAAACCCTAGCCAGATCCAAATCTGATACCCCATCGTCAACGCCTGCCGCACTAGCTTCGCGACGACGATGAGACCTCGAGGCCGGCAATGAACTCTATCCAGTCAAAGAGGAGGAACAAGTACCGAGATCCCTTTTTATGATGTGTGCTACACTGAGGTGGTTGAACCTAAGATTATTGTAGCTGCATCTGCTCTTTTATTGGATAAATGGCCTTTTATTCAGAATTAGAAGCTTAGCCAGTGCCTCTTACGATGAGGTGCTTGTTCTGTTTTGTATTGAGTTCTGTGGGTGAGGGGAGTGAGGGTCCTGGGGGATGTGGGTAGGTGGGTATGTAACAATTTAATCCTTTTCTGTTTGGATGCCAATGTAATTTGTACATAGTACATGGTTCCTGCTAAAGTTTGTGTTCCCAATTTCAGTGTCTTGGTCCAAGAAGGCATAGAGGAGGCTCTGCTAGCTAAACAAAAGGCACTACTAATACGAACCATAATCGAAAGACTTTGAAGCGACCGTTAACCACACCATCATTGGAAGAGCGCCGTCAAACCTAGTCCTATAGTAAAAGAAAAGAGCAGATGGATCAGGAGTAGTTGAAGAGAATTCTCGGTCAGCAAGAGCAACCGCACCCGCCAGCAATGGATTCAATCTTCATGATTTGTCTGGAGATATTAATAAGGACGTCGATAGCCCTAGCTTTGTGGATGGCTTCTCTCAGCCAGATGGCCATACCCTTGTCGAAGATGGAGACGGTCGCTATGAGCAACGTCCCTTCTCACTTACAAATGTTTATAAATCAATTTGCAATAGCTATTTGATATACATATTGTTGTACTTGTAACAATCTGGATTGAATGTATGTTAGATGACGGTGCCCATGCTCTAGATGGTCTCTCTGATCATCCTACTGCCTCCCCATCTGGATCTGAATGTATGCTAGATGATGGTGCCAATGCCAGAGATGATTTCCCGGGTCATACTACCGTCAACCCCCGCACACAGAACAATCGTCCAAGTTATGAACGTTGGTATTAAATTACAAATGTCTATGATGCAATTCACACTAGCCATATGATATACATGCATGTTTTCTAACAATCTAAATGTATGCTAGTTGATGATACGCATGGCAGAGGAGACAATCTCTCTGGGCAACCTCCTGTATCGCCTACCTACAGAACAATAATGAAATTGCCAATGTTGGTATCAACTTACAAATCTCTATGAAATAATCTACACTAGTGATTTGATATCAATGCTTGTTTTCTAACAATCTGAATGTATGCTAGTTCACGATATCCATGCCAGAGAAGGAGATGATCTATCTGGGCAACCTCCTGTATCCCCCCACCTGCAAAACAGTAATGAAAGTTGGCAAGGTAGGTATCAACTTACAAATCTCTATGAGACAATCCACACTAATGATTTCATATCCATGCTTGTTTTCTAACAATCTGAATGTATGCTAGTTGATGGTACCCATGCCAGAGAAGGAGACGCTCTCTCTAGGAAACCTTCTGTATTCCCCCACAAGATAAGCAATCATCACTTTAAGAATTTTCCTTGATCATCACTTTTGGTTCTGTTGGTGTTTTTCCACCAACAGAGCCCATGCACTTGATCTCTGCCTTGTCTCTATGAGCGGGACACACTTTGAGCAAAATATGACGGAGTTGTCAAAACTCCAATTTCTACAAGTGAAGATCCTAGACCTATGACATCCACATTGAGCAAGATGCTACCAGCTCCCAGAATTAACGCTTCAATCAAAAATTCTGAAATAACAAGGAACATGGGTGACACAATCTCAAGAGGTGCAAGCTGTCAAGGTCTCTACCTTGGGACTAGATGATGCACCTACATACTGAACATGGTAAGCGGTCCTATTCAGAGGACCTAAAACACTGAACCCTTGCCGAAAGGTAAAATTGGTAGTTATCCATATTTATGTTTTTAGTATTGCATTAGTTTTCCTTTCTACATAGTTACTTTCCAACCTTTGCATAATCATTTTCCATTTAGCATGTTTACTTTTCTGCATTAAGCATTGCGTCAGAAAAAGAAAATAAAAATATTTGTTTGCTTTGCAGCATCATAAATTATAAGCCCCATGTGAATAATTTTGTTGTGTGTAAAAACCCATAGGAATATTTACTGTGGTGGCATAAAATAAAAATAAATTTGCATTCATCTTGTTATACTTTCTCTACATCATAAAAATATAAAAAATATTTGAGAATGATCCTGTTGAAACTCTTCTTACAAGAATCAAGAATAATCTCAAAAGCTCTAGACAATTAAGGCTTAAGTGGCCAACCACTAACGCTTAATCTATTCCATAAGTTTTGTTGTCTATTTGAGTTTCACACGATTTGAAGGACCAAGAAAGAGCCGACAAGCAAGGAGATGCTCTATCCACTAGTGGAGCACTGTATCAATAATCATCAACATCAATTAATGCTCCACTAGATGAGGAAGAACATCCCCAGTGCCAGTCTGTTACTTCATAAAATTGAACGACTACGTCCACATCTAGCTTGGGGAAGTGCACCTTATGTATCCAGCTAAGTGTTTTCTTCCCTCAGTTTTACCATTTTCTTTATGAGTTTTCTTAATTAGTAATAAAGATGGTTTAAAATGATAGAAACAAAATAAAAAAGGGTGTGTTTAGTCTGCTTGTTTTCATTCTTAAAGAAGTTGTTAATAAAAGAGGAGTCTCTTAGTAATCTCTTGCATGGAAATGATGAATAGTTGCTCTGCCGTAATTTCTTTCAAGTACCTAGTTTTCAACCTCGAACTCTTCCAAGTTTTGGACACAACTGTTTTGATCTAAGATTTGCTCTGAACCGGAAACTCGTGGGTAGCGAATGCTTGATCTAAGTCTAGGTAGTTGGCAAATATGATATGGGAAGGTTTGAGCTACTGTTTGTCTTGTTCCTAGAGACACTAGAGTTCTGGAGAATTACCTTTTGAAAACATAAAATGACACATGATGAGTTCCTGTATGATGAGAGCTTGAATTTCTACCACAGCCATATATACATGCTTGCTAGAATAGGAAAAACTTCCACATTTATTTACTTCTTGTCTGCATTGAGTTTGGTCTAGATGTGTCGACCCTTAGGAACTTTTCATGTGATTAAAATCAAGATTTCACACACACTTCACACCCCTGCTACTTCTACCCTGGAAGTACGGACCACCATATTCACCCATTTTGATCCACTCAAAAATGTTCTGCTCCTACACTGGGAGTGAACACAAAAAATATTTCCCCATAGGTTTTTGTTGTCAGTTACCCAAGTTCTAGAATAAATGCTCCAAGTTGTTATCATCTTTTGTCTCAAAAATTCCATTATATCAGAGAGTGGGCTGTTTGCAAAAGAAAAGAAAGAAAAAGTTGAAAAAAAGTGTGATGAAAAAAGTGAAAAAATATGTGATGAAAAAAATAGAGAGAGAAAATCCCCAATTTTCCAAATCTTTCCAAGTTCAAATTTGAGACAAGTTACCCTTTTGTTAAGGAGCATTGTAGAATTAGGCTTTCACCCCTTCTACCTTCCATAAATATTATATTCCATATTGCTTACTAGTCATTTGCAACCACACATGCACATCTTGATTTGATTGTATGACGAGTTCCTTTGGATCTATGGTTGGATTAGGCAACATATGTATTGCAAGTATGTATGAGTTGTTTATTTCCCATCGATGAACTCCACATAAATTTACTAGTTATAGGGTGAGAGAGAGAAGGCGCAATGTTACTCTGCCTTAATCCAGAAACACCACATATCTTGAGAGAAGAGAGAAGGCAAACACCATCAATGCCTTGGTGAGAATCCATAAATACTACAAATGAGAGACTTGAGAGGGTCATACAAAGGAATTTCTGAGTTTTATTTGAAAATCTACAAAAACTCCAGAATAAAGGTAGATCAAAGGGCTAGAAACATGGCGCTTGACTTAACTATTCTATCTTTCAACTACTCAAGACCCAAGTGAAGGCTCAAGCCCCTTGGTGGAAGATAATATGGGTGAGTTTGAAAGTCAGAATAGTTCACTCTAATTTAGATAAGAGTTCTTGTTTGAACGCATATGTACTTTTGGGGCGTGAGAGCAGTGTAGCAACTCCTGATCCATCACTGAGTTTATCTTTGCTCAGGGATGAGCAAAAGGTAAGCTCAGGGGAGTTGTTGATGATAGATAAGTGTCAATTTTAACCATCAACGAAACATGGAAAAGGACCTAAAAGAAAATACCACATAGATATAGGGGGTTTACTAACAGAATTCCACGAGTTTTGGTGAATGTCTGTTTCTACAGGGTGTTAGCTAAAAAGAACCAAGGTAGGCCCACATGTCATGTTTACATAGAGAGAAACGGCCCAGAGTAAAATGGACGCCCAGGACACGTACAAACTCATTTTGGGGTGATCCAAGATGATTCGCAAAGCTAACGATGATATCTAGAGCCCACAAAAGATGAGCCCATTTGGGCCAAGGGACAGGGTGCCTGCCCTGACCTCTAGGGCACCCACCCTACTCCTGGACCAATCAGGAGTGAGCTCGTGGATCACGCCTCCACCGCCTTTGACGATCAATAATCACTGTTCATTAAGGTTGGTAGCATCCAAGGGT
The DNA here is from genome assembly GCA_023333625.1 of Bothriochloa decipiens. Classification (NCBI taxonomy): domain Eukaryota; kingdom Viridiplantae; phylum Streptophyta; class Magnoliopsida; order Poales; family Poaceae; genus Bothriochloa; species Bothriochloa decipiens. The sequence continues at coordinate 31,024,700 of CM041633.1, forward strand.
TATCGTGCATCCTAGGTGGCTATATAAACAAGGCCCCTATACCCTACATGAGCAATCCCTAGAAACCCTAATTCATTATTTCCAGAGAGGATCAGCTGAGAGGGGTCCCTTGAATGGATCTCCTTTCCAGAGCATAGCATTGAAGAGAGTTTAACATTTATAGTCTCCATGTGAGATTAGATCTATTCTTCTAGATTGAGAGAGATAGGGTGGAGGTGGAAGTTGGAGGAAGCTTGGCATGTCAATGTCTCCTCTTCGGCTTGTACCTACGGGATCAAGTCTCCTTAACTCAGAGCTTGGTTCTGAGATTCTTCGGTGATTCGACTTCTAATACTAGTAAGTATAATGTTATTGTTGTTCTATGGTTTACGAGTTTACTTTATTCTCTTCCGGTTGAGGGTAGGGTAATCATCTCTAGCGTAAGCATGGTGCTTGGGCTAGGATACTCGTAGATGCCCCTGTCTAGCCGGATCCATGGTAGTATAGCGCGGGACGTGACAATCCCGTTGCTTCCTTTGTACCCTACATCCCGTTAGAAGGATTGGTAGGATCTGGTGTGTCGTGGTTAAGCATCCTCTGTGGTGTCTCTTTTCCTCAGGTATGTCCCCATTAGAGTAGTAGTCACATAACTTGCCATAGGTTTGAACTAGAGTGACATAAGTAGTCTTCTCTATGTCTCTTATATCAAAATACCTTGATTACAGCTCAGGGGTTAAGTATAGATTTAGTTTAGTCATCGCACGCTTTCTCCTACGGATAAAACAAATACGATACTCTAGAATTATCTCCCGGGTGAAGTGCTCACCAATATCCATGCGCTTGTGGATTATTTCTATTAGATTCTTTCGTGTGCATAACAAATATCAACAACGATACCCATACCGGAGGAGACGATCTCTCTGGGCAACCTCCTATATCCCAACACCTGCAGAACAATAATGAAAGTTTCCTGGGTTGGTATCTACTTTTAAATGTATATCATTCAGTTCGCACAACCTAATTGATATCCATGCTGCTTTTGTAACCATCTAAATGGTTGAAAACTGTGTAGAGCAAGAGCTGTCAAGCAAATTGTTATGCATCTTTGTTGTCGAGGAGAACAGAAGGCCACTTGATCCAGTATAAGCTGCAAAGTTTGCCTCACAGGCCACTATAGTAGTCATGAATGAGATACCAGTTTTCCCACATTTCAAACATTACAAGAGACAAGATGACTTGGCCTATTTCTAGAATTTTTTGGATAGGCCAGCTGATGTATCGGCAGCTTTGTTATATTGCACTATGCCTTGAACAACTTAGTAGTTGATTTAATTTGCATTCACACTACAGTAGGCAAATGTGGCCATCGACCCAAAGCATCTTCCAACTAGAGTAGCTTGTTGGAATGTGTTTAGTGTGCTGTGAAGTAGGAACACTATAGGTTGAAGCAAAAGTACTTCACTACAATCCTTGCTGGTGAGATCTGTACGAGCTCTCCTGTCAAGACCATGAGCAACACATAGTGGGAGGCCCTAACCACCTCTTGGTCTAGTGCTAATGTGTGTGTGTGAACTCATCGATTTCCCATCTAGTCTTTATATGGTCTACTTGTGCTAATGTCTAACACAAATGTCATTATAGGAAGTATCTAAAAAGAACAAGCAAAACCGTGCAAAAGTGAAGTACCACCAAACTACAGGGTCTCAATCCAATGTTGTCCAGCTCCATAAATTTTTAAGTGGTGGTTTTGTTTTGTTGTTACCGGGTGTTGATGTTTTATAACTGATAGCCCACCACCGGGGTACCCGAGAGGGTGTTTTTATTCGGAGGAGCTTGGCAGACTGCGGAACTCGGTGGTTGCGACAACAAGCTTGACAATACAGATGATTTTATACTAGTTTGGGCCCTCGACTTGCATCAAATAAAGACCTTTACATCCATTCGGCGTGAGCCTGTTGTGTTGTATTGATGAGTATGAGGGATTGTGGTGCACTGTGCAGTTGTTGACGGTAGTTAACGTCATTCATTAACCATCAACAGACTTATATAAATGCATGAAAATGATCACAACCTGTAGACCTAGGGTTTGAACTAACGAATTCCACAAGTTTTGATGAACCTATGTTTTGCAGGTGTTAAATAGGAAAAGGGCTTGAAGCATTAAATAAAAGTATCCTAAATGATGAAATGAAGTGAACCATTACGTAGAGCTCGTCGAGACGATCGAAACGGACATATGTTTGCAATATTTGGAGTTCCAAATGAAGAAATATGAATTTCGCATGAACACATAGAAAAGATGGTTCTAGAACACTCGAGAGAGCTCGAGACCGAAGGTCGGGCCAGTCTGGCACTGGGCCAGGGCGCCCGCCCTGGACCTAGGGCGTCCGCCCTACCCTAGCGACCAATCATAGCAAGTGTCATATCTCATTTTAAAGGACTAAAATAAGATATATAAAAGCCTTACATGCGTCCCTAGATGTCGCACATATAAGTTGACAAATTATAAATAGTACCAAATTAGAGTTTATTACATAGTGCACAAATAGCATGACATTGTCTTTAACAAGAATAAGACAAAACTAAGATAACTCCAGATGATGGTTCCACCACAGGGACAAGTCAACTGGTTGACACAAGCCAGTAGTCGTGCCGAAAACTCTCACTCCAATCTTGATCTGTTACCCATCTGGGATTTTTCAAGTAAATGGAATAAAACAACTATAAGTACATACGTACTTAGCTAGCATAGCAGGGGTTCATGAAGCTCAATGAAGGTTTGACATGGTTTAACTGCAGTTAGCTTTTTACTGTAGGTCACATTTTAGCAATTAGCATCAAGGTAGTAACAATTCCCATAACCACATGATTAGATAAGCATGATTAAGAATATGATAAAAACAACATTAACATGTAGCACAATTGGATTTGATGATCCATTTCCAAAAGAATCCCTTGGCCAGCCTAACCGTGGGCATGGACGATATATCGGTTTAACTCTGCGCAGAGGTGTACACTTTCACTATGGGTCATGATTTTCAACACTTTGGGATCACGACTCCCGCAACACTGAAAACCGTATAAAGCCAGTCATAGGTTCGTCTAACAAGCTAGGGCCACAGGGTCATTGGATGTAGGAAAACCCTCCTCCCAATATGGCACATCCCAGTTATACACATACTGGAGAAGCCGTCCTATACCCAACTCGCAGATCCTCTAACTCGCTAGAAAAGGTCCTATAAACAACTAGAGCCAGAGTAATATAGGCCCCATAGCTGCATGTTATGTCCCAGATGATCACTTACAATTTGGATCTTATTGAAAACCATCTTTTCATTAGTGGCATAGTCTTTAATCAAGTTACAAGATCATGGTTATAAAGCACTAACATCATCTACTCATATGCAACATCCCCAGTTATCAAGGTAAACAGGTGTTTAAAACTAGGTAATCCTAACAGGGTAGCAAAGAGACACATGCGTATGACTTTTAGTGTGTATAGTGAATAGGTAACAAGGATGGTCCCAACTATACTTGCCTTGTTCAAAGCTTTCTTGATGAACCTACTGATCCTGGTTATCAAAGAACTCATGGTCTCCAACGAACGACACACTTTCTAGATCCGATCAACAATCAGCAACACACAAGCATCGAGCAACCATACACAAGCAAACAAATAGATCTAATTAGAGCAGTACACCATATCAAAAAACAGATTGAAAAGAGTTGATAAAACCATTCTATACGTCGCTACGATCACACAGACGTAAAGATCACCAAAATCGGAGCTATAATGAGAAAGTTATGGATTTTACAAGATTCCCTATTGTAAAATAGTTAGTTTAAAATAAAACTCAATTTTCAAAACTTGGAAATAAATCTAATAGTGGTACTTACAGGTAGATTATGAAATTACGAACCCAACGCAACTTGAACGGATCGAATAGGAGCTAAAACGGAGAAGTTATAAGCATTTAAAAATAGTGGCAAAACTATAAATAGAGGAAAATGTATTTTTGAAACTGTTAAAAGGAGAATACGTTTTCTAGTGAAGGAAACGTATTCTGGAATCTGTTAAAAAAGAATACGCTTTCCAGAGAATGAAGCATACTTTGAATCTGTTAGGAGGAAATACGCTTTCCAGTGAACAAAGCGTATTCCATGGAAATCGCAAAGGATCTTAATTAAATACAGAAAAGCACAGGGGGTTTTCTCTAAAATTGCCAGATGAAGGGGTACGGGCCACCGTGGGCCATTGAATCTGAGATCAATGGTCCAGATTGGGTTGGGTTGTTGGCCTCACCGGGGACGACGACCGACGTGGCGGCGGACATGGCCGGCGGCGAGGTAAGCTCGTCGGCGTTCATGAAATCGACCCTAGGGACATCGGCTCGGCTCGGGACCTAGACCAAATGAATGTGGAGCTTCACGCAATCACATCTAGCCTAATGATGAGAACCTGAGTGGGTTGGAGACGTCTAGTGACTGACGACGACAGCAACGAGCTCTCTGGCGTCCACGAAACTAGTGCTACGGGCCACGGAATGACTTGGAACCGGTACCAATTCAAAGCGGGGCTCAAAGTGATCTTACCAATGGAGAAGATGGAGCTCAGGTAGACAGGGACGAGCTAATGGCGGCCAACAGCGGACAGCGGATTCCGAGCTCGGGTGGCGGTGGCTAGGGTTGCGACGATTCGAGTCGAGGTGGTTGTTTGCGCAAGGCTTAGCGAGGGAGAGGCCACAGGCGGCTGTTATTATGGGGCAAAATTACTTGGGGGCATGCCAGACTGAGGTGGAGTCGGGGCACCGGCAGACTCATGCCGGAGTCCGACTCGTTCACGCGTGAGAGGAGAGGGATGGTGCTGACAGGTGGGTCCCGGCCGTCAGTCGGAGCAGAGGGAGAGGAAGGTGGCCGGCTGCTTGCGGCCGGCTTGACAGGCCTCTGCGTTTCGTCCCAAGAGGGAGGCCGAGCTATCGGGTGGGCGCGTGCGTGCGTAGGCGTTGCTAGGTCGACCCAAAAAGAAGGCCGAGTGGGCCAAGGTGAAGAGAAGGCCTATAGCCTAAGGGGAAAGGAGGGAAGGCAGGCAGGCCGGCCAGGCTGACTTGGGCCATTCGGGCCAGAAAGGGAAGAAGGGGGAGAGAGGGAAAAGAAAGGCTTTTCTTTTGTTCAAACCAATTTTCAAATATATTTTCAAACTCTTTTGAATTCATTTTTCAAATTTGGTCAAAATCACACACCACAAAATAAATAATGCACTAGCATGAATGCACAAACATGTTGCTAAACCCTATGATAAATTTTAATATAATAAAAAAACTATTTTTCCTAGGTTTTCATGAGCACAAAAATACATAACTAAATCATTTTTAGTCTATTTTCAAAATTGCAAATTTTAGGGTGTTACAATTCTCCCCCCTTAAGATGAATCTCGTCTCGAGATTCGAAGGAAGATGATAAAAGAGATAAGATACTTCATGTTTATCTTCTTCACTGCTTTGGATAGCTCCGCCTCATTGCTATAAAATTCACTTTACATTACGTACCTTTGTAGCCTTGATCCAAATAACATGATCACTAATTCCAAGATTCTTACAAGCATTGTACACAGTTCTTAGGTAACTCCAAAACTCCAAGGCACAAACCACATCGGAGACCTGTGGGTTATGGCCCACCATAGCTTCATCTCATACCAATTCCAATTAAACTATATTGTCACTAGATCCATCTCAACTTAGTAAAGATCCTTTGAATTCTTATGATCAACATTGATGCTGCTCTTTATGTCCAAGAAAGTAATACCTCTATACTCCAAACTAACTAATGGTTCTCATATGTTGAATAGCCCAATGCACGCCTCCATAGTTGACACATAATCCAGTGCTAAAGATCTTTGAATCTCTCACATACTTGGCCAGTAACTCAACACACCTCCCTTAAATTCTTCTTCATGTAATTGCATCATTGGATATATCATAACCATGAAGAGAACTTCCTTCCATCAAAATTACTTGACATGCTTGGTGCAACAATGAGGGCTTTTGAGTTATCATTGAACTTTAAATAAATCCATCAACACCCCTTTGTCATCAATGTCAACTTGTCTCGAGTTGAGAGTTGAACTCCTAAGTGATGATATCTTGAAGCAAAACCCAATCTTGATGATTACCTGATCTCCTTGTAGATGATCCATGAAGATTCACTGAACAAAACACAAAACACTTGCACATGGATAAACTTCCAATCATAGAGACAACTGCACCTTTCGAGGTAAAGTGCTCGGATGCATAAAACCATTGTCTTGCAACTTCTTTGTGGCTACCCCCCTTAAGAAATGATCAGCTAGGGGCACCAAATGGTTGCTTGCTTCTTCTTCTAAGTGAGTTATTTATCATCATGTCCTTCGTCATCTTAAACAAACTTGTATGCATGGGCAAAACCAAGTAACTTGAAGTTCTTCGCGGGTAGAAAACCAGCAGCACAGTAGAACATCCATATTTCTAGTTCTGTTAATCCAATGAAGTTGTAGCATATATCGTTGGAAAGATTACAAAATTGTCTACAACTCCCTTATATAAATCTTTTCCAGATTCTATAGCTTATTTGGTCGAAAACAATCCACAACAGAAGTGACTCCAGATTTCTGACAGCACAGATACATCGTCTTGTGATTTTCATAAATCCCAAACCAAAATAGCTTTGATGAAGATTTTGCGCTCGAAGAAAGAGGCTGAAGTCTATTTTTCCAGAAGTTTCTCATAATTTTTGCTTATCCAAGATGAGAGGTACAAACCAAAGAAGACAGATCTCACAGATCTCTCCAAAAAGATAGGATAGGAAAGAACAGGAGAAAACCAAAACTCAACTATTAAGCTTTAGGCCTATGAAACCATGGAGAAAGCCACGAGATGATTGCACTCATTACAAAGATCCAAAACAAACATGAGAATAATGACAACTCAACAAGGCACTAAAGATACACAAAGCAAACATTGACCGAACTTGCGATACTATCATTTTCTTCATATTAAGGGCACAGATCCTAAAGCTTCCTTCCTAGATAACATGAAAAGGGGGTAAGAAAAGATTCTAAAAGAATATCAAAGTAAGGAGTATATGAGAATAATGTCTTTTCAAAATAAGCACCAAGGAGGAGGTAAATATCAAGGTAGGCATATAGTAGAAAAGAAAATACCAAGGTTTATAGAACAAGGTTTTTCTTTAGAACCTTCTAAACCTTAAAATGACCAGTTTCTACTAGGCTTGCGCCCTACAGTCAACCATGCTCTGATACTAATCTATCATATCTTATTTAAAGGACTAAAATAAGATATATAAAAGCCTTACATGCGCCCCAGGATGTCGCACATATAAGTTGACAAATTATAAATTGTACCAAATCAGAGTTTATTACATAGCGCATGAATAGCATGACATTGTCTTTAACAAGATTAAGACATAACTAAGATAACTCCAGATGATGGCTCCACAACAGGGACAAGTCAACTGGTTAACACAAGCTAGTAGTCGTGCCGATAACTCTCACTCCAATCTTGATCTGTTACCCATCTAGGATTTTTCAAGTAAATAAAATAAAACAAGTATAAGTACATACGTACTTAGCAAGCATAGCGGGGGTTCATGAAGCTCAATTGTCGGTGTTCTGACCCTCGAGGGGTTAACACCAATGAGTAATATTTGTAATTGCGTGCTCCCTTAATCCGGTGGGTGATGCAAGAAGGACACGGCGATTTATCCTGGTTCGGGCAAAGAAGGCCCTACGTCCAGCGGGGGGAGGATAGTTCGTGTTATCTTGCACCGAAGTGCTAGTACAGGGGAAAATACAAGCGGGTGTGAGGAGCGTGAGGTGGGGCTTTGGCGGTCGGCCGCCTAGCTCTCGACCTTACACAAGCTCACGGTGCAGTTCTGTGGTCTAAAGCCTTAGCATTTCTATGCTCTAGATCCTCTCATTTTTTAGTCCGGTCCCTTTTTCTAACGCCCTGGCGCCTCCTTTTATAGATGAAGGAGGGGCACAGGGGTACATGTATTTCGAGTTCGCATGACGTTGATGACGTATGACGTTGAGGCCGATTACATCGGTGCCGCTGTAGCGATGTATGTCGGTATGGGAGGTCCTGCTCCCGTCGCGTCGGGAGTTGTTGAGTCCCGCTCGAGGGTTCGTTTGTTGTCGTCGAGGGGTGGCGGTCGAGGTGGTCAAGTTGAAGGCGTCGAGCCTCACCGGATAAGGCCGAATCCCGAGAAATGCGGGAAACGTACTGACTCATACGTCACGAGGGGGTGCTGGACATGGCACAGTGCTCGGCATGGTGCAACAGCGAAGCACGATCCGCAGGATTCCGGGGCATGGGCGGTAAAAGCAAGATTTGACCGCCACTCCCGTGACTGTTTCATAACTGTGGCCATACGGTTAGGCAGGGGTAGGTAGATTGCATTAAATGCGCCCGGATCCGTACGGGGGAGTCAGTAGTCGAGGGGTGCACTATCCTCGAGGACCGCCCATTCGCCCAAACAAAGTTCCGTCTTCGAGGGCAGGCTCGTTCGACGGGCAAAGTTACGTCCTCGAGGGTAGGCTCGTTCGCTGGGCGAAGTTCCGTCCTCAAGGGGTCGCCCGAATTTCTGGTCCGTTCGGTAACCCCTCGAGCAGGCTTTGGCTTTGTGCCGTCGTCATCTGTTCGTGGGTCAGCCCGATATGTCTTTGCCTGTGGGCCTTCGTACGTTAGCGCGGGAGGTCACTGGAGGGTTTGGTTTGCTGATTTTGCGGGGTTTAGTTTGGTAAACCTGGGGTTTGGGGTACCCATTTCCTCGGTAACGACAGTAGCCCCCGAGCCCCTGCTCGAGTGATGACACTCGGGTAGGGGGTCAGGAATTTGGAAACGGGACGTGATTCGGATTTTTTCGTGGGGGGCGCGCGAGTGACCCCCGCGGGGGTAGCCCCCGAGGCCTCGTAGGAGTCGAAAGACTCCTGTGAGGGCTTTATTTGTTTTTGGTTGAAGGGTGCTTGTCCAGTCGGGTACAGGCCTGAACTGGAGTCGCAGCGCTTTATCGAGGGGAGCCCCTGGGGTATTTTAGACCCTCTTTCGTCAAGGGGTGCCGGGCACAGTCGAGCTCCCCAGCCTCGTGCGGCTGGGGCGTTGCTAGCCTTGGCATTCATCTCACGAGTCCTTTCGATCGGACGTGAGGTGAGAAGCGTCGGACTACCCTCGATAGGGCGAGCCGCGAAGTTCTTAGTGAGCTGGTAACGGGAAAATCCAAGCGAGAGCCCGTTCCTCGTTCGATAGAGGTCGGCAGGAGGCCCGGAGGCGGTCTCATTAAAGCGAAACACAATGGACCTACGGATACCGATTCCATTCGATAGGTCTCGGCGGTTCGATGCCTCCCTTTGGAGGGATTCCATAAAGTCCGTAGCGTTTTGCCTTGGATGCGTCCAAAGGGGTCTTGAGAGTTCGTTCTCGAGCGAGGCCTCGTGTTGGCTCCCCCTTGGTCACCCCTGACTTGGGTGCTCGAGGGCGACTGTCGAACCCTGATCATGGGGCCAGCCTTCGCTCCCTCAAGGCTTAGGGCCAGAGCCCGATTTTTCTGGTGCTCAAAGGCGGCCGTTGAGCCCTCACTCGAGGACCGGCCTTCGCTTCCTCGAGACTTTGAGGTGGGGTCAGAGCCCGTTCTTTTTTGGTGCTCAAGGGCGGCCGTTGAGCCCTCACTCGAGGATCGGCCTTCGCTCCCTCGAGACTTTGAGGTAGGGCCAGAGCCCGTTTTCCTTCTCCTGGAAGAATCCGCCGGTAGGCGACGCTTGTTTTTCTTACCGTTGGACGCGCCTTTTGAGGAGGAAGCTAAAACGATGCGGTGGTGGAGATCGTGGTGGGCCTGAGCAACGGCTCTTTGCCAGAGGTGTGATGCGTGTGTCCGGTCGAGGATCGAGGGGGAACGGTCAGGTAAACGCATTAATTGCGGGAAGTTACCTTTTCCTTGCCGCCGGACTCCACCCGTTGCTCTTTCTGGGTATAAAAACGGAGGGGGGCAGGCGCTGTTCGCCCCTACTTTTGCCATCCTGCCGAACTCCTTCTTTTCCTGCACGCGTGAGGGTAAAAACTTAGAGCGAGAAGTCACGATTGGGAACCTTCCTGGTCGTCCGTCTGCCAAGGAGATTCGTGCGGTTGTTGAAGCCGCCGCGCCCACCGAGCAAATCTGTGCTGCCGCTGCCGCCATGGCCCCCGTCCTCTAGCCCGCCGAGCCCTGGCGCCCATTGACCGTGACACGGCAAAGGTTGATCGAGCTGGTGAGGGAAGGACTTCTCCGCCCCGTCACCGATCCGAATCGGCCGGAGTGGATTGCGCCGCCGAAGGGCGACCAAGAGCCAAACCCGCCGGAGGGCTACGTGGTGAGCTTCCTCAAGTATCATCGGCATGGGTTCGGTGTGCCCCCGAGCAAGTTCATGCGGGGGTTGACGAACTTCTACGGCGTCGAGCTCCACCAGTTCTCCCCCAACGCCATCTCCAACGCCGCCATCTTCACGGCCGTCTGCGAGGGCTACCTCGGGATGGCGCCACATTGGAGCTGTGGCTCCACCTCTACAAGGGGGAGTGGTTCGCCTCCCCAGTGGCGCCAGGAGTAAGGCGAATCGTCAGAGCGGGGTGCCTCAACTTCGCGTTGAAGACCGGGAGGTCGGAGGAGCCACACGAGTACATCCCTACCGGGTTGACGTCCAACCACTCCCGGTGGGATGAGCAGTGGTTCTACCTTCGCAACGACGGCGGCTACCTCCCGCTGTACAATGGGCGGCTTATCACCGAGCGTCCATACAACTGGCCGCACGGTGTCGCGGGAGATCTTCAGCGTCGACTTCATCCGCTTGTCATCGCGATGAAGACCCTTCGAGAGGCGGGCCTGACGACGGGTGTGGTGGTCTCGGCCTTCCACAGTCGACGGGTGCTCCCTCTGATGGAGCGCCCGCTGTGGTTGGACGAGATGCTCCCCTCAGCGGCGCCCGAGGTTCTCAAGAGGTGCCGGATGTCCGGCGAGAGGCCATCCGCCGCAGAAGTCGTCGCGCGGGTAAAGGGGATGGTGGCGGGCTCGTTTAGGGCGGAAGACGTCAACCGCCTTCTCATGCGGCCGGAGGAGGGTTGCCTCGATCTGGTGAGTGCCCCAACCCATGCCTTTCGCATTTTCGTCCTCCTTCCCCCTTTTCCTTGTCCCTGTGACTAAATGTCATTGTGTAGGGGAGAATCGACTGCCGGAGATCGAGGCCCCCGCTGAGGGAGGAAGCTCTCGATCGTCAGGTAAGATGCTTCACTGCCCAGCAAGAGAAGTGGAGTAAGGACAAGGAGGAGAAGAAGAAAGCCAAGAAGCTCCAGGAGCGCGAAAGGCTTGCGAAGCGCCGCGCTGAGCAGAGGCGCGACGGGCTCCCAGAGGAGGAGTCTCCCTCGTCCGAGGGAGATGAAGATGATGATGATGACAGTGATGACGTCGAGGGGGTGGAGGGGCGCCTCGACTGCATCTTGTCGGGTTCCTCCCATGCTGGCCGCCCCTTCGTGCAGGAGGACGTGGCGGAGCAGCGCGCCCCCCAGCAGGTGGCGTCGGCCTCAGAGGGGGGCCGAAGCTTCGCCTCGAGGGGGATCACCCCCCCTCCCGTCATACTCGAGGCGGGACCCCACCCACTTCGATCTGGGAGACTCGGTCCCGGTCGTCGGCGCGGGCAGAGCAGAGCCGTGCCCAGGAGGCCCCGTCGAAGCAGGTCGGGGCGACGACCCCACCGACGGCCCCGAGCAGCCTCAGCCCCGGGAAGAGCTCGGCTTCGGGAGGGGTCTCGAAATCTGCTGGTGGTTCGAGGGGGACCCGAAAGGCCTCCATCCCCTTCGGGTAAGCATTGCTGACTCAATCTCTTTTCGTTGCGTCTTTCTTGCGCAGTTTAATAAACTTTTTGCCGTCCTGCTTTCCATCCAGGCCCAAGTGCCAAATCGAGGAGGCGTCTCTTGCGCCGGCTAAGCGGCTCAAGATGGATGCAGCTACGAGGATGGAGGCCCTGGTCACAGGTGCGACGTCGAGGCCCTTGGCTCCATGGGAAGCCAAGTGGTTGTCTTCGGCCCTCGGTGCTATGGCGCGCGGTAGGCTAACGGGTTCCACTCTTGCTGCAGGGTCGAGCATCTCGGGGGCCGCGGCGGGCGGCGACTCTGAGCTAGGGAGGATGCATGAAGGAGGGAGCGCCTCCTTGTCGTCGACGCCTGCGGCCCTCGAGCTCGGCCCGGCTCCAGGGGGCGGTGCCCCGACGTCGGGAGCTTCCGCTCCTGGCGGGCCGGAGGCCTCGATCCCCGCACCCAAGGCGGGATCCCCCGAGGGCCACAAGCCGGGAGAGGAGGTAGTCATCGTGGACCTCGAGGGTGAGGAGACCACGGCCCTTCCCCCCTTGACGGGAGAGCGGAGGCCCTGGCCGGCGGGGCTACGCGAGCTCGATGCCCGGAGGGAGCAGGAGCAGGGGGCCCTGCAAGAAGCGGAGCTGCCACAGCCGCAGCAGGAGGGGGAGAAGAAGCCGCTGGAGCGGCGAGAAGAGGAGGAGGAAACTGGGGGCCGGCCCCAGCACCAACAGGCGCAGCAGACGTCGCCGGGGGACACGACGTCGCTGGACCCGCCGGCGTAGCAGCCGTCCGAAGCGCCGAAGACAGAGGCGACTTCTGGACTGCCCAAGCAATGGGTGTCCGTGATTACCCTGGACGAGCTGCTGGCCGAAGAAGAAACGGCGTCGAAGGCGTCGATGGTCCTGCGGCTGCCGGGGGCGCAACTGGAGGAGGCCTCGGCACCGAACCCGGCGGAAGACGTGTAGATGGTGGTCCTGCCGGTGCCACGAGTCGTGGTGTTGGGGGAAGCGATGGCCTCGACAACCCTGCTGCCTCCGAAGGCGCCAGAAGCAGCGTCGAGCCAGCCGTCGCAACCATCGACGGAACAGCCGGAGAAGACGGCGGCTTCTGGCGTGCTGAGGAGGTCGACTTCCGACCCCGGGCTGAGGGATGCCAGTGCCGCGTCAGAATTCCGCACCCCGGCGGAGTTGGCCGTGGGCTACGGCGTCCCACGCGATGTGGTGGATGAGATCGAGTCCTTGGCGCGAGCCAAGGTCAAGACGGTCCTTCCACATTGGGGCAAGGAGCGCATCGTGCTCTGGGAACTCACGACTCCAACGCCCCAGGGATCGAGATGCACGACCCGGCGGAGGTCAAGTGCTGGGAGGACGTCGAGCGGTCCCGGGCGTGGCTGCAGCACTTGCTGAAGCTGGGCGTCGAGCTCGCGGAAGGCCTCGACCGGAACCTCGTGGTGAGTCCCTGTGTAGAACGTATGAGGTTTTTTATTGTTCTTTCGTATGGAGTGCCTTAACCCTCGATTTCCTGTCCCCAGGAGGTGCGGAGGCGTTCCTACTCCAAGTCAGACTTCCTCCACGAAACGCACAACAGCCGGGAGGAAGTGCTTCACCAGCTCGAAGCCGGTCGCTCTGCGCAGGGCAGGGTGGCCGAGGTCGAGGAGGAGCTGAAGCGGACCAGGGAGGAGGCTGCCAAAGCCAAAGAGGAGGCCGCCCAGGCGAAGGAAGACTCCGAGGCCGCTCGAGGGGAAGCCGCCCACCTCAAGGAGGAGCTCAAGCGTGCCAGGGAGGAGGCTGACGCGGCCAAGGCCGAAGCGGGGAGGGCCAAGGGCGAGAGCATCCGAGCCCAGGAGCGCGTCGAGCTACTCGTGGGGGAGGCTCAAAGCTCCATGGAGCGCATCCACTCACTCGAGGCCAGCTTCGCTGAAGTCTCCACGGCGTGCAGCACCCTCTCCGCCTTGGCCCAGGAGGAGAAGAACCGGGCCGCTAGCCTGGAAACCCAGCTCGGGGCGATGAAGGCTACCCTCCAAGAGAAGGAGTAGGCCATCATCCTGGCTGGTGGCGCCCTCGAGACCCTCCGCTGCGAGGAAACGGAGGTGACCCGGGCCTTCAAGGAGGCCCAGCGGGAGCGGGACGAGGCTCGGGGGGAGCGCGACGCCGTGCTGGGGGATCGCAACGCCCTCGAGACTCGCTGTGCTGGTGAGTTCCTTAAAGAGCTTTTGATCTTTTTTCTTTCCGTATGGTTTTGTCTGATTCTTGCTTTGTGTTTCAGGCCTCGAGTCCGAGCTGCTCGCTACCCAAACTGCCGCCAAGGCGCTGCAGGAGAGCCTCGCGGTAGAGGGGGCGCTTCTCGGCCGGCTCCGGGTTGCCCTCGACGGGCTCTGCGCCTCCTGGGAGGTCGGGCCCATCGAGGGTATTGAAGAAGACATCCCGGGTGCGGCGCTCGTCGACAGGATCTATTACCTTGACGCCACCCTTCGCGATCGCGTGCGGGAGGCGCTTCACACCGGCGTGAAGCGGGCGCTAGCAGTGGTCTCCTCCGGCTTCGTCTTTGACATGAACGTGGTCGCCCAAGGCTTCGTTCCTGATATCTTGAAGACCGACGCCGAGAATGAGGAGCGCTGCCGAGGGCTCATCAATGACGCCGAGAGGCCGGGGGGAGCGTTGGCGAAGTTATTCGAGGACGAAGTCCTCCCCCCGCGAATGAAGGGTACAACGTCGAGGAGGGCGGCGATGGAGCAGGCCTGTAGGGTAAGGCTGGGCGAGGTTGCCCATGTAATAAGTTAGTTTTTTGTAACATGTATTCAACGTGGCTTCGAAAGCCTTTTTGGACATAAATGCATCTATCGTAATGCAATTTGTTGTTTTACTTTCGAGCCTGCTCTGCTTTCTTTCACCTAGACTTTGCTTTTTAACTAAGTTTTCGACGCATGCTCGTATCCTTCGAGGGGTGGAGCGAGTGGAGGTACCGTAGCCCGGAGGCATAGGAGAGCTCCCGGCTCGACAGCCCTCGACCCTCTAGGGAGTTCGAGGCGTTTTCTACTTAATCGCGAAGCGTATCGAGGCGTGAGAAAGAAGAGGCGGTCGAGTTCTGATCACCTGACTTTTGCTTTCCGACTAAGTGTTCGACGCAAGCTCGTATCCCTCGAGGGGGAAGCGAGTGGAGGTACCGTAGCCCGGAGGCGTAGGAGAGCTCCCGGCTCGACAGCCCTCGACCCCTAGGGAGTTCGAGGTGTTTTCAACTTAGTTGCGAAGCGAAAGGGAGGCGCGCGAAAAAAAAGTCTTTCGTATTTTTAGGAACTTAGGGGGTTCCCCCCCGTTAGCCCTCGAGGGAGGCTCAACTCTGGTGAGACAGGGTCGAGGCTACCTCTTGTATGCACAATAACAAGTTTGAACTTATAATCAAAAGTACTCCTTATATTTGTCATGCGGAAATGTACAAAATATACGAGAATGTACGAGGGCATCGGTGCCCTAAGGGTAGAAACGACGTAGCTGCTCGATGTTCCATGCGTTGGTGAGGATTTCACCTTTGTCGTTAGCGAGCTTGTATGTCCCGGGCTTTAGCACCTCAGCTACGGCGTATGGGCCTTCCCATGGCGGGGTCAGCTTGTGACGTCCCTTGTTGTTCTGTCATCGACGTAGGACGAGGTCTCCAACTTGGAAGTCCCTCGGGCGCACGTGCTTGTCGTGGTAGCGTCGAAGTTTTTGCTGATACCTCACGAAGTGAATTAGCGCCATGTCTCGAGCCTCCTCGAGCTGGTCGACGGCATTTGCGAGGGCTTCTTCGTTGCTTTGCTCGTTGTACGCCTTTAGTCGAGGGGAACCATACTCAACGTCAGTGGGGAGGACGGCCTCGGACCCATAGACCAAGAAGAATGGGGTGAAGCCCGTGGCTCGACTAGGTGTTGTCCTTAAGCTCCATAGGACCGAAGGCAGCTCCGTGGCCCATTTTTTTCCGTGCTTGCTGAGGCGGTTGAGGATCCTTGGTTTGAGGCCCTGCAAAATCATGCCGTTGGCGCGCTCGACCTGGCCGTTAGTTCGAGGATGTGCAACCACAGACCAATTCACACGGATGTGATGGCGATCACAGAAATCCAAGAACTTCTTGCCGGTGAACTGTGTGCCATTGTCAGTGATGATGACGTTTGGGACCCCGAAGCGGTGGATGATGTCGGTGAAGAACTCGACCGCTCGTTCGGAGCGGATGTTGCCGATAGGCCGTGCCTCGATCCATTTGGTAAACTTGTCGATGGCAACGAGCAGGTGCGTGTACCCTTTGGTCATCCTCTTGAGAGGCCCTACAAGATCGAGCCCCCAGACCGTGAACGGCCAGGTGATGGGGATCATTTGTAGGGCGTGAGCTAGGAGATGCGTTTGCTTGGCGTAGAATTGACACCCTTTGCATGAGCGGACAATGCTCGTGGCGTCGAAGACGGCGGTCGGCCAGTAGAAACCCTGTCGGAAGGCATTGCCTACGAGGGTCCTTGGCGCTGCATGATGGCCGCAAGCCCCCGAGTGTATGTCCTCGAGGAGCCTCCTGCCTTCCTCGATGGTAATGCAGCGCTGAAGAACGCCTGAGGGGCTTCGCCTGTAGAGTTCCTTGCCATCACTGTAGATGACGTAGGACTTGGCCCATCGCACGATCCGGCGAGCTTCGGTCTGGTCCTCTGGAAGCTCTCCCCGAATGAGGCAGTCGAGGAAAGGGGCTCGCCAATCTGGTGGCGGGCTTGACGGAGGGGGAGTGCCCTGGATCTCCATAACCTGTGCCCCGGTCGAGGGGGCCCCGGTCGAGGTCGTGGGGTGGAGCTTCGAGGGTGTAGTGCAAGCCCCCGAGCCCAAATCGATGCAGGGCTCGAAGAGGTCCCTCGAGAATACGTCCAGAGGGACTGTACCTTGAGTCGATGCGATTTTTGCAAGCTCATCCGTGGCTTTGTTGTATCGTCGAGAAACATGAATAAGCTCGAGGCCGTGGAACTTGTCTTCCAACTTGCGTACTTCATTGCAGTAGGCTTCCATCTTGGCGTCGTGGCAGCTCGGGGCCTTCATCACTTGGTCGACAATCAGTTGCGAGTCGCCTCGAACGTCAAGGTGTCGGACCCCGAGTTCGAGGGCGATTCGTAATCCAGTGACAAGTGCTTCGTACTTCGTGATGTTATTAGAAGCGGCAAAGTGGATGCGAATGACGTAACGCATGTGGACTCCGAGGGGTGAGATGAAGAGCAAGCGTACGCCTGCTCCTGTCTTCATGAGCGACCCGTCGAAGTACATCATCCACAGCTCGGCTTGGATTTGGACTGGCGGCAACTGTGTGTCGGTCCACTCAGCGACGAAATCCGCCAGCACTTGAGACTTGATGGCCTTCCGCGGTGCGTAGGTGATGGTCTCGCCCATGAGCTCGACCGACCACTTGGCAATCCTTCCAGCGGCCTCCCGGTTATGGATGATCTCCCCCAAGGGGAACGAGGATACCACGGTAACCGGGTGGCTGAGGAAATAGTGCTGGAGCTTGCGACGTGTAAGGACGATGGCGTAGAGCAGCTTCTGCACCTGCGGGTAGCGGATTTTCATTTCCAAAAGCACTTCGCTGATGAAGTAAACCGGCCGCTAGACGGGCATAGCGCGCCCTTCCTATTGCCTCTCCACCACTATGGCCGCGCTGACCACCTGAGTGGTTGCGGCGACATAGAGGAGGAGGGGCTCGGGCGGTTCAGTCGTCGTTGCTGGTCGAGGAGGGACGAGAATCGGGGTGGATGTCAGCTTGGCCTTGAGTTCATCGAGGGCCTCCTCGGCCTCCGCAGTCCATGTGAATCGCTTGGATTTTTTCAAGAGGCGGTACAGAGGCATGGCCTTCTCCCCCAAACGTGAGATGAAGCGGCTGAGGGCCGCGAGGCAGCCCATGACCCTCTGCACGCCCTTGAGATCCCGAATCGGCCCCATTCGTGTGATGGCCGCCACCTTCTCGGGATTGGCCTCGATCCCGCGCTAGGAGACGATGTATCCGAGGAGCATGCCCCGAGGCACTCCGAAGACACATTTCTCAGGGTTGAGTTTTATGTTTTTGGCTCGGAGGCACCCGAATGCGATTTTGAGGTCACGGATGAGGTCGCCCACTTTTCTAGACTTGACCACAATGTCATCGACGTAGGCCTCGACTGTGTCGCCTATGTGTTTGCCGAAGACGTGGAGCATGCACCGCTGATACGTTGCCCCGGCGTTTCGAAGGCCGAAGGGCATGGTGACGTAGCAGTACATGCCAAAAGGTGTGATGAAGGAAGTCGCGAGCTGGTCGGACTCTTTCATCTTGATTTGGTGGTAGCCGGAATAAGCATCGAGGAATGAGAGGGTTTCACATCCCACGGTAGAGTCGACAATTTGATCAATGCGTGGTAAAGGAAACGGAACTTTGGGACATGCTTTGTTTAAACTAGTATAGTCAATACACATCCGCATTTTTCCATTCTTTTTCTTAACTAACACAAGATTAGCTAACCATTCGGGGTGATGGAGCTCCTTGATGAATCCAGCCGCCAAAAGCTTGTGAACCTCCTCGCCGATGATCCTGTGCTTCTCCTCGTCGAAGCGGCGCAGGCGTTGCTTCACCGGTCTGGACCCGGCCCGGATCTCCAAGGAGTGCTCGGCGACTTCCCTCGGTATGCCTGGCATATCCGAAGGACTCCACGCAAACATATCAGCGTTAGCATGGAGAAAGTCGACGAGCACGACTTCCTATTTGCCCTCGAGGTCGGCGCTGATCGTTAGCACCTTCTCGCTGGGGCAGCTCAGGTCAAGGGGGACCTTCTTGGTATCTTGTGCCAGCTCAAAGTTGCCGGCGTGTCGCTTGGGATCTGGCACCTCATCGGCGAGGTGCTCGAGGGTCGTGGCTATCATGGCATTTTGCTCGACGACCTCCCCATACTTGACGCATTTGACGTCGCAGTCATAAGCGTGCTCGTAGGAGGAGGCGACAGTGATGATGCCCTTGGGTCCTGGCATCTTGAGCTTGAGGTAGGTGTAGTTCAGGATCGCCATGAACAGCGCGTAGCCCGGTCGGCCGATGATAGCGTGATACGTTCCGTGAAACCCGACCACCTCGAAGGTGAGGGTCTCTTTCCTGAAGTTGGCGGGGGTGCCAAAGCAAACAGGAAGGTCGATACGGTTGACGGGGAGAGCCTTCTTCCCTAGCACGACGCCATGGAACCCCCCGGTGCTGGGTCAGAGTTGGCACCTCTTGACTCCCAGGAGGTCGACGGTCTCGAGGTAGATGACGTTCAGGCTGCTGCCGCCATCCATGAGGACCTTCGAGAGGCAGGTGTTTATGATGATCGGGTCGACGACGAGCGGATAGGCCCCGGGGTTGGGGACTCGATTTGGATGGTCATCGCGGTCGAACGTGATGAGCGCGTCAGACCAGTCAAGGTAGTGAGGTGTCGTGACACGGATGGAGAAGACTTCTCGACGCTCCCGCTTACGCTGTCGAGGCGTGAGCTAGGTCGAGGGGCCCCCGTAGATCATGTAGCAGTCATAGACTTCGAGGAATTTCTCGTCTTCCCTATTGTCTCCCTCACCGCCGCCTTGGTCTTTCTTGTCGTCACCTTTCTTCACGCCCACCTGCTCAAAGTGCTTTCGAAGCATGCAGCAGTCCTTAAGCTTGTGCCTTGCCCCGTCCTTGTGATAAGGGCAGGGCTTCTCGAGCATTTTGTCGAAGATGGCGCCCTCGGGGGACCTCGAGGTCTTTGGCGTTCGGTTGCTGCGACGAGATCGTCTTCTGCAGCCTCACGCTTGCCTTGCTAATGTTTCTTCTTCTTGTTGTTTCTCTTCGGACCTTTGCTCGAGCCTCCAGCGTCGTCAGCTGCCGGCGCCTTTCCCTTGTCCTTCCTGTCGCTGAAGAAGGCGCCGACGGCCTCTTCGCCGGCCGCGTAATTGGCGACCACATCCATGAGCTCGTCGACGGTGTCGGGGCGATTACGCCCCAACTCGCGGACTAGGTCCTTGCAGGTTGTACCCGCAACGAATGATAGAATGACGTCGAGATCGGAGATGTAGGGCAATTCGGTGCGAAGCTTGGAGAATCGTCAAGCAAAGTCGCGGAGAGACTCCCCTGGTTTCTGCTTGCAGTTGCGCAGTTCCCAGGAGTTCCCGGGGCGTACGTAGGTACCTTTGAAGTTCCCCTCGAAGATCCGGACAAGGTCGATCCAGCCACGAATCTGGTCAGGGGGAAGCTCCTCGAGCCACCTACGCGCGGTGTCGGACAGGAACAGGAGAAGGTGACGTATCATGGCGTGATCGTCACGCGCCCCGCCCGCCTGACAAGCCAGCCGAAAGTCGGCTAGCCAGAGCTCGGGATTGGTTTTGCCGTTGTATTTGACGATACTCGTGGGGGGTCGAAACTTATCGGGCAGCTGGGCGCAGCAGATCTTCCTGCTGAAGACTCGGGGACCCGGTGGCTCCGGGGCCTGTCGGTCTTCGTCGCTATCGTAACGTCCTCCAAGATGGGCGTTGTACCCTCGATCCTCGGCATCCCCATGCTTGCGTCTGCGGTTCTTGACAATGTCGAGGCGCGCGTCACGGGGAGCGCGGTCGTCGTTGATACGTTCTCGGGCCGGCTTCTTCTTCTGTCGGGGGGCCGCCCCCTGATCGACTGAGCTCTCCCTTTCAGGCCGGGAGGGCTCGACCTGCGGTTCGAAGGCTGCCCCTCGACGCCTCGAGGCTGAGCTCTTGGCTTGCTAAACAGCAGCTATTTGGAGGAGGTCCTCGACCTCGCGTTGTATCCGCCGAGCTTGCGGGTTGGGATGGCACAGGCATATTGCGTAGGAGCATAGCCGCGACAATGTTCTGGCTTGCTCGGGGATAATGGTTTGCGGGTTGCTCGGGTCCCCCTGCCTCGTTGATCTGCCGGTTGACCTCTCGGGCCCTAGCTCGGGCTCTACCGCCGGGCGGTCGTCGTTCTTGCTCGAGGGTTAGCTCGAGCAGGCACAATCATTCCTGCTCGTCGGCGAGCTTCGCCTGCAACTCCCGAATTTGTGCCAACTGTGCGTCCTGCTCGACAGGATGGGGGCATGTCTCTCGGGGTGCGTCTGGTTGTTGGTCCTCTGCTCTGGGGGGAGCACCCCACGCCGCAGCGGTAGCTACCGCAGCCGCTGGATCGACGGTTTCCTGATCGGAGTTGACATCACCATCGATGTTGAGGCACTCGCGGGTAGGATCCCAATGATCAGAGTCAGAGTCGGGGTCACCGCAGCAGAAGACGAGGAATTGCCCCCACGCCTCCTCCTGCAGCTGCCGTCGGAGCGTGCCGACGGTGTACCTCCGGGGGCCGGGCGCTCTCGTGAAGGACAAACCCTCGGAGGCTGGTGTGACAGCCCCACATCCGTCATTGCACAAAGAAAGGCGCCTGAGCGGCCCTCTAACGTGCTCATGTTGGAGCGGGTCACTGTCGAGATCATCGTTGTGGCATCGTGGGAGTCGAACGAAGGCCGCTGATGATGCTCGAACAGCTCGTGCGGGAGCGGGCTCGATCGAGCGGGGACTTCGTCGTGCTTCCTCAATGATCGTACGGCGAAGGTGGAGTCAGGGTTGTGGTGGGGTCCTGCCGGTTCGCCCTCTACCCTTGAACTCGGGTCAGACAATCCCTCGACAAGAGGTTTCTCATCTCCGGTCAGGGGCGAGGAGAAAGTGACGGGAACCATCCTCGCCCTAGGTTGATGGCGATGACGATGTCGACCGTGCCTCCTTCTGGATGTGGAAGCATGGTCGTGGGACTGGCGAGCGGCCGCCCATGAGCGTGGTGGCGTACCACGACCTCCGTTCGGGTCACTGATTGAGAGCAGGGTCATGTCATAGCCCTGGCCGAGGGACATGAACTCCAGGCTCCCAAACCAGATCACCGTAGCGCGCGGAAGTGGTGAAACAAAGTCGCCCATCCGGAAAAATGGCGGGAAATCATTAGTGACACGCGGCTCCCCTACCTGGCACGCCAACTGTCGGTGTTCTGACCCTCGAGGGGTTAACACCAACGAGTAATATTTGTAATTGCGTGCTCCCTTAATCCGGTGGGTGATGCAAGAAGGACACGGCGATTTATCCTGGTTCGGGCAAAGAAGGCCCTACGTCCAGCGGGGGGAGGATAGTTCGTGTTATCTTGCACCGAAGTGCTAGTACATGGGATAATACAAGCGGGTGTGAGGAGCGTGAGGTGGGGCTTTGGCGGTCGGCCGCCTAGCTCTCGACCTTACACAAGCTCACGGTGCAGTTCTGTGGTCTAAAGCCTTAGCGTTTCTATGCTCTAGATCCTCTCGTTTTTTAGTCCGGTCCCTTTTTCTAACGCCCTGGCGCCTCCTTTTATAGATGAAGGAGGGGCACAGGGGTACATGTATTTCGAGTTCACATGACGTTGATGACGTATGATGTTGAGGCCGATTATATCGGTGCCGCTGTAGCGATGTACGTCGGTATGGGAGGTCCTGCTCCCGTCACGTCGGGAGTTGTTGAGTCCCGCTCGAGGGTTCGTTTGTTGTCGTCGAGGGGCGGCGGTCGAGGTGGTCGAGTTGAAGGCGTCGAGCCTCACCGGATAAGGCCGAATCCCGGGAAATGCGGGAAACGTACTGACTCATACGTCTCGAGGGGGTGCTGGACATGGCATAGTGCTCGGCATGGTGCAACAGCGAAGCACGATCCGCAGGATTCCGGGGCATGGGCGGTAAAAGCAAGATTTGACCGCAACTCCCGTGACTGTTACTGTAACTGTGGCCATACGGTTAGGCGGGGGTAGGTAGATTGCATTAAATGCGCCCGGATCCGTACGGGAGAGTCGGTAGCCGAGGGGTGCACTGTCCTCGAGGACCGCCCATTCGCCCGAACGAAGTTCCGTCTTCGAGGGCAGGCTCGTTCGGCGGGCGAAGTTACGTCCTTGAGGGTAGGCTCGTTGGCCGAGCAAAGTTTCGTCCTTGAGGGGTCGCCCAAATTTCTGGTCCGTTCAGTAACCCCTCGAGCAGGCTTTGGCTTTGGGCCGTCGTCATCCGTTCGTGGGTCAGCCCGATATGTCTTTGCCTGTGGGCCTTCGTACGTTAGCGCGGGAGGTCACTGGAGGGTTTGGTTTGCTGATTTTGCGGGGTTTAGTTCGGTAAACCTGGGGTTTGGGGTACCCATTTCCTTGGTAACGAAGATAACTCCAGATGATGGCTCCACAACAGGGACAAGTCAACTGGTTAACATAAGCTAGTAGTCGTGCTGATAACTCTCACTCCAATCTTGATCTGTTACCCATCTAGGATTTTTCAAGTAAATGAAATAAAACAAGTATAAGTACATACGTACTTAGCAAGCATAGCAGGGGTTCATGAAGCTCAATGAAGGTTTGACATGGTTTAACTGCAGTTAGCTTTTTAGTGTAGGTCACATTTTAGCAATTAGCATCAAGGTAGTAACAATTCCCATAACCACATGATCAGATAAACATGATTAAGAATTTGACAAAAACAAACATGTAGCACAATTTGAGTTGATGATCCATTTCCATAAGAATCCCTTGGCTGCCCTAATCATGGGCACAGACGATATATCAGTTTAACTTTGCATAGAAGTGTACACTTTCACTACGGGTCATGATTTTCAACACTTTGGGACCGCGACTCCCGCAACATTGAAAACCATATAAAGCCATTCATAGGTTCGTCTAACAAGCTAGGGCCGCAAGGTCATCGGATGTAGGAAAACCCTCCTCCTAAAATGGCACATCCCAGTTATACACATACTGGAGTAGCCGTCCTATACCCAACTTGCAGATCCTCTAACTCACTAGAAAAGGTCCTATAAACAACTAGAGCCAGAGCCATATGGCCCCCATAGCTGCACATTATGTCCTGGATGATCACTTATAGTTTGGATTTTATTAAAAGCCATCTTTTCATTAGTGGCATAGTCTTTAATCAAGTTACAAGATCATGGTTATAAAGCACTAGCATCATCTACCCATATGCAACATCCCCAGTTATCAAGGTAAACAGGTGTTCAAAACTAGGTAATCCTAACAGGGTAGCAAAGAGACACATGCATATGATTTTTAGTATGTATAGTGAATAGGTAACAACAATGGTCCCAACTATACTTGCCTTGTTCAAAGCTTTCCTATGAACCTGCTGATCCTGGTTGTCGAAGAACTCTTACTCTCTAACGAATGGCTCACTTTCTAGATCTGATCAACAACACACAAGCATCGAGCAATCATACACGAGCAAACAAATAGATCTAATTAGAGCAGTACACCATATCAACCATTCTACACGTCGCATGATCACATAGACGTAAAGATCACCAAAATCGGAGCTATAACGAGAAAGTTATGGATTTTACAAAATTCCCTATTGTAAAATAATTAGTTAAAAATAAAAGTCAATTTTCAAAAGATGGAAATAAATCTAACAATGGTACTAACAAGTAGATTATGGAATTACGAACCCAAAGCAACTTGAACGGATCGAATCGGAGCTAAAACAGAGAAGTTATAGCATTTGAATATAGTGGCAAAACTATAAATAGAGGAAAACATATTTTTGAAACTCTTAAAAGGAAAATACGTTTTCCAGTGAAGAAACGGATTCTGGGATCTGTTAAAATAGAGAATACGCTTTCCATAGAATGAAGCGTATTTTAAATCTGTTAGGAGGAAAATACGCTTTCCAGTGAACAAAGCGTATTCCGTGGAAGCCGCAAAGGACTATTAATTAAATAAAGAAAAGCGCAGGGGGTTTTTTGTAAGATTTCTAGACAAAGGGGTACGGGCCACTGTGGCCGTTGAATCTGAGATCAACGATCCAGATTGGGTTGGGGTGTCGGCCTCGCCGGGGACGACAACCGACACGGCGGTGGATATGGCCAGCGGCGAGGTAAGCTCGTCGGCGTTCATGAAATCGACCCTAGGGACATCGGCTCGGCTTGGGACCTAGACCAAGCAAACGTGGAGCTTCATGCAATCTCATCTAGCCCAATGATGAGAACCCGAGTAGGTTGGAGACTGCCGGTGACTAACGATGACGGCGATGAGCTCTCCAGCGTCCATGGAACTAGTGCTACGGGCCACGAAATGACTTGGAACTGGTACCAATCGAAAGCAGGGCTCAAGGTGATCTTACCAATGGAGAAGATGGAGCTCAGGCAAACGGGGCCAAGCTAATGGTGGCTGATGGCGAACGACGGATTCTGAGCTCGGGCGGCGGCGGCGGCTAGGGTTGCAGTGACTCGGGTCAAGGCGGTTGTTTGCGCGAGGCTTGGAGAGGGAGAGGCCGTGGGCGGCTGCTATTTATGGGGTGAAATTACTTGGGGGTACGCTGGACTGAGGTGGAGTCTTGACGCTGGCAGACTCATTCCGGAGTCCGGCTCGGTCATGCGAGCGAGGAGAGGGATGGTGCTGACAGGTGGATCCCGGCCATCAGTCGGAGTGGAGGAAGAGGAAGGTGGCTGGCTGCTTGCGGCCAGCTTGACGGGCCTCAGCCTTTTGGCCCAAGAGGGAGGCCGAGCTATCGAGTGGGCGTGCGCGTGCAGGCGTTGCTGGGCCAGCCCAAAAAGAAGGCCGAGCAGGGCAAGGGGAAGAGAAGGCCTATGGCCTAATGGGAAAGGAGGGAAGGCAGGCAGGCAGGCCAGGCCGACTGGGGCCATTTGGGCCAGAAAGGGAAGAAGGGGGAGAGAGGGAAAAGAAAGGCTATTCTTTTATTCAAACAAATTTTCAAATAGATTTTTAAACTCTTTTGAATTCATTATCCAAATTTGGTCAAAACCACACACCACAAAATAAATAATGCACCAGCATGAATGCACAAACATGTTGCTAAACCCTATGATAAATTTTAATATAATGAAAAATATTATTTTTCCTTGGTTTTCATGAGCACAAAAATACATAACTAAATCATTTTTAGTCTATTTTCAAAATTGCAAATTTTGGGGTGTTACAGCAAGTCTCGCGGATCGTGGTTCCACCGCCTTTGAGGATCAATATTAATCGTCCATTAAGGTCGGTTTGATCCAACGCCCGTGGTGCATCCTAGGGGGCTATATAACCAAGACCCCTGGCCCCTGGCCCCTGGCCCCTGGCCCTGGGAAACATCCTAATTCATTATTCATTCTTCATTGTGGAGATGTAGAGGCATCTCTTGAAAGGATGATCTCTCATCTCTATAGAATTAGGGCTAGACTTTCTAATGTAGTCTACATGAGAGTTAGGGAGAGTGGAGCTATGCTCCGGTTCTGGAGAAGTCTTCAGGGATTTGGTATGCCTTTGTATCTCTTCTTTGCAAGACTTGTGCTTTAATATATATTCATCTTCTCCATTTACTTTACGCCTTTCATATGTATGATTAGTATTGTTGTTACATCTTGGCATGGGATCTCCGCTCGTATTGAGTGCTCTAGTTATCGTACATAGCTAGAGTAGTAATTGATAGATTAAACATGGTGTTTAGTCTATAGGTTACCTAAGGTTGTGTCCAATCCTACAGTTAGTTGTGGTAGCCCTAGAGGTGACAGCTCTATAAGGCCTTTGTATCCCACCATGTTCAGGTTGGGGTTTCGTAGAGCTTTTGGCAGCCTTCCCCCGACTACTTTCTTCCCAGTCTTCTTCGAGAGTCAAAAAGGTACTGTTGCTCCAAATTGTCATGTGTGTGATTGCTATATCAACCCATGCTTTAGTTATCATAGAACCAAAATAATAGAGAAGTGCATAGGAACCTTGATCTCTCCCATTGTCCTCTCACTTTAGCTAGCTACTCATTTATTATAAAATTGTCATGTGTGTGCTAACGTTTATATATCCTACTCTATCATTTACCCCTGCTCTAGTCTAGTTGGTTTACAAAGTTAGTAGATACATGATAGTGAATTATCAGATTCTTTCACCCATGCTTCCCTATGGTAAAATATAAATAATGATACCTGGAATACTCCCGGCAAAATGCTACACTGGTGTTCTGTGCGTTTGCAGAATCTTTCATCTTCTATTTGCACTTAATAAATACCAACAGTAGTTCGCATCTCTCCTAGACTGTGAGGTCTATTGTGGAGGTTCTGTGTTGGTCTACCGTTCTAGGAGAGGCAGGGATCCTAGTTGATTTACAATGTAGAGTTCCTAGTAGGATTGTAGAATAGTCCTAGTAGAATTACATGAAATGAATTCTAGTTGGACTTGGTCTTCTTATCTCCTATTCATGTGGAACCCGTTGGTACCCCGTCGACAAACCCCCGAGCATTCTAGGATTTGGAACTCGGAAGCCAGGTTCTTTCAAGATGAAATCTTGGGATGCTCTTCTCTTCTTTTGTCATCGCCTTGTCTTTTAGGGAGTGTAATTTGAACAAATTACACTCACTGAGTGCAGCCCCTGAGCCTCTTGCTTTATGGAACAAAAAGCTAGAGGGTCGGATATAGTCTTCGTCTTCTAGCCATCATATAGTTTTTCACAGAGTGCAATTTTGAAAATATTGCACTCACTGAGTGTAGCCCCCGAGCCTCTTGCTTTATGGAATAAAAAGCTGGAGGGTCTTGATGAGATTTTGAATATGTCCTTGGTGGAGGGTACTCCTGCAGCCCCCGAGCCATCCTTGGCTTCTTTTACTTGGAAAAGAAACCAGGTGAAGGGTCTTGATGCATTTGTCATGTAGTCTTGAGCTCTTGTATTCTTGGTTCTTCACTACCCTGGCATTGTTGAAATAAAGGCAAGCCCCCGAGCTCAGTGTTCCAGTTCTTTTAAACTTGTCTTCATCTTTGTTCCAATTCTTTTGGGTTGTTTTCTTACTGATTCGGGTTCTTTCTGATCTTCTCTTGAGCCTTGATGCACCTTCTTTGGGTTGTTTTCTGATTAATCTGGGTTGTTTCTGATCTTCTCTTAAGCCTTCATGCACCTTCTTCGGGTTGTTTTTTGATTGATCCAGTTCTTTTCCAGACTTGACTTGAGCCTTCATGTGCCTTCTTTAGGTTGTTTTCTGACTGATCTGAGTTCTTTTCCGAACTTGACTTGTTTTCTATCGCAATTCATTTGGGTTGCTCTTGGACGTCTCCTTATTGTCCTCGTCCCTGCAAAAACTCTATACAAAATCTTTGGATAACAGAATTGGTATATGCAAATGAAATTTACCCTTCTTAAGGATACTTGGGATATTTTAGACTGGGGTGCTCCCAAACCCTTGATTGTTGTTCTAGGTTTTTAGTCTCTTGTAGGGTGTACAATGAACTCGAGTAAATTCGATTTCTTACTGTGCGGGCTTCGTCCTGACTTGAGTTATTCTTCGATGAGTTCTTGTTGTGCGGGCTTCATCCCAACTTGAGTTATGCTTGCTCTTGTTGCTTCATACTACCCGCTGGTAGCATAGTGGCTAATATTGAGCCAGAGTCATTTCTGTTGCTTCATACTATCCACTGGTAGTGTAGTGGCTAATGCTGAGCTGGTGTTGCTTTGAGGTGTGCTGCATCATGTCATAGCATAGTTTAAGTCTGAGCCTAAACCCGCATGGTGTGCCTGAGTTCAGTCCAGCATGTTGTGCTCTGCATCTCATCATAGGCAAAAAGGGAAGGGGAGTCAAGGATCCTGGACCAACATGGCATGCCCTGACCCAGCCCTTGTAGCAAAAAGTTCTTGACTCCTGAACTAGTATTATGTGCCCAGGTTCAACTGCATTCTCACTCGCAGTAAAAAAGAACTTTCTGATTGTGAGCAAGCGTAAGAGCTCTGATTCACCCTAGAAAGGCCCGAGCGGACCGACATGGTGTGCCCTAATCCAACTCGGTGCTCTGCGCATAGGGCAGGTGTCGGGTACCTGAATAATGGGGCACCCTTAACCCTTGATCAAGTGAGTCAATCATGATATCATCGACAAAATCTATCACCATGATCTTCAGTTACAATTCCTGGCAAGCCCGGACACAAATACATAAGTATGAAGCCCGGGTACCAAGTCGTACCTGGCCAGCCCACAAACGGGTCTTGACAGCCCAGACCAACGCTCGCTCGATGGGGCCCCTTGAGTAACGGGAGTCCGCCCAAGCGTACGACCCCCCACTCAAGCGATGGGATCCACGTGGGCGGACGACCCCCCGTCGAAGTACCTCACCCCTCGACCCACCTACTTCCTGTACGGTGCTCGGGGCAATTAAAGTGTCCCACCTACTCCTGCCAACCCCCATGGCTACAACGACTGTAATGATGGGCAACTGCAGAGGTCTAGTCTACCTTTTATTGCCGATCTTGGAGAAGCATCATCCCGTACAGACCACTGTTCCTCCATACTAAACACTGTGCCCCGTCAGGCGCCCCCTCGAGACTCAAATGTCAACATCTTTACCAGGAATCTAGGGGCTCGTTCTTATCTGCACGGCCTCGAGGCCCCCTGGGTACCCCTCGACTCAAGCTCTCAGTGGCCCTAGTCAGTGATCCAACCGCCCCCGCACGTCATCTACTGCGAGCCGTGTGCACTTTATAGGAGGTCACATCTTTCACCGTGTCGCTGAGGCATGCCAGCGTCATCATCAGGACATAGTTACTCGTTGGTGTTAGGCCCCCGGGGTCATGACACAGATAGTTGGCGCGCCGGGTAGGGGATATGCGTGTCACCAGCGTTTCCCGCCATTTTCCGGATGGCAGACTCTGTACCATTGCTTCCATTTGCTACGGCGATCTGGTTCGGGAGCATGGAGTTCATGTCACTAGGCCGTGGCCAAGACATGGTCCTACTCTCGATTGAAGCTCTGAGCGGAGGCAGTCTCGGGTCCCAACAACGGGCCCCTTGCCGGTCTCATCACCATGCTTCCATGCCCAGGAGGAGGCGTGGCCGGCGCAACCACCATCGCCGCTTCGAGTCGACATCCACCTTGGCTTCCCCGCTCCTGGCTGAGGATGCAGGGTCCCTAGTTGGGAACCTGGCAGACCTACGCCTAGGATTGGAGGACGAGTTGGGAGGTCTCGGCAGCAACCCTGACTTCATCTTCTTGATGCGCTCACCGAGGGTACCGGGTGCGGTCTCCTCGGTAGGCACGGCTCCAGCACCACCCGAACTGCTGCATCATGAGCTGTTCGTGGCTCAGCGGCCATTCCTATTCGGGCTGGACAATGTCGCCAGATCATACTCCACCGCCGTGGGCGCTGACATGAGTGCACAGGCAACCCTTTAGGGGCCTCTCTTGCGTGCCACCATGGACCTGGTGACGGTCATGCCAGCCTCCGAGTACTCCAACTTCTCTCGAGTGCCGGGCTTAGGGCGCCGCACCGTCGGTGTGATACAATGCCAGCGGGAGGAGGAGAGACACGGGAAGTTCCCCATCTTCTGCTCCGCAGCCCCGACTCCGACTCTAACGACTACGACCCCATGTGCTAGTGCTTCCACATCGACGGAGCCATTGTGTCGAGTAGCAACATCATCGACCTCACGATCATGGCTGCAGCTGCAGCTGCAGCGAGAAACGCCCTCGTCGTGGTGGATCAGGAGGAGCAACCACTAGCTACACCAAACGACATGCAGTTGCCTCAGTACGCCTAAGATGCCCAACTCATGCAAGTCCGGGAGACGCAAGCCAAGCTCGACGAGGACTGGGAGTGTCTGTGCCAGCTCGAGTGGACCCTCGAGCAGGAGCGCCGACATCTGCCCAGCGGAAGGGCTCGAGCGAGAACCTGAGAAGTCCACAGGCAGATCATCGGGGAGGGTGCAGTCGAGCGCCCCATCTTCAACCATGTCAGCCAGAACATCGTCGCGACAACCATGCTTCTCCGCAACATGCTACCCCCCTTATACCCCGAAGCCCGTTGCATCTAGTAGGAGGTTCAAGGCCTCCTCGAGGTAGCTGCCGCATAGCAGGACAAAAGCTCCACCTCGAGACATCGAGGGGCCATCTTGGAGCAACCCCCTGAACCCTCCTGACATGAGAGGGAGGGCTCAGTCCATCAAGCGGATGTCCCCTGACCAAAGAAGGCAACCCCATCCGTGAGCACATCTAAGACAACCGCGAGCCTCGAGACACACACCACGACATCAACAAGAACCGTAGATGCAAGAGCGGTGATGCTGAGGCATGAGGCTATAGTGCACACAGGGGCGGACGCTACGACAGCGACGAAGACCGGCACCGGTCCCCCGAGCCGCCGGGCCCCTGAGTCTTCAGCATGACGATTTGGAGGACGTCGCTGCTGATCCTGTTCAAACCTCCTACAAGCCTCATCAAGTACAACGGCAAGACCAAGCCTGAGCTATGGCTGGCCGACTTCCAGTTAGCATGCCAGCTTGGAGGAGCACATGACGACCACGCCATCATCTACCAGCTCCCTTTATTCTTGTCAGACACCACTCGTAGGTAGCTTGAGGAGCTTCCCCATGGTCAGATCCGCAACTGGCCTGACCTCGTCAAGGTATTCGAGGGGAACTTCAAGGGAACCTACATACGCCTCGGTAACTCCTGGGACCTTCGCAACTGCAAGCAGAGGCCCGGGGAGTCCCTTTGCGACTTCGCCTGACGCTTCTCCAAGCAGTGCACTGAGCTCCCCCACATCTCTGACCATGATGTCATCCTCGCGTTCATCTCTAGCACCACCTGCAAGGAGTTGGTCCAAGAGCTGAGACATAATCCCCCCAAGACCGCCGATGAGCTGATGGACATCATCGCCAACTACGCAGCTGGCGAGGATGCGGTGGGTGCTTTCTTTGGCGATGGCCAAGACAAGGGGAAGGCGCAAGCGGTCGACCCCGAGAGCTCAAACAGAGGCGCCAAGAAGAATAACAACAACAAGAAGAAGAACAAACAGGGCAAGCGCAAAGCTACCGATGAAGACCTTATCGCCGCGGATAAGCGCAAGAAGCCTCAAGGTCCCCTGAGGGGGCATCTTTGACAAGTTGCTGAAGGAGCCCTGCTCTTACCACAAGGGAGGGGTGAATCATAACATCAAGGACTGTCGGATGCTCAAGAAGTACTTTGAGAGCTTGGGCCTTGGGAAGAGCTTGATGGCTTTATCGAGGTCCACGACTGCTACATGATCTACGGGGGCCCTCGACTAGGCTCACGCGGTGCCAATGCAAGAGAGAGCATCGAGAAGTCTTCTCTGTGTGGGTTGCGACCCCTCAATACCTCGATTGGTCCAATACGGCCATCATGTTCGACCGTGATGACCATCCGGACTATGTCCCCAAA
Organism: Bothriochloa decipiens; assembly: GCA_023333625.1. NCBI lineage: Eukaryota > Viridiplantae > Streptophyta > Magnoliopsida > Poales > Poaceae > Bothriochloa > Bothriochloa decipiens. The sequence goes on from CM041633.1 coordinate 31,056,694, forward strand.
CCAAGGGTGTACCTGCTCGTGGTCGACCCCATCATCATCAACACCTGCCTCACCAAGGTGTTCATGGATGGAGGCAGCAACCTCAACATCATCTACGCAGAGACCTTCGACCTCCTGGGGGTCCCAAGAGAAAAGCTTAGCCCGAGTGCGAGGGCCTTCCACGGTGTCGTGCCGAGGAAGAAGGCCCTCCCCATCGGCCGCATCGACCTCCCCGTCTGCTTTGGCACATCCTCAAACTTCAGGAAGGAGATCCTCACCTTCGAGGTGGTCGGTTTCCATGGCACGTACCATGCAATCATCGGCCGGCCCGGCTATGTCAAGTTCATGGCCATCCCCAATTACACCTACCTCAAGCTCAAGATGCCAGGACCCAAGGGCATCACACTATCGGCCCCTCCCACAAGCATGCCTACGAGTGCACTGTCGAGTGCGTCGAGCATGGGGAGGCCGTTAAGGAGTCCACTATGATGGCAGCAACCATAGATGGAGGTCCCCAACACCAAGCGCCACGCCAGCAACTTTGAGCCCACCGAAGACACAAAGAAGATCCTCCTCGACCCAAGCAGCTCTAACGAGAGGGCACTGACGATCAGCGCCACCCTCAGTAACAAATAGGAAGCAGTGATCATCAACTTTCTCGGTGTGAATGCTGACTTGTTTGCGTGGAGTCCTTCGGATATGCCGGGCATACCGAGGGAAGTCACTGAGCACGCTTTGGAGATTCGGGCCGGGTCCAAGCCAGTGAAGCAACGCTTGCGCTACTTTGACGAGGAGAAGCGCAAGATCATCGGGGAGAAAGTCAACAAGCTTTGGCGGCCAGGTTCATCAAGGAGGTTCATCATCCCGAGTGGTTAGCTAATCCTGTACTAGTTAAGAAAAAGAATGGGAAATATAGGATGTGTGTAGACTATACTAGTTTGAATAAAGCATTCCTAAAGTTCCCTTTCTTTTACCACGTATTGATCAAATCATTGATTCAACTACGAGATGTGAAACTCTTTCCTTTCTCATGCTTATTCTGGCTACCACCAAATCAAGATGAAGGAGTCTAACCAGCTCACGACTTCCTTCATCACACATTTTGGCATGTATTGCTATGTGACTATGCCCTTCGGCCTTTGAAACACTAGGGCAACATATTAGTGATGCATGCTTCATGTTTTTAGCAAACACATAGGGTCAACGGTCGAGGCTTATGTCGATGACATCGTAGTCAAATCCAAAAAGGTCAACAACATCACTGATGACCTCAAGATCACATTCAAGTGCCTCAAGGCTAAGAACATCAACGTCAACCCTGAGAAGTGTGTCTTCGGTGTACCTCGAGGCATGCTCCTCAGTTACATCGTCTCTCAGCGAGGCATAGAGGCCAACCCCGAGAAGGTTTCGGCCATCACCAAGATGGGTCCGATTCAAGACCTCAAGGGCGTTCAGAAGGTCGCGTGCTGTCTCACGGCCCTTAGCCGCTTCATCTCTCATCTCAGAGAAAAAGCATTGCCTCTGTACCGCCTCTTGAAGAAGTCAGAGCACTTTGCTTGGACCCTCAAGGCTGAGGAGGCCCTCGCCAAGAAAAAAGCCATGCTGACCTTGCCTCCAATACTCATGCCTCAAAACCTGGCCGAGCCCCTCTTGCTCTACGTCGCCGCCACCACCTAGGCGGTCAGTACGGCCATAGTGGTTGAGAGGGCGAAGGAAGGGTATGCACTACCCCTCCAGTGGCCTATCTACTTCATCACTAAGGTACTCTCGGAGACTAAGGTCCACTACCCATAGATCCAGAAGCTGCTCTATGCCATCATCATCACACGGCACAAGCTTCAACATTACTTCCTCAGCCACCCGATGACTGTGGTCTCATCTTTCCCCCTTGGGGAGATAGTCCAAAACCGGGAGGCCATGGGGAGAATCGCCAAGTAGGCGGTCGAGCTCATGAGTGAGACCCTCACCTATGTGTTGCGGAAGGCCATCAAGTCCCAAGTGCTGGCAGATTTCATCGCCGAATGGACTAACCACCAACTTCCCCCGGCACAGATTCAAGCAAAGCTATGGACGATGTACATCGATGGGTTGCTGATGATGACGGGTGTGGGCACGGGCCTGCTCTTCATCTCGCCGCAAGGTGTCCACATGTGCTATTTGATATGATTACACTTCGCTGCCTCCAACAACATCACCGAGTACGAAGCCCTTGTCAACGGCCTGCGCATCGCCATCGAGCTTGGAGTCCGATGCCTCGACGTTCGTGGTGACTTGCAACTTGTGATCAACCAGGTCATGAAGGCCTCGAGCTGCCATGACCCCAAGATGGAAGCCTACTACAAGGAGGTTCACAAGCTGGAGGACAAGTTCTACAGCCTCGAGCTCAACCACATCGCATGAAGATACAACAAAGTAGCCGACGAGCTAGCGAGGATTGCCTCAACTCAAGGTACCATCCCGCCCGATGTCTTCTTGAGGGACCTATCCGAGCCCTTCGTCGACTGGGGCACGGGGGCTGAGGCCATACCTTAGGCCATCAAATGATCCTCCTCAGTCGAGGCCCCCTTGACCGGGGCCAAGGTCATGGAGGTCGAAGTGACACCCCTACCTCTGAGTCCCGAGCCAAACTGGCGCGCTCCCTTCCTTGACTATCTTACTCGAGGAGACCTCCCAGAGGGTCAAACTGAGGCTCGACGTGTCAAAACTTATGTCATCTTTGGTGACAACAAGGAACTCTATCGATCTAGCCCCACTGGCGTCCCCCGGCGCTGCATCACCATCGAGGAGGGCAGGAAGCTGCTTAGTGATCTACATTCGGGGGCTTGCGGTCACCACGCTGTGCCAAGAACCCTCGTCAGGAATGCCTTCCGGTAAGGCTTCTACTGGTGGATCACCGTCTTTGATGCCATCAACCTCGTGCGCTCATGCAAGCGATGCCAATTCTACACCAAGAAAATGCATCTCCCTGCCCACGCTCTGCAGATAATCCCCATTACTTGGCCGTTCGTCACATGGGGGCACGACCTCATCAGACCCCTGAAGAAAACAACCAGGGGCTTCACGCACCTGCTGGTAGCCATTAACAAGTTTGCCAAGTGGATCAAGGCCTGACCCATCACCAACATCCGGTCCGAGCAGGCGGTTTCGTTCTTCACTAATATCATCCACCGCTTCGGGGTCCCCAATGTCATCATCACCGACAATGGCACACAGTTCACTGGCAAGTAGTTTTTGGACTTCTACAACCACAACCACATCTATGTGAACTGGTCTATAGTCGCCCACCCTCGAACTAACGGCCAGGTTGAGCATGCCAGTGGCATGATTTTGTAGGGTCTCAAGCCGAGGATCTTCAACTGCCTCAAGAACTATGGGAAGAGGTGGGCTACCAAGCTACCCTTGATCCTATGGAGCCTAAGGATGATGCCAAGTCGAGCCATGGGGCTCACCCCGTTCTTTATGGTCTATGGATCTGAGGCTGTCCTCCCCTCCGACCTCGAGTACGAGTCCCCTCGACTGAAGGCCTACATCAAGCAGATGAGGAAGCACTCGCAAATATCGTCGACCAACTCGAGGAGGCTCGAGACATGGTTGTCCTCAATTCCACGAGATACCAGCAGAAGCTTCGATGCTACCATGGTAAGCACGTACGCAAGGGGGACCTCTAAGTCGGCGACCTACTCCTCCATCAACGGTAGAACAACAAGGGACGTCACAAGCTAACTCCACCATGGGAGGGCCCCTTCATCATTGTAGAAGTGTTGAAGCCCAGAACCTACAAGCTATCTAATGGGAAAGGTGAAACCTTCACCAATGCATGGAACATTGAACAGCTATGCCACTTTTACCCCTAGGGCTTCAAGGCCTTGTCCATTTTCTCATCATGAATGAATAAGTACTTTCGTTTACAAGTTCAACTTTTTGTTCATATGCATAAGGTAGCCTTGACTCTGCTTCATTAGAGTCAAGCCTTCCTCGAGGGCTACAAGGGGGGAACCCCCCAAAGTTCCTAAAAAACTCGTACATTTTTTCAAAACTCGACGTCTATTCTTCCTCACGCGCCTTGATATGTGTCATCACTTAGTCAAAAAATGCCACGAGAGTGTCTCAAGGGTCGAGGGCCACTGAGCCATGAGACCACCTATGCCTTTGTGCTACGGTAACTCCACTCACTCCCCCTTTTCGAGGGGCATGACCATGCACCGAGTTTACTAAGTGAAAACACAATCAGGCTGGCAGGAAAGAAAAGGACATAAAACTCGCAAACATATACATCAATGCATAATGTTTTCAAAGGCCCCTGGGGTCACAATATCACCAGTCACAAAAGCTAACCTATTACATGGGCCTTCTTGCCTAGATTGGCTCACAGGCCGGCTCCTTCTTCGTCAACACCTGGAGGAAGGACCTCGGGCTCGAACAGCTTTGCCAACCGACCGTTGGGCTCCTCCACAGCCTTGATCAAGGCCCTGTACCTCTCCTCGTTCTTGGCATTAGTCTTGTTGGGGTCAGAGACAAAGCTATGGGAAATGACCCCCATGTCGTAGGTGAAGCCAGAGTAGATAACCACCATCTCCTGCTTCACAATGACATGAAACGCGTCCCAGACCTGCTCTCTCATCACGCGCCCGAGCTCATACATCCGTTGACGAGGGAGGTCCCATGCACCTCATCTTTGACCTCCACCTCAGGATCGACCACAAAGTCATCGCAAACTGAGGTGATGGTGGTGCAGAGTTTGCTGGTTAGCCTCGCCTCAGCCCAGTAGGTGTCTTGAAGCATTTTGGCGTTATCCCGAGCCATGATCAATTCTTCATTGAGGTCTAAAATACAAGACAGGGGTCAGCCATGAAAAGCTAGATGGCAAGGGTAGAAATCCAAAAGCTAAAGAGGAAGACTCGCCGACGGCGTGGGTATCAAGGGCCGTGTACCCATCCCTCAGCTCGGCGTACACCTTCTTGGCCTCCGTCTTCTCCACCCTCAGGACCTCGATCACCTGGCCAGCCAGCGCGATGGCCTCCTCCTTCTTCAGGAGGGTCTCCTTCAGCGTGGCAACCTCGGCGGATAAAGCCTGGGTGTGGCACTGTTCCTCCCCAACCGAGATGTTGAGGGCGTCGCGAGCTTGGGAGGTCTGGGTGACGTCTTCCTCGAGCCCCTTGATACGCTCCGTGGAGTCCCTGACCTCCCTCTCAAGGCCCCAAACGCACTCCACCAACAGGGAGAAGTCCTCCTTGGCATGGGCCGCCTCTCCCCGAGCCATTGAGGTGTCCTCCTTGGCCTTCTCCACCATGTCCTGGGCATTCGTCAGGTCCTCCTTCGTTTTCACCGCCTTGGCCCGGGTAGCCTCGAGCTGGTCTTAAGCTCAGGGACCTGCCCCCAGCCACCTTGCATCATGTGGATGAACCAGGACTTAGCTTGGGAGCGCATCCTAAGGTCCTAGAAGCAAAAAACCACAAATGACTAAGAAACCAGGAGGGAAACAACCTAATCCCAACATAACAAGGAGCAGGTCACATACCACAAATGCTTGGAGCATATCCTTGATGGCAACGTCGACAGCCAGCTGCAAGGCGTGCTGCAACCACACCCGGAACTCCTCGATGTTCTCCCAGCGCTCAACCTCCACCGGGTCATCCATCTCGAAGATGGGCACGTCGGGATTTGTTGGGTCCCAGTGTCGAAGTGCCTCCTGACCCCAGTAGGGAAGGTCTCCCTCGACCCTCCCCAGAACGGCCGCCGTGATGCGGTCACCATCTCGGTCGAGCCACCATGACGGACCACCCGGTCACCTAAGGTGGGGAACGGCGGCTCGGCCCCCCTCTCGGCCACCAATGACTCGGCTTCTCCGGCCTTGCGCTTCCCCTGGGCGATATAGCTAGAGGCGTGCGAGCTAGGGTGTATAAGGATCCCCAGGCGGCTGACCCAAGCGGGCAGTGAGCGAGGCATCAGTGCCATCACAACCACCCTGAACTCCGACGCATTTGCTGGGACTGCCCACACAATGGGCTGCCCGACCCTCCTCCACATTGGAACGTCCTCGGCCACCTGCTCCTCCGGCTGGCTCGAGGTCAGTGGCTCCGGCCGCCTATCCTCCTGCCCCGCATTCAGCGGGGCCTCCACCTCCTTCTCCCATTGCTACTGACATGATGAGCTCGAGACCACCATCTCCTCCAGCTACGGCTGCTACGGCAGGCTCGAGGCCGCTGGCTCCTCCCACTACAAAGAGTGCGATAGGCTGGAGGACCTTGCGCCCTCCTGCTGTAGCTGCAGCGGCAAGACCGCAGTTGATGCCTCCTACTCTTCTTGTTGTGCTACTCATGCTGTTGCTGTGGCTGTGGTTGTGGCTGGCCCGACACCTGTCGCTCATCGTCCTGCTGCTTCTACAGCCGCCCCTACTTCTATTGTTCCTCCAGCTTGTGCAACCCTTGTGACCACGCTGGCCACGGCTGCTGCTGCTGAGGGAGGTCCACCATCTCCTCTGCACCATGGGTAGAGGAATCTGCCCCCTCATCCTCAATGGTGATCGGGGCCTTCTCTGTTGACCCCAGCTCCCGGCCGCAGGCTATGCCCTCGAGTCTGACAGTGTCGGGAGGCACCTCTGTCGGCTCCTAGCTCCTGGCTGCGTCCCTTCCCGCCATGGTCCCCGAGGCGCTCAAGCCTGCAATGGAAGCAGCGCCCGTCAGCCTACCCCGAGTCATAGCGGCGTGGACCTTCACAACCTAGGTAGCCAATGCTGCTGCTCAGGACATCAAAGCAGCACCTGCTGTTGACACCACCACCCTCACCGTGACATCAATCTTGAGCTGCTTGGTGGGGGAGGGAGTCATTGTCTCTGGCGTGCGCTTGACCCTGGAGCATACACGAGCAAGAAACACTAACAACCCATAAAACATCAAAGAAGGGAAGGGAAGCCACAAGGTGCCAACAACTTACCCCATGGGGATGAGGAGCACCCTCCTGCCCACCTTCGAACCGTTCGGGGGCTTTTGAGCCCCCTTCTTTGACTAGCCCTTGTCAGAACCAGAGCCGCTCGGAGCCGCCACTAACAATGTCTTCGGTGTCCCTTGCTTCTCCGAGGCTGACTGCACCTGGGTCCATGCACTGAGTGTTGAGGATCTGGTCTGAGGTGGCGACGTGCTGGACCCGCCCCGTGAAGGGGCCAGCGGCATCCCGATGCACGTGCAATGCGACGATGACCTCCACCGAGTCGAGGGGTCACTCGTCCTCTGCTCCCAAGGCATCTCCGAGGCCGCCCTCAAGGCCTGAGAAGATGACCCCACCTTGACTGTTTCTTGCATAAAGCGGGTGCCAGCTCAGGCCATACGGGGTACCAAGGCGTCAAGACGTGCTTGCACCCCTTCGTCATCGCATGCCCTCATCTTCCTCCTCCTTCTCTTCCGGGGGAGATTCCTCTTCAGGAACCCCGTCGTGCCTTTGCTTCCCCCGGCGTTGCTCACACGCCTGGTGCTCGAAGCTCTTCTTCTTCCACTCCTTCTTTTCCTGATCCTTACTCTTCTACTGTTGTAGGGCAGTGAAGCATCTCACTTGGCGATCGGGGTCATCGTCCTTGACAGGGGATGTCGACACCCTAAAATCTATGGCCCCCTGTACACAAGGATGAGTCTAGGAAGAAAGGAATTCGAGGGAGATATCACAACATACTCATTAGATGGATGTGGCCGTCGTCGGGCAGTATCGGGATGTTGTTCACGTCCTTCGATGCAAAGGCGCTGGTGACTGCCCCCTCACCTGCCTTGCGATTTCCTCGGGGGACATCGCCTTGGCCGACATTTGGCACCCCTCGAGCGACGCCCCAGGCACCATCTGGTCCAAGCACAGCGGGCGCAACATCAGCGGGAGGACCCTCCGGCTATGGAACGCTGAGACAACGATCTCGGTCTTCAGCACCTGCTTGCGCAGAGTCCTCAGCGCGTCCAGGAAGGGGTTCAGCCTCGCCATGCCATGCGGCCAGTGCTCTGGGCACTTTGTGATGGCACGCCCAGTGTAGTGTGGCAGCAGAGCGCCGTCATTCCGGAGATAGAACCACCCGGTGTGCCACCCGCCGTGGCTGGAGATCAACCCCATCGGGATGTACTGCTCCGCCCGCTTAAACAACAGGTTGCAACAGCCGACGCTGACGATGCTCCTCACCCCCTGCGACACTGGCTTGGTGAAGTGCTCGCCCTTGAAGAGATAGAGCCACAACTCCCAGTGTGGCTCCATCCCTAGGTATCCCTCGTAGACGGTGGCGTAAATCACCATGTTGGAGAAGGCGTTGGGGGAGAAGTGCTAGACCTCGACCTCATAGTGGTTGGTCAATGCCCGCATGAACCGGCTCGGAGGTGACCTGATCCCCATCCGGTGATAAAGCTCACCGTGTACCCCTCCGATGGGTTTGGCTCCAGATCTCCCTTCGACAGCACCATCCACTCCGACCGATCAGTCGAGATGACGGGGCGAAGGAGCCCACCGTCCACCAACTCCTCGAGCTCCCACTCTGTCACAGCCAATGGGAGCCAATCCTTTGGAGGAAGGAGTTCCGGCGCCATGGTGACAGCGCGGATCTGCTCGGCGGATTGACGGGAGGGAAAATTCCCAATCTCTCTCTCCTTTTCTCTCTTGCACTAACGAACAGGGTGACTCTGCTCGTCGACTATGGCGACGGTGAAAGCAGGAGGCAAGATGGGGGATGGACAAAACCCTACCTCTCGAATTTATAGGCAGGCCAAAGGGCAATGGGCGGATCTGACAAAAAAGGCAGGTAAATCCCCGCATTTAATACCCGCACCTAACCGTTCCCTCGATTTTCGGATGCAGGGACACACGTTGTATGCTCGGCTTCTAGCCATTGTCCCAGCCCCCCACAACTGTGCCACTCCGTATCCTGCCTAAAAAGGTGCGCCCAACGGATGGAAGGAGTTATTCACGGACGATTCCTTCTACAAGAAGGAATACGGGCCCAGCCCCACATAAAAATCTCAAGGAAGCGAAGGCTAGTCCTCGATTACGGTTCGATAGCTGTAACACCTCTGGTGTTATATTAACTAAAACATGCCATGTCATCATATGCACTGCAAAGCATTCATGTTTAAGTCAACCTTAATGTGCATTAACCCAAAACAAGTTTATATTTCATAGGTTGATTGAGCTTCTGTAATGTTTTATCACATGAAATGATAAAACCCTATTTTCGAATGTCATTGCAAATACTTAGTTTATACTCTATGTACTTGAGGTGTAAACCGTGTTTACACTAGTGCCAAGCATAGTGTATAAGTCTAAGTCCAACCCTAAAATTGATTTCCATATTTGAAATTAAAATTGGATTCCAAAGCTTATTCCTGAGTCTGGCTATTCAAGTTTAAATTCAAATTGGAAATGCAATAAAAGGCTTTTCAAAAGTCAACTTGGTCAACCAAGGGTGTCATTGGGTCAATGACCTAAAAATGTCCTTGGATGATGTTTGTGATCACTAATAACCAACCAATTAAGTTAGAAACCAAATTGAGTTTAAATTCTATTTCAAAAACCCTTTATTTTCAAACCTAGATTTACCCCCTTTTCTCTAATTCAAAATCTATAAGGAATTTGGAGATACTCTAAAAAGACAGTTTGTAGATCTTTACAAGATCTACAAAGTTGGTATATAAAGTTTTTCATGTTTCCAAAAGGAATTTCAAATTAATTTGAAAATATAGTTTCCAGCAATTATCCCCTTTTGATTTTAAAACCATAATTCAAAAATTATGCATAATCTGAGAAAACTTTGTATATGAAAAATGTTTGGTTTGACAAGCTCAACATTTCATAGTTTTGAAGATTTTCAAGTTTTGTTGAAAAATCAAAAGTAATTTTAAATGTTTGTTTCTAGGGTTTTATCCCCTTTTCAAATCTGAATTCAAATTTCAAAATTTAGACAGAATTTGAGGATGCCAGTTAAAGAAAAAGTGTAGCTCTTGAAAAGTTCTGCAAATGATATTTTTGGAGATTTTCAAGTTCTTATATAAATTTTGGAGTAATTTGTATTTTAAACCAAATGGCAATTCTGTAAATAGTTTGAACAGTACCTAACCCTATCGGCGCCCGCCATGGCCGGCTTCCCATCGCGCGCCGCCATCCACCGCCGCGCCTTCCCGGCCATCAGAGCGTTTTCGGACGCGAGAAACTTCACCGTCGTCGTGTCACTCGCTCAAGCATCATCTTCTTGCTATAAATAGCAATCGGCCGACGCCGTTTTTCTTTCTTCTTCCTCCCGCCGCCGTCGCCGACGACCTCGCTCCGCCGCCCGAATTCGCCGCCGATGCTCCACCTCTGTCCAATTGCTCTCGCCCAAAGCTCCGCCACTTCCTCACGATCCTTTTGGGCCAGTTCATGCCTGCTCTCCTCACCTGAGCCACCCGCACGCAGCCTTCTTCTCCGCGGCCGGTCAGTCGCGCCGCCGTACCATCGCCGCCGTTTGCCGCCGCCGGAGGTGATTATATTTTACCTTCGACCCCGTAATCGTGTTCTCCATGTCATCCTGCATCTGATGCGCACCTTGGCTTGGACAACGCATTGCTGGAGACCGCCGTGACGCCGTCGTGCCATCGGACCGCCGCCGCCGCCATCACCGCCGTCGACCGCAGCTCGACTCAACCACTCCGGACCTCCATTAACATGCGCATCAGCGCCGTGGTGAGCCCCTGCATCTATCTGTGCCATCAATTTCATCAATCTTGCACCGTAGCCGCCGGCCACCGTGGCTCGCCGCCGGCACGGCTGTGCCGCTCCGCTGCGCGCGTTGCTGCCCTGGCTAGGAACCCGGAGCCGATGCCATCAAGTTACCAAATATGTCCATTTAGGTGCCCTGCGTAAGTTCATGTGGTCGCCATCGCCAAAAATCGCTCCGGTGAGCGACGCCGCCGCGCCCGAGCTCTGCCGCGCCGCCATTGCCGCCGGCGTGCATGCTACCCTCGCTCCGCCGTTGCGTTAACCTGTCCGTTGGATGCGCCATGTCAAGATGAGCAAGTAGGAGAAAACCCCATCACCGGAAACCTCACCGACGGCGAGGAATCGCCGGTTAACTCCGGCGGGGTCGACTGTTGACCCGGGAGCACTGTGCCGAATTTCCTTTTTCTATTTTTAGAAAATGATTTAAATGCTATTTTCTTTGAAAATTCATAGTAATTCATATATAGCTCCAAAACTTTTGAACATTTTTATGTGTGTTCCTTATAATGTCAACTACCTAGGAAAAATATGAAATGCCAAATTTAAGTAATTTTGCATATGTTAAAATTAGCCCTTTTAATTGAAAAATGGACCTTCAATGATTTTTAATAATTAAAATAATTGGCTTTTAATTCTGAAATTTGTTTTGCCATCTAATTAGGCTAAGAGCTTTCTAAAATAAAATTTTGGGCTTAATTTAATAACTTTAATTTTTATGCCTTTATTTAATACTTTTAAATAATTAATTAACCCTTTTTGTTAACTTAATCATTATAGGAGTTGTGTGACTTTGGGATTGATTGATGACCTTAGGTCATTAACCCTAATGACGTTTGGCACTTTAATTAATTTTTTGTGCTTATCTTAATCATATCATTAGGACTTAATTAATGTTATTTTATGTGTTTAATTAACCTCTTAAATGGCGTAGTTAACCCTAATGAATTTTATAAGCAACATTTTGTTAGCTTGCAACTTTATCGTGAAGAAAAGTTATACTCGATCCTTTAATCTGATCATGCATCCATCGAGCATCATGTTTACTGTTCCATCATGTTGAAGCATATTAATTATCGAATAGTTTCCGTTAACGGAGAGTTAACGTGATCGCCCAGATCCGAAGGACGAGCAGATTCAAGAATCGGGAGCTGATCCAGAGTTTGAGAACTTCTACCCCGAACATCAAGGCAAGCCCCGGATGCATTTAAACCCTATTCTATTTATAAAAGTTTTACCGCTTCAGCTCTGATATGTTGCATTAAGTGATAGGAGTTGAGTGAAAACCCACAAATTGCATTACCTGTCTTATTCCTTATTCCTTGTTACCTGCTCAGAGAGATAAGTAGTAATGCTTAGCCCTGCTTATTTATTTAATTGTTCAAAGGCAAAAGAATGAAAAAGATGAGATTGGTTTCTTGTTGAAATCTTGATGATAGTAATAAATCGAGTCCGGACGGCGAACTTGCACTGGGAACGGAGTCCCTCTGTAGTGATCTCGTCTGTTGATGCCCTAGGTCCCGTTCGTTGGTGAACTGGTGATATTGAGAATTTAGAAATCCACATGCATGAAGTGATATACGGATGGTTGGAGCCGTGTATGCCATGGAGTGACCTAGCGTGGGGCCAGAGAATCCCATCTGTGTCATAGTGTGTTTTACTGTAGGGTTTAAGTTCCCATGTATCTCGGTACGCTAGGCCGAAGAGCTCACGTGTATCATGTGGTGATATACGGCTGAGGTTGTTATCCCGGTATATCGGTGCACCTGGGGTGCTTCGGAGTTAAAGTCTCCGGTATGCTCAGTCACCTAGGTCCCAGCTGGGTATGAAAATGGATTCGAATCGCCATTGCTTCTCGGAGAAGAAGACTCGATCGGTGTTCATCATCGTAGTAACAACTTGAACAACGATTAAGGTTCAATAATGAAGTTGGTTGATAATGGGAGTTAGTCCCAGCAACTTCTCTTTCTGTAAAGCTTTTCTGCAAAATTTCTTATCTCTTACAAGCCTTACCTTGTCCCTCTAGCCTGCATCTCTTGAGTCTCTACCCTTCTCTTTCGTCGGGTCAGTCTTGTTGAGTACTGTTATACTCAGGGTTTGTTGAACCCCTGTTGCAGGTGAGCTTCATGGGCAGGAGTGTTTTGCATCCTGCTGCATGACAGTCGTCGAGGAAAGCGATGATGAATAAAGATGTTCAGCTCTTGGGCAGAGCTTTTGTGTAATATTATAATCTACTGCTACTCCACTACTGTTATGGTTTGTATAATTTAAACCTATTATTGTAAATATTTGAAACTTAGAGTTTTGTAAACTTATGTTATTGTAAGTCTTCCGCTGTTTTACTCTGTGGTAATTTATTTATATCAAACTGTTGTAATACTGCAATGTCTCTCTACAATGATTGATCCTGCTCGAAGAATCATGGATGATTCGGGATTTACCCGACAGACTTCTTAAGTCGTATGGAACACAGTCATGGTTATTTGGAGTCTGTTTAGACAATAATCATGCGTGTGGGCCATATGATTTAGAAGGTTCTGCTTCAGCTGGTATCGGAGCTGAATCGTTGTTGAAAAGAGTTGTTGTAGTATTCTCTTGTGAAAACTTCAAAAGTTTTGAGTCAAATGATTTTAACTTGACTATTTTGGGTCCAAATTGCAAATTACTTATCTATGATTCTTTCTATCGATCCTCATTCTGATTTTATAAAGTGTGGTGGTGGAATAGCATATTATATTGCCCTATGTTATATATGTAAGTATTACATTACAAATCTTTTACGTTTAGACCATAAGTTCGTTCATGCATCATGTTTAATTAATCTATTTAATTACTTTCCCCTTTAAAGTGGTTTGGGTTAAGTAGTGTCAATCATTTTCATGCTAACCTTTAGACTTCTTCCTATCTATCCTATCTTGCTTCAGGATGGCCATTACCAAGCAAACACCTCGCAAGAGCACTGCACCAAAAGGAGTACCTCGACATCAGTTAGCTCCTAAATATGAGATCAGAGAAAGCAGTAGTAATCCGCATCAGGATCCACAGGTTGAGATAGCAAGGCTTAGATCCGAGTTGGAAAGGGCTGAAACCGACAGGATTTTAGAGGCCGCCGAAATCACTTCGTTAAGGCGATCCCGGAAGCATATGAAGCACCAAAGAAATGATGCTTGGGCAAGAGAAGATGCAGCAAATGTTCGTATCCAAGAGCAAATGTTCGTATCTAAGTCGTATGGAACACAGTCATGGTTATTTGGAGTCTGTTTAGACAATAATCATGCGTGTGGGCCATATGATTTAGGAGGTTCTACCACAATAGCCGCCCTCGAGTACACGAGTCAGGGGTGACTGAGGGGGAGCCAATATGAGGCCCCGCTTGAGAATGAACTCTCGAGATTCCCGTAGGACATATCCAAGGCCAAAACAAACAGATGCTCACGGAATCCCCCTCGAAGGGAGGCATCGAGCCACCGGCCCCTAACGAATGGGAATGGCATCCATGCGTCAGCTTGTTTGGCTTTAATGAGAGCGCCTCCACGGCCACCGGTCGACCCCTAGTGAAAGGGACACGAGTTCTCACTTGGATTTCCCGGTAACTGCTCACGGAGGACATCGGAACTCACCTATCGAGGGTAGTATGGCGCTCCTCGCCTCACATCCGATTGAAAGGACTCATGGGTGGTGAAACAGAACCACCCAATTAATATAAACCCAAGGTACTAAGTAAACCACCGAGGCAATTTAGTTAGCACATTGTGCTCATATTAACCCGGTAGTCCATGAAATCTCGAAGGATTTCAACTTTTCCAACGACACACCAGGAATTGCATAGTCTAGCAGTTACCATTCATCTGTTCTTACTTTTTGCACATAGCATAATTATACAATAGGATTTATCTAAACCCCTTTTGTAATCAGAGTTGCGAAAAAATAGCAGAAGTAGATATATTTTGAACGTATACTCACACCTATGATTTGAAATACATTGCCAATACAGGGTTGACATCCAACAACAACAATTTGGTGAGATAAGAGTTCACCTTGCCCAAGGTCTAGTCTTCCCGTAGTGGGATACATGTCCATCTTATCGCCACAGCAATAGTCTTATGATCTGCAACAAGTGGGAATAAAACCTTGAGTACGAGAATGTACTCAGCTAGACTTACCCGTCATAAACCAAAAAAAAGTGACTCCAAGGAGTATGCAAGGCTTTATAAGGAGGCTAGTTGACTCATTTATTTGCATAAAAGCTTGAGCTTATTAGTAACAATTATTATGACCATCTAGCTTTACATTTCAAAGTCATTAACCTGATTATGCTAGATTAGCACCTGATCTAAACAGTCATGGTGTAATTATCATGTAAGAATAGTAACCACTTTTAGTTGAGCATCTTTTAGCATCAACATCATAACCATTTCATCTCTTTGTTCAAGTTGTTACTATGATGCCGGTGCTCGGTCAAGTGTCTACTATCCAGGGATTATGGCGATTATAATCGATAGCAAACCAGCTGGTGAAATATTCCCCACACAAATCTAGACAACCGGTGCCTTGTTTGCCTTAGGTCACCTTGGCCTATTCGAGTAGAGTCGTGGGATTAACTGAATAATCATACCCAGGAGCCGCCCGGCTGCATACTAGCCAGTCTCTGCCGACCTCAGGCTTACTCTCTATGCCCCGGTCATCACCACCACCATCACCAGTACGAGAATTCCAGTCAAAACCTAGCCCAAATAGTCTCGAGGCTTCACGGTCAGATGATCACATCCTTCCAGCTATCTGTGGGGCATGCGTTCAACATGACTTTGAGGGCCGTGACAACGGACTGGGTCCTAGTTTGACACAGACGGGATAAAACAACACAGAACCTCCTATTCTGTCCATAGCACAATCCCGTGTGGTCTTGATTTATTACTTCTCATGGTTATTCTCAAACATCAACTTAGCTCATATTAGGGTTCACCACCTATAACTCGCGGATGACAGGAAATCACCCGACTTCTACTGATCTAGTTAAGCAGGGCTAAGCATCTATCATACCAACATCTAGCAGGGTATTTTGGTATCTCAGGTGGTCAAGGGTACTCATAATGCATCAATGTTATCGATCAACGCCTATAAACTTAATGCATCATAAATAATAAAGGACGCAAATTAAGTTAGTTGTAAAACGGTAGGGAGGAATGCTCCGGGGCTTGCACATAACAGGGGACCTAAAAATACTTTGTACTATGAAGTATACCAAACCTCATGTGTCACCACATCAAGAGCTACCTTATGGCATATAAGTATACCACAAAAATTATCAACCCCAAACTAGACCTAGACACCTCATTTAAAAATTATTCTAAGAATAACCCTAATTTTACACTTGAACTACAAGTTTATATTTTTACAAAGCAAGCATGCACCAAATATTTTTTATAGATAGATCAGGCCAACACAAGACTAACCAAATAAGAATCACATTTTTCAGAGCTGTATACAATTAGTTATGCATTTTCTAAGATATCAAGCAATTAATGTAAATAAATCAACTTAAATAAAACTATATAGAAAAGTTCTACAAAAAATTCCATATCATATTTTTATTTGTAGATCTGCTCAAAAGAAACCCAAAAAAATTTGTCTCACTCAATTTGGACCAATATTCTAGGAGATATGAATTTCTAAAGTATCATCCATATTTCTGAAAATCTATTTTCTTATTAAATCAAAAAATCATTAAGGACAACCACTTTGCAGAAAAACTCCTGAACTTTTCTTAAATTGGTCAGGCCTAGATCTGTAACCCTATGAGTCTGGCCATTATGCACGGACACCCTGATTTTTTTCCAATTCTGGGACAAGGTCCTCGCGGGGAGGTGGAGGAGGGGAGGCGCGGGGACTGCCGGTGGAGGCTCGCCGGCGGTAATAGAGTGGCGGCGGAGCTTCACAGGGTCGCCACGCACCTGCTAGTGCCCTTAGCGTAGGCAAAGGTGGCCCAGCCAAGGGAGCTCATGGCTCCACGGCGGGACGGCGCGACGGCAACGTCGCTGCCGGCCGATTCGGGCCCGGGGCTGATCGGCAAGGTAGCGGCGGAGCTCTAGAAGGTCGGGGTGAGGCTCAGGGCTGGCTTGGAGTGGAAAATGGTGTGGGGATTGGTGGCTCTGCGTTGGCCGAGCTTCGGTGTCGGCAATGGCGGCTCCCGTGAGCTCGCGTGAGCTCTGGAAATGGGAAGGAGATGGGGAGGAGAGGAAATGCGGTGTGGGAGAGTGGAGGAGGCGTCCACCACGCCTTTAAGGCGTCTGGCCGGGCAGGGCACTCAATTGAGCAGCACGCGTGCTCGCTGCTGCCACTGTGGCTAGCGTTGGCGCTCGACGCAGCGTGGACAGGCGGGCAGCGGGGAAGCGAGGGCGTGCGAGCAGGCGATCGAGTGCGGCAGCTCGCGCGTGCTAGCGCGTAGTGCTTGGCCGAGCTCGACGTGGCATGGGGCAGTGGCATCGACGTTGCCAGCGCCCTGTTGCCGGAAGCAGAGGAGGAGATAAGGAGGAGGAGAGGAAGAGGCTGGCAAGTGGGGCCAGGTGGGTCCCTCCACTATTAAAAATGAACTGTGAACTTTGACATGCTGTAGCTCCCAAACCGTGCTGAATTTCAAAAAACTTTGAATACCAAAGTTGCTCCATTCTATGAGTAGAACATTTCATATATATAAAGTTTTGGCTAATTCAGCCTAGATTTGAATGTGTGAATTTGGGTCAAATTTGAATTATAAAAATATTACTTTTCAATATTCTACCCACTGTTTTGTACCTTTGTGAAGGCCTAAAAAGCATTTTCATGATTTGGTGAAAATAGGAAATTTGTTCTAAATATTTTTCTCTACAAACCATATTAAGGGTCCAACTTGAGATAAGTAGTGTAGATACCCTTTCTAGTTAAGGCCGGGCAATCAAAATTAGGGTAATTAAACTCTAATTTTTCAATACTTAATTTTGAAACCACTCAAGCAATCAAACATTGACCCTAATATCCTTCTAAACATGTTTAGGTTCTAACCACAATCATTTGCACACATTCATCACAATTCAACACCCAGGTCAAACAATTTGAGCTAAATGCAAACACACATCTAGCAAAGCATGTCATTAATGTGATTTGATGCAAATGATATGATCATGCTCATGATATGCAGTGCAAAGATGTAGTTAACACCTGGGGTGTTAAGCCTACCCCCCTTAAAGAAATCTTGTCCCGAGATTTGAAGCAAGAAGTGGGGAAAGAAGAGAATCATGATTTCATTTCACAAAGATGGAATTACATCGAGGATTACACGACTTCGATTACCAAGTCATTCAGGATTTGGAGAAAATATGGCTATTAGTAACTCACCATAACCAGTAGCTTACTCTAGATATCGATTGAGGCGAGGACAGTGGAGGAGCAACAAGAAAATGATGATCCAGAACATAAAGAATGTCCACATGATCCAAAACACAGCGAGTGTGAACTCGATCATTATGATCCCAACCATCAAGATCAATCCAAAGCAGATTAGAACTTCTTCCATGAAATACATATCCTTCCTTCACCTTGAGATGGCGATACTAGCTCCACGAGCAATCACTAGATTTTACCACCTTACTCTTGATTGCTCTCTCTTTCTAACCGGATTGCTTCTCAGGTTTCCCTTCTTAGAGCACTGCTCCAGATTCTTGGGATGGCGAGAAGAAGAGATGCGCAAATCAGCACCCACAGCGGAGTGACAGAGGTGGTAAGGCAGGGCACCGGAGGCAAAGGCAAGGGGAAGAAGATCGACGATGAGTCACCGAGTAGGCAGGAGGCAAGCTTTTGGCACGCTCCTGGTGCTCGAGCTCGGGCGTGGGAAAGATAAAGGTGGGGATGGATTTGGTTTGTGGGAGGCGCACAAACAGTCAGACCTGAAGCCGAGAAGAAGAAGTAAAATAGGGCCCAGTACGGGGACAAGGACAAGGCGTGATGGCTGACAAGGCTGTAGATAAAGGAGGAGGGCACACTGTGCAGGTGCTGCGAGTGCGGCAGCACAGTCACGCGGACACAGTGCATAGGTGGCCCACCCAGGGATGCAACGGTCCTCACCGGGTTGAGTTGATGCAACCATTTTAGCCTCAGTAGGATTTTAAAATGCTAAGCAAGGCGATTGGCTTTTCAAACCTAATTTGTCGATCGACACTTGAAATTTTTATTTGCCTTTATAATCTCTTTTCCTCCTTACATGTCCATCCGAAGATATTTCACAACTTATCCTCATGCTTCTAGAGATGATGTCAAATCCCTTTCGTCAATCTGAAGTATGAAGATGATAAGAATAGGGTGATATACACTCGCATTAAACCCGAGGTTACAACTCACTAGAGCAGGTTACCACGAAATAGGACCGACAACCACCCTTTTGGAGGCTTAGAAGGGTTGAATGTGAGGAAATCTGCTATTCACATCATCAAATACATCAAAAGGTGCTTCAAAATCTTCAAGTTTTTGCCACTAAGAAGTAGGGCACGAAGAGGTTTGAACACCCACCAAACTAAATCCAAATCAAGTTTGCTGTCAATAAGGACAGCACTTGCAGTACTTCCTACAACATAACCTAGTACCGGTGTGGAAGGAGTCAAGGTGAAATGTGTGACAACATAGGATTCCTTGAAGCGAGTTCAACACTGGCATAGCCCTTCATAGGAATGCTGGCTAATAAAATGCCGATATGAGCAAGTTGGATGAAGAGGGTCCAAACTTTTACATGTAGAAGTCAAAGTTCTTAGGCCACTGACTCTCTAACTTAGTAGAAACCTCCAATTTTCTTTTTCCACTAAGTAGAATTGCTACCTGAGTAAATACCTTGAGAAGCGCTTACGATTACCAATCTAGCATAAGACCTATATTCTGGTAATATAGTCTTACTGATTTCTATCATCCAATACTTTTCCAAAGATACTCATGCCAATCTCTCTTTCCAAGGGTACCTCTACTAAACTAAATTTTCATGTTCAAAGGATGAGTGCCTGACACTTGAAACCAAGAACTTTAGTAAGCCTATGATTATACCAAATCGTGCATACAATGCATACCCAACGCACAAATGAATCTGGCATATGGGCAATTTGATACAATCTAGGAACATTCCCAATAGTGCTACCAACCTCCAGCACAATAGAAGACCTAGTGTCTTGGGAGCAAGACACGTTAGATTTTCATATAGCGACAGGAGTAATGGTTGAACACCACTAAGTTGGAAGCACAAGGTTAGGACATTAATCAAGACATGTCTTGAGAATATCCAAGTAAAGGTTTCTGTCTGAAAAACTCCTTTCATTGATTCCCATAAAGCATGGATACTCCATAAGGCATTAGAAGATCTAACGATTATGGGAAGTTCTAAGTTCTTTCGAAGAAGCACCATGGAACAGGGAATCATTCCACTCATCAGACAAAACCCATAATCCAATTAGAACTGGTTTAGATGACCTTAATTACTTCAACGTCCATACCGACAGAGCACTTCAAAAATGAGTGAAAGGATCGACCAGATATTAATGAGAATTCACACCGTCTTAATCGTACTCTGTTCCAAAGGCTCTCAATTTGGATGCATGAGTACTTGTATCAGGACAGGGTTGGATAGTAACCTCTCATACTCCATCGATAAGTTGCCTTTCAGCATTAAAAAGCTCTAAGGTAGTCGCATTTATGCCGATATAGACAATATTCATGAAGTATAAGAAGAAGTAACAGATACTAAGGAAGTAAAGACCTCCTTAACTCGATGCTCATCTAAAACTCATCCAACGTGAAAATGGTGTATCTCCATACAAGCCATGGAGAGTTACATACATTCTACAAGAGATAGTGCGATTCCAGGAGAAACACTTAGTAGAGTTCTTTGTCTACCATCTCTTGTAGTTAGAGTAACATTAATGTTAATGACTTATCCTACTCAAGTTAACTTCTATCGCACTTCAGGAGAAAATATCATCATTGATAAGCCATCACAGATAGGTTAATAAATATCGAAGATAATCAAGGTAGGGTCACGCAAAATAGTACCTCGAGACAATTTTCTTAGTAGGTCGAGAATAATAACCGTGATACCTGTGCGTGCCGAGCAGCATGACCAT
This sequence comes from Bothriochloa decipiens, assembly GCA_023333625.1. Lineage (NCBI taxonomy): Eukaryota > Viridiplantae > Streptophyta > Magnoliopsida > Poales > Poaceae > Bothriochloa > Bothriochloa decipiens. The sequence continues at coordinate 31,077,510 of CM041633.1, forward strand.
GTGTGTGCACCCACAGGGTGCTCTAGGTTTTGTCGCGGCACCTTTAGTGATTAATCAAGACACCACTAAGATCTTACTCTCGAGACGCTACTTCACATGATACAAGGGGTTCCTGCAGGAGTAGGCATTATGCGCAAGACAGAAATGAAGAAGACAAGGATTGTCGTAAGGTTACAAGGTAACAAGGAAGGGTCAACTGGATGAATATGACATGACGTATATGCGGACATGTCCCATACGTACCATAGCTACCCCTCGATGCAAGGCTTATTGAGAAAACTCAGTGTAGCTATGAGCAGCTGTCCCAAAAATGAAGTTGGTCGGTGTCACCATCGAGGGAGCGTCTCTCTATTAACATATGCCATCTAATTCAAGGAGTTTGAGGGGGAATATTTTATTCGTCAAAGGTGACAAAAGATCACCACCAACAAACATACTATCATCATATCCTGGATAACGCGATGTGAGCACTGGTGGATGGTATTCAGAGGATCTATATATGCAAACACTCAAGGAAGGTTGCATAACAAAGTTGTTGCACTGGTGTAGCCGAGATAATGTGTTACGGTCAATAATTACAATACCAGCGCGTCCGCTAGTAGTCCATCAAGGTGCGTCCACCGAAATGATCTAGGTTCCAGTCGTGACACTGTAAATTGTTATTTGAGATGACATTACCACAACTATGACCAATAGAATAATTCGCCAGATAACCAAATTATATAAGGATATTTTGTGCAACTAAGCCTTGTGCACAAGACAACGTAAAAGAGTTAGCCGGGATTTTCAAAATTAAGGATGGCAAGGGTAATTCGGGAACAATCATGGCAACTACCACGTATTCTATCAAGTCATTCCCCGAAGTTGATTAAAAGAATCTTTGCTTAAAGATTTGGTCTAGGCATGTAACAACAAGGAACCAATGTCGACATGTCATCATAGACCAAGACGAATAGGAGTGAATTGACAGGGACAAAGATTGAACCAAATTTGAACATCGATTTAGTTCTAGTTCCCAATATAAGAGGCACCTAGTGCTTGTTCTGGCAGGCTACACAGGACAGTTACATCATCGAAGCACACTACGTCATACACGTTCACTGACCTTCATACCATTGTACCAACTGCTTAGGATTATAGGCCATTACATAAAGGTCCAACAAAATAAGGCATCAATCCTATAGAGATGCTTCATCAGGTTGACTCCTCATGATCATGGTCCACGTTCTCGACACCACTTGCAGTTCCAGCATTAGCACCATCGATGTCAGGCACTACTTGAGGTCCTTCCTCAGCAGCTCCGGGAGGATTGTGGTGAAGCTGATTATAGACCCGTTACAGTTCTCCTTGTAGAGCACCATTACTAACTCCCAGGGCAATCACCTGATCCTTAGGCGGTATTCCTCATTCTAGGCTTCATTCCGTTGCTGCACAACTATATCAAATGCCTGCTGCCACTAGCCGAGTAGGGCAAGCAATTCCAAGAATTGACTTTGCGCTACAAAGGTCTCGTGGACAACAACATTTTCCCTTTGGATAGCCTGATCTTTGGAAAGTGTCATCTGCTCAAGCATCTTAGTCACCCTTTTTACTTCCTCATATTCTTTCCTTATCTTACGCTTCTCAGAGATGACATAGATGAAGTCTCGATTAAGGGACTCAAATGCATTCTCCAGACAAGAGTAACTCTTCATCATAGCAAACATGGCGCTTCCAGTAGGGCCATTGCTGTTCTCAGCCGCACCTTTACCACCAACAGGTGCAGTCTCGCTATGCTGACACCACACAACATGGTATGGGTCACCTTTAGGAAACACACAGGCAGTGGCACGAGCAACTTCCTCTGGACATCTTTTAAGCAAATCCCTCAGGGCATTGTAAGCAACCACATTCGCACCTTCTCGAGGGTTCCTACCTTGAGCAATGAACCAACGTCCACACCAGAGTGTCGCATCTTCGCTCTTGGCGGGAATCACTACTTCAATAGGCTGCAAACTCAGATGTTGGCTCTCCAGTTCCTTACTCCACTGGTAGCGAGGTTCTTTACCTATGGGATAGACCACAGAGTGCAGAATTTGCCATAGTAAAGAGGGCATCCCATATTCTTTCAAAAACTTCTTGGCACCACGTGGCTCATGGGTGGCGAGCTGTTGATGCAAAACCTTTCCTTTGGTTGCCTTGGACTTGGTGCGCTTCAAACGTGCCATTTGTGCAACCGAGTTACAACTCTCATGAGACATAAATTAAGTTGGTGATCTTTACCTAAGGAGAATTATTCTTTTATAAGGAAAGAAGTGATGCAGTTGACATGAGACGAGCATATGCCATAATGCATGCACGTTCCGTACGTCCTCACAAACCTAGAATGCAGCGTATGCTAGCGCTCTAGACGGTGGCATACCTACATGCTCTCATATAGCGATAACTAGTCGGGATACACAATCTTGCATAGTTAGTGTACCTGCAGAAAATTTCATTTCAGCCCAAACCCCCAATGAATGCAAGAACAAAAAATCCACGCACCTTCCGAACAAGGTGAAAACACCGATTACTTGCATCCATTCCCATGGGTGCATACTAACCAACAAGTCGCCAAAAGACAACACCCACACATGAGGTACCTTCATATAAACATGTGTAAACATGTATATAATTCAGCAGCATATAAGCACTCCCCTAGATCAGTAGTGTATCCGATCATGCTCTCACAACTCACACTTACCTTGGCGTTGAACCAACCTTACCTTGGCGTAGAGTCAAAATGATCCATACACAACCATTCAAGTGAATGGCTGTGGTAGAACCTCCTAAATTATATGGCCCACACACACCTGTCATTGTCCTAAAGACTTCCGACAGCCATGCATGTGTTCCAGATAACTTAGAAAGCCCTATCGGGTGCCCTCAAAGGACCCCGATTAAACCACATTTGACCATACTAGGATCAACAAAGGAGTAGCTGCAACATTACAATATTTATTATAAAATATATATCAGAGTGCGGAGGAATAACAAAATTAAATTTACAAAATATATAATAAGTTAAATTTTTATAAACTTAACTTCAATTGCGGAATCAGAGTAGAACTACAGAAGACAACTTAGGTAGAGTGCCTAAGTTGGGAGAGGACAACCAGATCACATGAAGCCCACCGACATGAACTAATTTGCGACACCAGTCAGCACCTGCAATAGGGGTTCAAGAAACCCTGAGTACAAAAGTACTCAACAAGACTGACCCGACGAAAAAGAGGGGTGAAGACTCAGGAAATGCAGGCTAGAGGGACAAGGTAAGGCTCATAGGAATTTTTATAGAAAAGCTCAACAGAAAGTAAAGTTGTAAAGCTTTAGCTCAAGATTATCAACCAACTCCATTTATAAACCTTAACCATAATTCAAGTTGTTATCACTCAACTCCTATTACTTAATGCAATATTTCATAACTGAAGCGATAAAACTTTTATAAAGTAAGGGTAGGGTTTAAATGCATTCGGGGCTTGCATTGGTTGCAGCGGTGGTTAGTTCTCGTTGGGATCACAGGTGTTACTCTTGACACTAGCTCCAGGGAGGGATGACACCAACATCATGGATCCACGTTTCCATCTTGAATGGTACTTTCAGAAATGTACCACGATCCAACTCACTCTCGAAACTACACGTAGTAGAATGATGCATGTTTTAGCATGATGGAATGTATGACATGATGCACGGCAATGCATTAGTGGAAGCATAACAAGATTAATTAACTAACTAATTATAAACCATTTTAAAAGCATTACACAAGATAAATATAAAACTCCACATATTTTAAAATCACATAGCAATATTAGGTGTTAAGATGACATAACAGCATCATACAAAGGTAAAGGTACTATATTTTTCATTTATAAATTTTTATTATAATTATAAACTTTTTAATAAGCAACAAATAAGATAAATCAAAAGATAAAGCATACGGCATCCAATGACCACAATATTTTTACTACAACACACATATGGCATCAGAAACATGTCATAAAAATTTCAAGTCAAAAGGAGTCACATAGCATGAGATATGAATTGCCTTCTTTTTAAGCATTAAATAAAAGGCATAAAACATAACTAATTATTTTACTGCAAAACATGATATGTTTCATATTTTAATAAACATTAGGCATCACAAGGAACACAACAAAATTTGGTTCACTAAAAACGGAGTTACCAAACTCTAGATATGATTTTTCAAAGATTTAGAAAAATATTTACCAATAGGTCCTCAGGACACTATTCATATGAGTCATGGCTGATGCAGTTAGGTCCCTGTCTTTAGTTGAATTGCTGCGCGATGCCCTTGGTGTGAATTGGAAACAGAGGAGATGGCTGGGCATGGTGGTAACGGCGATGGGGTGCTCGTCGGTGGCAGCTGAGCCGTGCAGGAGCATCAGGAGGTGGTCGTGCGCTCGTGGGTTATCTTGGCTTGGCCCGAGGCGACCCGTGGAGCTGTCGTCATGGCAACGGCCGGCGGCGACAGAAGCTACGCTGGCACCGATGACGTGCAGGCACCGGCTTCAGCTGGCAAAGGGAGTAGAGGGAGCGGCAGGGTGCGGCGAAGCTGGTGGCGGTGCTGGCTCGGCATGAGGCGGATGGGAGCGGCGGGGACAGCCGCGGCGCCGGCGAGCGAGAAGACGAAGGTGACGGCCAAGAAATGAAAAAGAAGAAGATGGCGACCGGCTCCGTTATTTAAAGGAAAGAGGCGAGGTGCGGGCGGATGACACGCAGGCGGTGAAGCTTCACACGCGAGAGGCGAGCTGGTAGCCCCGGGTGTGCCTGGAAGCTCGTCGAAGGCCGACGGTGGCGAAGCAGGAGTTGTATTTCATGATTTGAAGAAATTACAGAATTGCCACTGGTGAAATTTTACAAATTACTCTCAAATTTTTAATAAAACTTGAAAAGCTCCCAATCTATGGAATGATCAAAATTTCATGCTCTACACTTTTCTCAAAATGAAGTTTTTTGGAATCAGCAAGGAAAATCGAGTTTTGAAAGCAAATTCGAAAAGGGGACAAAAAGGGACAAAACTCTATAAACAAATATTTTAAATATCTTTTGATTTTTTTAAATAACTCGAAAATATCCCAAAATATCATTTACGTAACTTTTCAAGAGCTATACTTTTCATTTAATAAGCATTTTTAAATTATGCATAGATTTTTAAAATGAATTCAAATTCAAAAAGGGGAATAAAATCCTAGAAACAAATATTTGAAATTACTTTTGAATTTTCAATAAAACTTGAAAATCTTCAAAACTATAGAATGCTCAACTTTTCAATCCAAATATTTTTGAAATATGGATTTAAAATCAAAAGGGGGCAAATGCCAAAAAACTGTATTTTCAAATTTATTTGAAATTCTTTTTGGAAACTTAAAAACTTTGAATACCATAATTGTAGATCTTGTCAACATATACAAACCATATTTTGAGAGTTTATCAAAATTCCTTATAGATTTTAAGTATAGAAAAAGGGATAAAATAGGATTTTGAAAGTAGTTTTTGAATTATCAAACAACTCATCATTTCACGTATAAAACAAAGCATCACATAAAAGACAATCTTAAACATGAATTCATTTATGTCATGATGCTCAATGATTATCCTTGATAATGCACTTGATTATAATTTTAATTGCTCACTAGCATCTGGGATGTTACAATGGCCCCCATACATATCGTCGTGTATGAGCGCGACAAAATGAAAATATGATGCAACCCCAAGTTAGTACTTAAATAAGTCACCTGGAGTCCTAAACTGGGCATAGAGGATATGACCACTGGCATACTCTTAATTTTAAACTCATAGTTTTTCAAACACCTATATAACTATAAGTTGGCAAATAGTTTTATAAAACAAATTCTTTGTTTTGTAAATACTGAAATGAACAGTAATAGCTGAACCATTGCTCTGATGCCAGTTGAAACAGAACCGCCCAATTAATATAAACCCAAGGTACTTAGTAAATCGCCGAGGCAATTTAGTTAGCACATTGTGCTCATATTAACCCGGTAGTCCGTGAAATCTCGAAGGATTTCAACTTTTCCAACGTCACACCAGGAATCGCACAGTCTAACTGTCGTTACCGAGGAAATGGGTACCCCAAAGCCTCGGGTTTATCG
>CM041633.1:31088661-31128894 GCA_023333625.1 Bothriochloa decipiens
CGATTACTCGTTGGCTTAGGACGCCCCCGGGTCCCGAACGCCGACACTAACAGTTACCATTCATCTGTTCTTACTTTTTGCACATAACATAATTATACAATAGGATTTATCTAAACCCCTTTTTAATCAGAGTTGCAAATAAATAGCAGAAGTAGACATATTTTGAATGTATACTCACACCTATGATTTGAAATACATTGCCAGTACAGGGTCAACATCCAACAACAGCAATTAGGTGAGATATAAGAGTTGACCTTGCCCAAGGTCTAGTCTTCCCGTAGTGGGATACAGGTCCATCTTGCCGCAGCAATAGTCTGATGATCTGCAACAAGTGGGAATAAAACCTTGAGTACGAGAATGTACTTAGCTAGACTTACCCGTCATAAACCAAAAATAAAGTGACTCCAAGGAGTATGCAAGGCTTTATAAGGAGGCTAGCTAACTCATTTATTTGCATAAAAGCTTGAGCTTATTAGTAACAATTATTATGACCTTCTAGCTTTGCATTTTAAAGTCATTAACCTAATTATGCTAGATTAGCACCTGATCTAAACAGTCATGGTGTAATTATCTTGTAAGCATAGTACTGTCGGTGTTTCGGCCCCGGGGTCAACACCAATGATTAAATTCGTATTGTGTGCTCCCTTAATCCGGTGGGTGATGCAAGAAGGACACAGCGATTTATCCTGGTTCGGGCAAAGAAGGCCCCACGTCTAGTAGGGGGGAGATAGTTCACATTATCCTGCACCGAAGCGCTAGTACAGGGGCGAATACAAGCGGATGTGAGAAGCGTGAGCTAGAGCTTGAGCATCTCGGGCGCTTAGCTCTCTACTTTACACTATCTCACCATGTTTTTCTATGATCTAAAGCCTTAGCGTATGGTGCTCTCAGATCTCGGATCCTCTGTCCCAAGCCCTGGCGCCTCCTTTTATAGGTGAAGGAGAGGCACAGGAGTACATATTTTTAGTGCTAACGTGGTCGGTGACGTATGACGCCAATGCCGACCAGGTCGGTGTCGCTGTAGAGGCGTACGTCGGCATGGGAGGTTCTGGAACCATCGTGTCGGGAGTTGTTGAAGTGTTGACCGAAGTTGTTGAAGTCCTGCTCGAGGATGCGTGACGGTGTCGAGGGGCAACGGTCGAGGCCTCAGGTCGAGTCGAGGGGTTCGAGTCGAGGGGTCGAGGCCCTTCGGATAAGGACGAATCCCAGGAGATGCGGGGAATGTGTTGACTTTCAAGCCTCGAGGAGGTGCCGAACGGTACACAGTGCTTGGTATGGCGCAACAGTGAGGTACGATCCACGGGATTCTGGGGTATGGGCAGCAAAAGCAGGATTTGACTGCCATACTCATAACTGTTGCTATAACTGTGACCATACGGTTAGGCGGGAGCAGGTAAAATGCATTGAATGTGCCTGGATCCGTACGGGGGGTCGGTAGTTGAGGGGTATAATGTGCTCGAGAGCTGCCTATTCGCACGGGCGAAGTTTCGTCCTCGAGGGCGGGCTCATTCGCTCGAGTGAAGTTCTGTCCTCGAGGGGTCCCCGAGTTGTACCTTCGAGCGTATAGTCTCGGTTCGTGTGGTAGCCCGTCGAGCAGGCTGTGGCTTTGGGCTATCAACGCCTATTCGTGGGGTGGCCCAATATGCCTTAGCCTATGGGCTTTCAAGCGATAGTGAGTGATGTCATTGGGGGTTTGCGTTGCTGACTTTGGGGATTAGTCTGATTAATCGAGGGTTTGGGGTACCCCTTTTCCAGGTACCCGACAGTAGCCCCTGGGCCCCTGCGCGGGTGCTGGCACTCGGGCAGGGGGTCAGGAGTCGGGAGTGGGGTGTGGTTTGGATCTTTCCATGGGGGTGCGCGAGCATCACTCGCGGGGGTAGCCCCTGAGGCCTCGGAGGAGTCAGAAGACTCCTTCGAGGGCTTTATTTGTCTTTGGTCGACGGGTGCTCGTCCAGTCGGGTACGGACCTAAACTGGAGTCGTAGCATTTTACCGAGGGGTATGTCGGAACGTCGAGCCCCCAGGGGATTTTTGACCCTCTTTCGTCGAGGGGTGCCAGGCATGGTCAAGCCCCCGAGCCTTGTGCGGCTAGGGCGTTGCCAGCCTCGGCGTTTATCTCATGAGTCCTTTTGATCGGACATGAGGTGAGAAGCATCGAACTACCCTCGATAGGGCAAGCCTCGAAGTTCTCAGTGAGCTGGTAACGGGAAAATCCAAGTGAGAGCCCGTTCCTCGTTCGATAGAGGTCGGCTGGAGGCCCAGAGGCGGTCTCATTAAAGCAAAAAGCAATGGACCTACGAATACCGATTCCATTCGATAGGTCTCGATGGCTCGATGCCTCCCTTTGGGGGGATTCCATAAAAGTCCGTAGCATTTCTCCTTGGATATGTCCAAAGGGGTCTCGAGAGTTCATTCTCGAGCGGGGCCTCGTGTTGGCTCCCACTTGGTCACCCCTAACTTGGGTGCTCGAGGGCGCTGTTGAACCCTGGTCGAGGGCCAGCCTTCACTCCCTCGAGGCTTGTTGTGGGGCCGGAGCCCATTTACCTTCTCCTGGAAGAGTCCGTCGATAAATAACGTTTGTTTTTCTTACCGTCGAATGCGTCTTTTGAGGAGGAAGGTTAAACGGTGCGGTGGTGGAGATCGTGGTGGGCCCGAGCAATGGCTTGTAACCTGAGGTGCAAGACGTGTATCTGGCCGAGGATCGAGGGGGAACAGGTAGGTAAGCGCATCAACTGCGGGAAGTAACCTTTTTCTGCCGCTGGATTTCGCCCGTTGCTCTTCCTGGGTATAAAACCAGGGGGGACAAACGTCGTTCGCCCCTACCTTTGCCACCCTGCCTTCACCACCGCTAGTGCTCCCAAGTCCCTGCTTTCCTACGTGCGAGGGTAGGAACTTAGAGCAAGAAATCACGATTGGGAACCTTCCCGATCGCCCGTCCGCCGAGGAGATTCGCGCTGTTGCCGCCGCCGCCGCGTCCACCGAACAGATCCGTGCCACTGCCGCTGCCATGGCCCCCATCTTTTAGCCGGTGGTACCCTGGCGCCCATCAACCGTGACACGGCAGAGGTTGAACAAGCTAGTGAGAGAGGGACTTCTCCGGCCCGTCACCGATCTGACTCAGCCCGAGTGGATCGCGCCGCCGAGGGGCCACCCGGAGCCAAACCCGCTGGAGGGGCTACATGGTGAGCTTCCTCAAGTACCACTGGCACGGGCTTGGAGCGCCCCGAGCAAGTTCATGCGCGGGCTGACGAACTTCTACTGCGTCGAGCTCCAACACTTCTCCCCCAACGCCATCTCCAATGCCGCCATCTTCGTGGCCGTCTGCGAGGGCTACTTGGGGATGGCACCCCATTGGGAGCTGTGGCTAAATCTCTACAAGGGGGAGTGGTTCACCTCTCCGGTGGTTTCAAGCGTGAGGCGGATCATCAGAGCGGGCTGCCTCAACTTCGTGTTGAAGATAGGCAAGTCAGAGGTGCCACGTGAGTACATGCCCACTGGGTTGATGTCCAACCATTCCCGATGGGACGAGCAATGGTTCTACCTCCACAATGACGGAGGCTACCTCCCGTCGTACACCAGGCTGCTCATCACCGAGCGACCATTCAACTGGCTACACGGTGTGACGGGGGATCTTCAACGTCGACTTCGTTCCCTCGTCGCCGCGATGAGGACCCTTCGAGAGGCGGGCCTGACGGTGGGTGTGGTGGTCTCGGCCTTCCACAGTCGACGGGTGCTCCCCCTGATACAGCGCCCACTGCGATTGGACGAGATGCTCCCCGAGGTAGCTCCCGAGGTGCTCGAGAGGTGCCAGATGTCCAGCGAGGGGATATCCGCCATGGAGATCGTTGCGCGGGTGAAGGGGATGGTTGTAGGTTCGTTCAGGGCAGAGGACGTCAACCACCTCCCCATGCGGCCGGAGGAGGGGTGCCTTGACCTGGTGAGTGACTCGACCCATGCCTTTCGCGTTTATGTTTCGTCCCCTTTTTTCCTAATTCTTGTCCTCATGACCGAATGTTTTCGTGTAGGGGAGAATTGACTACCGGAGATTGAGGCCCCATTGAGGGAGGATGCTCCCGACCGTCAGGTGAGACGCTTCAACGCCCAGCAGGAAAAGAGGGGCAAGGATGAGGAGAAGAAGAAAAGGACAAGAAGCTCCGAGAGTGTGAAAAGCGCGAGAAGCACCGTGTGCAGCAGAGGCTCGATGGGCTCCTGGAGGAGGAGTCTCCCTTTGAGGATGAGGGAGACGAGGATGATGATGATGATGATGATGTTGAAGGGGTGGCGGGATGTCTCGAGCCCCTTCTATTTGGTCCCTCCTGTGTTGACCGTCTTTCGGTGCAGGAAGGTGCGTCGGAGCAGCGCGCCCCTCAGCCGGAGACTACAGCCTCGGAGCGCCAACGAGGGGAAAGGTCGACCACCCCCTCGACTCAGGGGGGTTCGTCCTCCTCACGTCGTGCTCATGGCGGGACCCCGCCCACTTCGACCCGGGAGACCCAGTCCCGGTCATCGGCACCGGCGGAGCAGGGTCGTGCGTCGTCGGAGCAGGGAGGCATGGCGACCTCACCGACAACCCCTAGCAGCCCCAGCCCTGGGAAGAGCTCGGCCTCGGGTAGGGCCTCGAGGTCTGCTGGCGGCTCGAGGGGGACCCGAAAGGCCTCTATCCCCTTTCGATAAGTGTTGTCGATTTAAGTCTCTTCTCGTTACCTCCCCATTCTACGGTTCATTAAGTTCTCTACTATCCTGCTTTCCATCTAGGCCAAAGCGCCACATCGAGGAGGAGACCCTTGCGCCGGCTAAGCAGCTTAGGGTGGACGTGGCCACGAAGATGAGGGCCTCGGCCACAGCTGCGACGTCGAGGCCCTTGGCACCATGGGAGGCGAGGTGGCTGTCCTTAGCCCTCGGGGCTATGGCTCATGGTTGGCTAACGGATTCTGTTCTTGCTGCAGGGTCGAGTGACTCGGGGGCCATGACGGGCGGTGACTCCGAGCTAAGGAAGATGTAGGAGGGGGAGCTCCTCCCTCATGTCGACGTCAGTGGTTCCCGAGCTCAGCCCGGCGCCAGAGAGCAGAGCCCCGGCGTCGGGAGCCCCTGACCTGGGCTAGCCCGAGGTCTCTGCTTCCATGTCCGAGGTGGGAGCCCCCGAGGGCCACGAGCTGAGAATGGAGGTAGCCCTCATCAACCTCGAGGGTGAGGAGGCCATCACCCCTCCCCCTTCGACGGGGGAGCGGAAGCCGTGGCCGATAGGGCTACGTGAGTTGGAGGCTCAGCGGAAGCAGGAGCTGCCACGGACGTAGTAGGAGGAGAAGGAGCTGCAGGAGTGGTAGGAGGAGGAGGTGACCAGGGAATGGCCCCAGCACCATCAGGAGCAGCAGACGCCACCGAGGGACGTGACGCTGCCTGACCTATCGACGCAGCAGCCGACCAAGCCATCGGGGGGAAGGAGACCTCGAGACTCCTAAAACAGTGGGTGTCTATGATCACCCTCGACGAGCTGCTACAAGAAGCGGTGCTGAAACCCTCGACACAGCTCGAGGAGGAGACCTCGGCGCTGAGCCCGCTGGCATAATTGTCGATGGTGGACCTGCCGACGCCATAGGACGTGGGGTTGGAGGAAGCGACGGCCTCGTCCCCTCCACCACCTCAAGAGGCGCCTGAGCCAGCCACTGCCGCCATCAGCCGCACCGTCAGAGGAGCCAGTGATTTCTAGTCTGCAGGCGAAGCGGTCGGAGGAGACGGCGGCCGCCATCGTGTTGGGGGCTCCTGGCCCGTTGAGGAGGAGGTCGACGTCCGACCCTGGGCTGGGAGGCATCAGCGCCGCGTCGGAGTTCCCTACCTCGGCACGGCGGAGCACCACGGCGCCCCACGTGACGTGGTGGAGGAGATCGAGTCCTTGGCATGAACCAAGGTCAAGACGCTCTTCTCTCATTGGGGCAAGGAGCGTGTCTTGCTCTAGGAGCTCGACGACTCCAGCGCTCCCAGGATCGAGATGGATGACCCGGCGGAGGTCGAGCGCTGGGAGGGCGTGGAGCAGTCCCAGGTGTGGCTGCAGCACTACCTCAAGCTGGGTGTCGAGCTCGTTGGGGATCTCGACCAGAGTCTCCCGGTAAGTCCCCGTTTGGATCACCTACGGTTTTTGGCTTTTCCCGTATAGATCGCCTTAACCCTCGATTTCCTGTTTCCAGGACTTGCGGAGGCATTCCCACTCCAGGTCATACTTCCTCCATGAAACGCATAATAGCCGGGAGGAAGTGCTTTGCCAACTAGAGGCCGGCCGTTCTACGCAGAGCAGGGTGGCCGAGGTCGAGGAGGAGGTGAAGCGGGCCAGGGCCAAGGAGGAGGCCGCCCAGCCGAAGGAGGATGCTGAGGCAGCTCGAGGCGAAGCCACCCGAGTCAAGGAGGAGCTCCGGCGGGTCAAGGAGGAGGTCGACGCGGCCAGGGGCAAAGCGGAGGAGGCCAAGAGCGATGGCGCTCATGCTCAAGAGCACGTCAAGCTGCTCGTGAAGGAGGCCCGAGGCTCCATGGAGTGTATCCGCTCGCTCAAGGCTAGTTTGGCTCAGGTCTCCATGGCACGCGACACCCTCTCCGCCTTGGTCAAAGAGGAGAAGGGTCGAGCCGACAGCCTGGACGCCAGGCTCGAGGCAATGAAGGCTACCCTTCGAGAGAAGGAGCAAGCCATCATCTTGGCTGGTGACGCCCATGAGACCCTCTGGTGCATGAAGATCGACTTGACTCAGGCTTTCAAGGAGGCCCAGCGGGAGCGAGACGAGGCTTGGGAGGAGCGCGACACCATGCTGGAGGACTGCAGCGCCCTCCAGACCCGCTGTGCTAGTGAGTTCCTTGGTGGGCTTTGATATTTTTCTTTCTGTGTGACTTGTTTAACTCTTGTTTTGTCTTTCAGGCTTTGAGTCTGAGCTGCTCTCCACTCAAGCCACCGCAAAGGCGCCACAGGAGAGCCTCGTGGTGGAGGGGGCGCTTCTCGGCAGGTTCCGGGTTGCCATCAACAGGCTCTGTACCTCCTGGGAGGTCGAGCCCATCGAGGTGGCTGAAGAAGATGTCCCGGGGGCCGCGCTCATCGACCGGCTCTACCACCTCGATGCCACCCTTCGGGATCACGTGTGGGAGGCGCTCCACACCGGCATGAAGCACGCACTGGCGGTGGTTTCCTCCGGCTTCATCTTCGACATGGACATCGTTGCCCAAGGTTTCATCCCCGACATCTCGAGGACCGATGCTGAGAACGAGGAGCGATGCCGGGGGCTGATCCAGGATGCCGAGAGGCTAGGGGAAGCGCTAGTGAAGCTGTTCGAGGATGAAGTCCTCCCCCCGAAGATGAAGGGTACACCGTCGGGGAGGGCGGCGACGAAGACGGCGGAGCGGGCCTGTAGGACAAAACTGGGCGAGAGTGCCAGTGTAAATAAGTTAGTTTTTGTAACTTATATTCAGTATGGCCTCGGGGGCCTTTAAAACATCTATGCATCTATCGTAATGCATTTGGACATTTCAAGTTCGAGCCTTCTCTGTTTTCTTTCGCCTAGATTTTGCTTTTTTTGACTAAGTGTTTGACGCATGCTCGTCTCCCTTGAGGGGGGAGCGAGTGAAGGTACCGTAGCCCAGAGGTGTAGGAGATCTCCAGTTCAACAGCCCTCATCGACCTCGAGGGAGTTTGAGGCATTTTCTACTTAGTTACGAAGCAAAAGGAGACACTCAATTTTTTGAAAAATCCTTCGTATTTTTTAGGAACTTAGGGGGTTCCCCCCGTTAGCCCCCGAGGGAGGCTCGACTCTGGCGAGACAGGGTTGAGGCTACCTCTTGCATGTATAATAATAAGTTTGAACTTATAATCGAAAGTACTTCTTATATTTGTCATGCGAAAATGTACGAAACATGCAAGAATGTACAAGGGCATCGATGCCCTAGGGGTAGAAATGACATAGCTGTTCGATGTTCCATGCATTGGTGAAGGTTTCGCCCTTGTTGTTCGCTAGCTTGTACGTTCTAGGATTTAGCACCTTAGCTATGGTATATGGGCCTTCCCATGGTGGAGTCAGCTTGTGACGCCCCTTGTTGCTCTGTCGTCGACGTAGGCGAGGTCTCCAACTTCGAAGTCCCTCGAGCGCACGTGCTTGTCGTGGTAGCGTCAAAGCTTCTGCTGATACCTCGCGGAGTGAATCAGCGTCATATCTTGAGCTTCCTCAAGCTGGTCGACGGCATTTGCGAGGGCTTCTTCGTTGGTTTGCTCATTGTAGGCCTTTAGTCAAGGGGAACCATACTCGAGATCAATGGGGAGGCCGGCCTCGGACCCATAGACCAAGAAGAATGGTGTGAACCCTGTGGCTCGACTAGGTGTTATCCTTAAGCTCCACAGGACCGTAGGCAGCTCCACAGAGAAAGTCGACAAGCACTTCCCTCGGTATGCCTGGCATATCCGAAGGACTCCACGCAAACATATCAGCGTTTGCACAGAGAAAGTCGACGAGCACTGCTTCCTATTTGCTCTCGAGGATGAGCAACTGCGGACTAGTTCACATGGATGTGATGGCGATCGCAGAAATCCAAGAACTTCTTGCCAGTGAACTATGTGCCGTTGTCAATGATGATGACGTTCGGGACCCCGAAGCGATGGATGATGTCGGTGAAGAACTCGACCGCCCGCTTGGAGCGGATGTTGCCGATAGGCCGGGCCTCGATCCACTTGGTAAACTTGTCGACAGCAATGAGTAGGTGCATGTATCCCTTGGTTGTCCTCTTGAGAGGCCCTACGATATCGAGCCCCCAGACCGCGAATGGCCAGGTGACAGGGATCATCTATAGGGCGTGAGCTGGGAGGTGCGTCTGCTTGGCGTAAAATTGGCACCCCTTGCACGAGCGGACAATGTTGATGGCGTCAGAAACGGTGTTTGGCCAGTAGAAACCCTGTCAGAAGGCGTTGCCGACGAGGGTCCTCGGTGCTGTGTGGTGGCCGCAAGCCCCAGTGTATGTCCTCGAGGAGCTTCCTGCCTTCTTTGATAGTGATGCAGTGCTGCAGGATACTTGATGGGCTTCGCTTGTAGAGTTCCCTGCCATCACCATAGATGACGTTGGACTTAGCCCGTCGCATGATCCGACGAGCCTCGGTCCAGTCTTCCAGGAGTTCCCCTTGAATGAGGCTGTCGAGGAAAGGGACTCGCCAATCCGGAGGGGGGCTCGATGGAGGAGGTGTCCCCTCGATCTCCATGACCTCGGCCCCGGTCGAGGGGACCTCAGTCGAGGCCGTGGGGTTGAGTTTTGAGGGTGCCTGTCCCCGAGCCCAAGTCGACGGATGGCTCGAAGAGGTCTCTCGAGAATACATCCGGAGGCACAGTACCTCGAGTTGATGCGATCTTCACAAGCTCATCTGCAGCTTCAGTGTAGCATCGAGCAATATGATTGAGCTCGGGGCCATGGAATTTGTCTTCTAGTTTACGCACTTCATTGCAGTAGGCTTCCATCTTGGCGTCGTGGCAGCTCGAGGCCTTCATCACTTGGTTGATGATGAGTTGCGAGTCACCTCGAACGTCAAGGCACCGGACCCCGAGTTCGAGGGCAATACGCAACCCGTTGACAAGAGCCTCGTACTCTGTAATGTTATTAGAAGTGGCAAAGTGGATGCGAATGATGTATCGCATGTGAACTCCGAGGGGTGAGATGAAGAGCAAGCCTGTGCCTGCTCCTGTCCTCATGAGCAACCCGTTGAAGTACATTGTCCACAGCTCGGCTTGGACTTGAACTGGGGCAACTGGGTGTCGGTCCACTCAGCGATGAAATCTACCAACGCCTGAGATTTGATGGCCTTCCGTGGTGTGTAGGTGACGGTCTCACCCATAAGCTCGACCGGCCACTTAGCAATTCTTCCAGCAGCCTCCTAGTTTTGGATGATCTCCCCCAAGGGGAAAGAAGACACCATGGTAACCGGGTGGCTGAGGAAGTAATGCTGGAGCTTGTGATGCATAAGGATGATGGCATAGAGTAGCTTTTGCACCTGCGAGTAGTGGATCTTGGTTTCCGAAAGCACTTCACTAACAAAGTAGACCAGCCGCTGGATGGGCAAGGCATGCTCTTCCTCTTGCCTCCTAACCACTATGGCCGCACTTACCACCTGAGTGGTTGCGGCGACGTAGAGAAGGAGAGGCTCGGGGGGTTCAGTCGACGTCGCCGGTCGTGGTGGGATGAGGATTGGGCGGAGGTCAGCATGCTCTTGAGTTTGTTGAGGGCCTCCTCAGCCTCCGCGGTCCATGTGAAGTGTTCGGATTTTTTCAAGAGGTGATACAGGGGCAGGGCCTTTTCCCCAAACGTGAGATGAAACAGCTGAGAGCCGCGAGGCAGCCCGTGATCCTCTGTACGCCCTTGAGATCTCAAATCAGACCCATTCGCATGATGGCTATGACCTTCTTGGGGTTAGCCTCGATCCTGCGCTGAGAGATGATGTATCCGAAGAGCATGCCCCGAGGCACTCCAAAGACACATTTCTCGGGGTTGAGTTTTATATTCTTGGCTCGAAGGCACCCGAATGTGATTTCAAGGTCCTGGATGAGGTTGTCAACTTTTTTGGATTTGACCACAATGTCATCGACGTAGGCCTCGACCATGTTGCCTATGTGTTCGCCGAAGACATGGAGCATGCATCGCTGATACATTGCCCCCGTGTTTCAAAGGCCGAAGGGCATGGTGACGTAGCAATACATGCCGAAAGGTGTGATGAAGGAAGTTGCGAGCTAGTCAGACTCTTTCATCTTGATTTAGTGGTAGCCAGAATAAGCATCAAGGAATGAGAGGGTTTCACATCCCGCGGTGGAGTCAACAATTTCATCAATGCGTGGTAAAGGGAATGGAACTTTCGGACATGCTTTGTTTAAACTAGTATAGTCAACACACATCTGCATTTTTCCATTCTTTTTCTTAACTAACATGGGATTAGCTAACCATTCAGGGTGATGAACCTCCTTGATGAATCTAGCCGCCAAAAGCCTGTGTACCTCCTCACCGATGATCCTGCGCTTCTCCTCGTCGAAACGGCGTAGGCGTTGCTTCACCGATCTAGACCCGGCTCGGATCTCCAAGGCGTGCTCGGCGACTTCCCTCGGTATGCCTGGCATATCCGAAGGACTCCACGCAAACATATCAGCGTTTGCACAGAGAAAGTCGACGAGCACTGCTTCCTATTTGCTCTCGAGGATGAGCAACTGCGGACTAGTTCACATGGATGTGATGGCGATCGTAGAAATCCAAGAACTTCTTGCCAGTGAACTATGTGCCATTGTCAATGATGATGATGTTCGGGACCCCGAAGCGATGGATGATGTCGGTGAAGAACTCGACCGCCCGCTTGGAGCGGATGTTGCCGATAGGCCGGGCCTCGATCCACTTGGTAAACTTGTCGACAGCAATGAGTAGGTGCATGTATCCCTTGGTTGTCCTCTTGAGAGGCCCTACGTTATCGAGCCCCTAGACCGCGAATGGCCAGGTGACAGGGATCATCTGTATGGCGTGAGCTGGGAGGTGCGTCTGCTTGGCGTAAAATTGGCACCCCTTGCACGAGCGGACAATGTTGATGGCGTCAGAAATGGCGGTTGGCCAGTAGAAACCCTGTCAGAAGGCGTTGCCGATGAGGGTCCTCGGCGCTGTGTGGTAGCCGCAAGCCCCAGTGTATGTCCTCGAGGAGCTTCCTACCTTCTTTGAAAGTCGACGAGCACTGCTTCCTATTTGCTCTCGAGGTCGGCACCAATCGTCAGCACCTTCTCGCTGGAGCAGCTCGGGTCGAGGAGGATTTTCCTGGTGTCTTGCACTGGCTCGAAGCTGTCGTCGTGACGCTTAGGTTCGAGCACCTCGTCGGTGAGGCACTCGAGGGTTGAGGCTATCATTGCATTTTGCTCGACGGCCTCTCCATACTCAACGCATTTGACGTCACAGTCGTACGCGTGCTCGTAGGAGGAGCCAATGGTGATGATGCCTCTGGGTCCTGGCATCTTGAGCTTGAGGTAGGTGTAGTTCGGGACCGCCATGAATTGCGCGTAGCCTGGTCAGCCGATGATGGTGTGATAAGTTTCGTGAAACCCGACCACCTCGAAGGTGAGGGTCTCTTTCCTGAAGTTGGCGGGGGTGCCAAAGTAGACGGGGAGGTCGATGCGGCCGACGAGAATAGCCTTCTTCCCTAGTACGATGCCATGGAAGCCCCCAGCGCTGGGTCAGAGTTGGCACCTCTTGACTCCCAGGAGGTCGAGGGTCTCGAGGTAGATGATGTTTAGGCTGCTGCCGCCGTCCATGAGGACCTTTGAGAGGCAGGTGTTGATGATGATTGGGTCGATGACGAGCGAATAGGCCCCAGGGTTGGGGACGCGATCCGGATGGTCATCGCGGTCGAACGTGATGGGTGCATTGGACCAGTCGAGGTAATGGGGTGTCACGACTCGGACGGAGAGGACTTCTCGATGCTCCTCTTGTGCTGTCGAGGCGTGAGCTGGGTCGAGGGGCCTACGTAGATCATGTAGCAGTCATAGACTTCGGGGAATTTTCCTTCTTCCCCGTTGTCTCCCTCATTGCCACCCTGGTCTTTCTTAACGTCACCCTTCTTGATGCCAAGTTGCTAGAAGTGCTTTCAAAGCATGCGGCAGTCCTTGAGTTTGTGTTTCACCCCATCCTTGTGATAAGGGCAGGGCTCCTCGAGCATCCTGTCAAAGATGGCCCCTTCGGGGGGACCTCGAGGTTTTTTGCGCTCGGCTGCTGCGACGAGATCGTCGTCTGCAACCTCACGCTTTGCCTTGCTGATTCTTCTTCTTCTTCTTATTCTTCTTCGAACCTTTGCTTGAGCCCCCGGCATTGACTGCCGGTGATTTCCTCTTGTCTTTTTCATCGTCGAAGAAGGCTCCGACCACCTCCTCGCCAGCCACATAGTTGGCGACCACATCCATGAGCTCGTCAATGGTGTTGGGGCGGTTGCGCCCCAACTCACGAACTAGGTCCTTGCAGGTCGTACCCACAACAAATGCTAGAATTACGTCAAGATCAGAGATGTGGGGGAGTTTGGTTCGGAGGTTGGAGAAATGCCGAGCGAAGTCACGCAGAGACTCCCCTGGTTTCTGCTTGCAGTTGCGCAGTTCCCAAGAGTTTCCAGGACGCACGTAGGTGCCCTTGAAGTTCCCCTCGAAGATTCAAACCAGGTCAACCCAGTCGTGAATCTAGTTAGGGGGAAGCTCCTCGAGCCACCTACGCGCGATGTCGGATAGGAACAGGGGAAGGTGACGTATGATCGCGTCATTGTCACATGCCCCACCTGCCTGACAAGCCAGTCAAAAATCGGCTAGCCAGAGCTCGGGTTTGGTTTCGCCGTTGTGGAGGGTCAAAACTTGTCGGGTAGCCGGGCGTTGCGGATCATCCTGCTGTAAATTCGGGGACCCAGTGGCTCCAGGGCCCGTAGGTCTTCATCGCTATCGTAACGTCCCCCACGATGGGTGTTGTACCCTCGATCCTCGGCGTCCCCGTGTTTGCGCTTGCGGTTCTCGATGATATCAAGGCGCGCATCACGCGGGGCGCGGTTGTCGATGATACGATCTCGGGCTGGTGTCTTCTTCGCTAGGTGGGCCACCTCTTCATCGATCGAGCCCTCCCTTTTGGGCCGGGAGGGCTCGTCCTGTGGTTCAGAAGCTACCCCTCGACGCCTCGAGGCTGAGCTCTCGGCTTGCTGAACAGCAGCAACTTGGAGGAGACCCTCGATCTCGCATTGTACCCGTCGAGCTTGCGAGTTGGATGGCATGGGCATATTGCGAAGAAGCATAGCCGCCGCGACAACGTTCTAGCTTGCTCGAGGGTAACGGTTGATGGGATGTTCGGGTGCCCCACCCTCGTTGATCTGCCGGTTGACCTCTCGGGCCCTGGCTCGGGCCCTTCCGCTGGGTGGTGGTCGCTCCTCCTCGAGGGTTCGCTCGAGCTAGCGCAGTCGTTCCTGGTCGTCGGCGAGTTTAGCCTGCTGAAAGTCCCTAGTTTGGTTTTGGGTAATTGATGAAACCTAAGGACTAACCTTGTTTCTAAGTGGATGATTTAGAGAAAGGTAGTCCATGCCAAGTGGAGCTCAATGTTGAGGCATGACATGAAGTTATGCAACCTAAGCATGGTGAAGATCAAGATGGGCTTGGCTCGATGGATTGGTTGGAAGTGTGAAGGGCAAGTTGAGGCTTCGAAGCGAAGGACCGTGCGACGGTGAAGCTTGGGCATGACTTGGCGCCGATGGACCGACCAACGGTGAAGAGCAAGTAATATCAAGATCGATGGACCAAGACCGTTGCATGATGACATGGAGTGTCACGTATCATGTAAAGGCTTGACGGTTGAAGGATCGACAAAATGGGCTCAAGGCAAAGGTATAACCTATAGGGCCATTTTGTTTTTTGCACTCAAGACACCATAGAGGGTGTGAGTGGTTTAGGATCGATAGCCGAACTATGAAGAGGAGAGATCTTCGGTAATTCGGTTCATGAGTGCCACTAGGTCCATCATTTCATGTGATTGCATTTAGGATCTAGTGCGCGATGGAAGTCCTTTGAAAATGCTTTGAAAAATGCTAACACACATGCACACGAAGATGTCACTTGGTGGTGTTAGCACATCTACAAAGGCGGCGGTATGATTGTAAGGTTGAGTTGGGTTTGGTAACCGCTCATCCTCCCCCCGAGCTTGCTCGGGGGGATTCGGCGCCTTCAGGAAAATGAGAGAGATATTTTCTATTGCGTCGGATGCAAATTCATTGGAGAAAAGAGGGCGTCGTCGCGGGATTGAGAATGCTCATATTCTGAGCGCCGGACGCTGAGCGCCGGACGCTGGCCTAGCGTCCGGACGCTACACAGAGAGTATCAGTTGAGAGACAGAGCGCCGGACGCTGCGCCGAACGCTTGCGCCGGACGCTGGCTCGGCACTGTTCAGTGTCCGACGCTCGTGAGAAATGAAGTCCGAGATTTCAGCGCGTGTGAAGCGCCGGACGACAAGGTGTGCGTCCGGACGCTACTCAGAGAGGGTCGCAGAGCAGTTGGTGTCGCCGGACGCTGGCCGCCGGACGCAGAGGTGTACCACCGGACGCTGACGTGTCGTGGGAGTCGACCGTTGGAGACTGAGCGACAGAGGCGTCGGACGCGTCTGGCGCTAGCGACAGACGCGTCCGGCGTGTGTAATCGAGCCGCCCGAGGGGCAACGGCTAGTTTCAAAGGATGGGGTTATAAATAGAAGGTGGCCGGCCCTTGTGGAGGTCCCCTGGCTTTTCTAACATTCTTGTGCATCCTTTGAGCTAAAGCTTCTCCCTCCTACTCATCTCTCTTGCTTGAATGCTAATCTAGAGTGAGATTGAGTGATTCGAAGTGCATTGCATGAGTTGATTCATCTAGTGGCACTTGCGAGTCGTTTGGCCGGTGATTTCTTGTTACTCTTGGAGAGTACCGCTCCTAGCCGGCTTGGAGGTTGTTTGGAGGCGTTGGGAAGAGTTGGTGATTGTTCTTGCCCACCTCCGGTGATTGATTTGTAAGAGGTTCTTGTGCTTGTCCTCGGCGGAGTGCCAAAAGCAACTCTAGTGGAATGCGCGTGTCATTGAGTTACCACGCTTGAGAGTGGTGTCTTGCGGTTCCCTTGCGGGGGAGTGCGTTGCGGGGCAAGTGACTTGAGGGTCACACTGAGGATCCATCTAGGTGTTGGTCGACACAACCGGTGATGTAGCTTGTCGGTGCACAAGTGAACACCGGGTGAACAAAAATAATTGTGTCATCTTCTTGTTCCCGGTGATTGGTCTTCATATTATGATTGTTGTCATATTATATTGATTACATATCATCTTGGTGATTGGCAACATCTTCTCTCCACCGTCGGTATAAGAATCACCTCTCTACCTTGCATTACTTTCTAGCTCTTATCTTGTGTAGCTTGTTTTAGAATAGTTGTTCTTGCTAGCTCCATAGATTAGAAAGTAGTGACATAGCCCTTGAGTGACATAGAGATCATACTTATACTAGACTTGTCAATAGGAGGCTTGCTCACCTTGTAGGCTAGGCAAAACCGTGGTTACGCCATTTGTTATACTAATCAAGTTTTGTCTAGTGGTTTGTAGAATTTTAATAGGCTATTCACCCCCTCTAGCCATCTAGGACCTTACACCTGCAACTCCCGAATTTATGCCAGCTGTGCGTCCTGCTCGTCAGGACGGGGGCACGCCTCTCGGGGTGTGACTGGTTGTCGAAC
This sequence comes from Bothriochloa decipiens, assembly GCA_023333625.1. Taxonomy (NCBI): domain Eukaryota; kingdom Viridiplantae; phylum Streptophyta; class Magnoliopsida; order Poales; family Poaceae; genus Bothriochloa; species Bothriochloa decipiens. The sequence continues at coordinate 31,104,888 of CM041633.1, forward strand.
CTCTGCTCTGGGGGAGCCCCTCCCGCCGCAGTGACAGTCGCATCGGTCATCGGATCGGCAGTGTCCTCACTGGAGGCAACGTTATCATCGATGTGGAGACACTCGCAGGTAGGGTCCCAATGGTCAGAGCCAGAGTCAGGGTCACCGCAGTAGAATACGGGGAATTGTCCCTGCGCCTCCTCCTGCAGCTACTGTCGGAGTGTGCCGATAGTGTACCTCCGGGGGCCGGGTGCTCTCGAAAAGCCCAAGTCCACGGAGGCTAGCATGACCGTCCCCACGTCCGTCATTGCTCAAAGAGGGCGCCTGGGCAGTCCCCTATCGTGCTCATGTTGGCACGGGTCAAGGTCGAGAACGCATTTGCGGCATTGTTGAGGCCGAATGGGAACCGTCGACAACGCTCGAACAGCTCGTGCGGAAGTGGGCTCGATGTAGTGGGGGTTGCGTGCATCGGGGGAGCTCTGCTGGACTTCCACAACGAGTGCATTGCGAAGGTGAAGTTGAGGTTGTCGTGGAGCCCTGCTAGTCCGTCCTCTGCTCCTGAACTCAGGTCAGATAATACCCAACAAGGGGCCCCTCATCACCGGTCAGGAGCGAGGGGAATGCAGCGGGCACCAATCTCGACTCAGGTTGATGCCGATGATGGCACTGATCGCGCCTCCTTCTGGTTGCGGCCGCATGGTGGCGAGACCGACGAGTGGCCCCTCCTGAGCGTGGGGGCACACTGCGACCCCCGCTTGGGTCGCTGATCGAGAGCAGGGTCATGTCATAGCCCTGTCCGAGGGACATGAACTCCAGGCTCCCAAACCAGATCACCGTAGCACGAGGAAGTGGTGAAACAGAGTTGCCCATCCAGAAAGAATGGCGGGAAATCATTGGTAACACGCAGAGCCCCTACCTGGCACGCCAACTATTGGGGTTTCGGCCCCGGGGGTCAACACCAACGAGTAAATTCGTAATTGCGTGCTCCCTTAATCCGGTGGGTGATGCAAGAAGGACACAGCGATTTATCCTGCTTCGGGCAAAGAAGGCCCTACGTCCAGTGGGGGGGAGATAGTTCATGTTATCTTACACCGAAGCGCTAGTACAGGAGCGAATACAAGCGGGTGTGAGAAGCGTGAGCTAGAGCTTGAGCGTCTTGGGCGCTTAGCTCTCTACTTCGCACTGTCTCACCGTGTTTTTCTATGATCTAAAGCCTTAGTGTATGGTGCTCTCAGATCTCAGATCCTCTGTCCCAAGCCCTGGCGTCTCCTTTTATAGGCGAAGGAGAGGCACAGGAGTACATATTTTTAGTGCTAACGTGGTCGGTGACGTATGACGCCGATGCCGACCATGTCGGTGTCACTGTAGAGGCGTACGTCGACATGGGAGGTCCTGCAACGTCGCGTCGAGAGTTGTTGAAGTGTTGACCGGAGTTGTTGAAGTCCCGCTCGAGGATGCGTGACGGTGTCGAGGGACGATTGTCGAGGCCTCAGGTCAAGTCGAGGGGGTCGAGTTGAGGGGGTCGAGGCCCTTCGGATAAGGCCGAATCCCAGGAGATGCGGGGAATGTGTTGACTTTTGAGCCTCGAGGAGGTGTCGGACGGGACACAGTGCTTGGTATGGCGTAACAGTGAGGTACGATCCGCAGGATTCTAGGGTATGGGCGGCAAAAGCAGGATTTGACTGCCATACTCACAACTGTTGCTATAACTGTGACCATAAAGTTAGGCCTTTAGCAGGTAAAATGCATTGAATGTGCCTGGATCCGTACGGGGGGTAGGTAGTCGAGGGGTATACTGTGCTCGAGGGCTGCCTATTCGCACGGGCGAAGTTCCGTCCTCGAGGGCGGGCTCGTTCGCTCGAGCGAAGTTCCGTCCTCGAGGGGTCCCTGAGTTGTACCCTCGAGCGTACAGTCCCTGTCCGCGTGGTAGCCCATCGAGCAGGCTGTGGCTTTGGGCTGTCGATGCCTATTCGTGGGGCGGCCCAATATGCCTTAGCCTGTGGGCTTTCGAGCAATAGCGAGGGATGTCGTTGGAGGGTTTGCGTTACTGACTTCAGAGATTAGTCTGATTAATCGAGGGTTTGGGGTACCCCTTTTCCAGGTACCCGACAAGTAACCACTTTCAGTTGAGCATCTTTCAGCATCAACATCATAACCATTTCATCTCTTTGTTCAAGTTATTACTACGATGTCGGTGCTCAGTCAAGTGTCCACTATCCAGGATGATGGCAAATATAATCGATTACAAACCAGCTGGTGAGGTATTCCCCACACAAACCTAGACAACCGGTGCCTTGTTTTCCTTAGGTCACCTTAGCCTATTCGAGTAGAGTCACGGGATTAACCGAACCATCGTACCCAGGAGCCGTCGGCTACATACTAGCCGGTCTCTGTCGGCCTCAGGCTTACTCTCCGCGCCCCGGTCATCACCACCACCATCACCAGTACGAGAATTCCAGTCAAAACCCGGCCCAAATAGTCTCGAGGCTTCACAGTCGAATGATCACATCCTTCCAGCTATCTGTGGGGCACGCGTTCAACATGACTTTGAGGGCCGTGAGAACGGACGGGGTCCTAGTTCGACATAGAAGGGATAAAACAACACAGAACCTCCCATTCTGGCCACAACACCAATCCCACAGGGGTCACAAGCAAGTAAAGCAGCTAACTATCTTTCTATCACTAGCAAACAAGCCAGTAAAGCCAAAGACCTATACTAAGCATAACTATCTTGACACATTCATCAGGTGCTAATCACTACCACAACTCCACTCAAGGCATGCGCCATGCATTACGGGTAAATCTACACCAGGTAATATATCCAAAACATCAACTAAAGCTACATAGTAGCACTAACAGATTAAACACCCTATGTAGGCCTAAAGAAACATTATTCATGGCATGACTAATAAGACATGGCATAAATAAAGCAATTATAGTCATAGGGTATAACTGTAACACCTATTTTTTCTTAACCAAAAAATCTACAAAAATTATAAAATACAACACACATCAATTCTAGGCTGTCATCCAAATTTCACCTTATTTGAATAAGCCTATAATTCTACACAAAAATCACAAGGCAGCACATAATAGGGGACCTAAAAATACTTTGTACTATGAAGTATACCAAACCTCATGTGTCACCACATCAAGAGCTACCTTATGGCATATAAGTATACTAAAAAAAATTATCAACCCCAAACTAGACCTATACACCTCATTTATGAATTATTTCAAGAATAACCCTAATTTCACACTTGAACTACAAGTTTATATTTTTACACAGTAAGCATGCACGAATATTTTTCATAGATAGAGCAGGCCAACACAAGAGTAACCCAACAAGAATCACATTTTTCTCAGCTATATACAATTAGTTATGCATTTTCTAAGATATCAAGCATTTAATGTAAATAAATCATCTTAAATAGAATTATATAGAAACGTTCTACAAAAAATGCCATATCATATTTTTAGTTTGTAGATCTTCTCAAAAGAAACCCAACAAAATTTTCCTCACTCGATTTGGACCATTATTCTAGGAGATATGAATTTCTAAAGTATCATCCAAATTTCTGAAAATCTATTTTCTTATTAAATCAAAAAATAAGTAAGGACAGCCACTTTGCAAAAAACCCCTGAACTTTCCTTAAATTGGTCAGGCCCAAATCTGTAAAACTATGAGTCTGGCCATTATGCACGGACACCCCTGATTTGTTTCCAATTATGGGACGAGGTCCTCGCGGGGAGGTGGAGGAGGGGAGGCGCGGGGACTGCCGGTGGAGGCTCGCCGGCGGTAATAGAGTGGTGACGGAGCTTTGCAAGGTCGCTGTGCACCCGCTGGTGCCCTCAGCACGGGCGGACGCGGCCCGGCCACGAGAGCTCACGGCTCCGCGGCGGGACGGCGCGACGACAACGTCGCTGCCGGCCGATGCGGGCTCGGGGCTGGTCGGCAAGGTAGCGGCGGAGCTCCAGAAGGTCAGGGTGAGGCTCAGGGCTGGCTTGGAGTGGAAAATGGTGCGGGGATTGGCAGCTCCTGTGAGCTCGCGTGAGCTCTGGAAACGGGAAGGAGATGGGGAGGAGAGGAAATGTCACACCCCAAAATTTCTATTTTGGGATGTGAACCGAAAACACTAAATAAACTAAAGGATTTACTAATTTCTTTAAAATTAGCCAAGATTTTATTCTTTTGTTATCATTATAAAATGATGAAAAGTGTGGCTTTATAAAACTTTTATGAAGATAATAAAGATAGGTTTGTGCTTGGTGCCTTGCTTTGTTTTGCTAGTGTTTGAAAAAGAATTTCTAAAACCCGAACAAGCCACGGCTAGGTTCTTTTCGTGTTTCGAAATAAAGCTTCGAAAACCCAAGTTTGCCTCAAGAAGGTTTTGTAAAACGTTTTTAGAAAAACTCTTTCTCTTGCATAGATAAAGAGAGAGCGAGCCTTTTCCTTTCCCTCTATAGTGTTGGCCATCGCTCTAGTTAGACACCATCCTCTACCTAGCTCTAGTGGGCATAGTTCAGTCTCTAGACATCCCTGGCTTGCCCTAGTCTATCCTGGCCTGACCTAGCTTGCTCTGGCCTCTCCTAGCCTCATCTGGCCACCTTTGGCCAACCATGGCTAGCCACAGCCACCTGTGGCCACTCAGCCGGCCACAGCCAACCTCGGCCGGCCATAGCCAGCACTAGCTTGGCCACAGGGGGCACAAGCCAGCCATAGCCTCCCCGGCCACCTTGAGTCTTTTCTGGAGTCCACTGGCCAACTATGGCCAGCATTGGCCAGTTCCAACCAGCCATGGCCAAACCTGGCCGGCCTCGCCCAGCAGCAGCCGGCCTTAGCAGCCGCGGCCAGCCCGACCACCACGCCAGCAGCTAGGCCGTGAGGCAACCTAGCCACGGCAGGCCGCGAGCGGCCCCGCCAGCCCGCCAAGCGCACGCCTGCTTTCGTGAGCTGAGCGGCCGAGCAGCCCAAAAGCCGCCATAGCTCCGCCCGCACCTAGCCACTGCGCCTCACCGTTCGGCCCCACCCGTCAGCGTCCTCAGCCGCCTTCCTCTTTAACGCATCAAGCGGAGCGTCACGCCGCCACTCGATCCCGCTCGAGCATGACCCGATGTTCGCCGCCGGCCTATAAAGGGATTTTCCCTGTGCCCCGCTCCCCTTGGAAACCCAAGCAGAGCCACCGCCGCCCAATGCCCTAGCCTGCGCGTGCAGCCGCCATAGACGCCGCCACCGTGAGTTTGGGTGCGCTGCCACATACCTCCGCCGCTTGTGGGACCTTGAGTCATTGAAAGCACCATGACGACCCTCACCCGAGGTAAGATAGCCGCACGTGCCTTCCCTGTTTCCCCCCTCTCACTCTCTCCCGCGTACGCGACTTCGCCGAGATAGCGCCACAGCCGTTGATCTCCGCCATCGCTTCGCCTTCGCCGATAAGAGCTCCTCCACAGCTCCGCGGTGAGGTGAGCTATCGTTCGTGCCTGTGGCATGCCTCTCCGTGCCTCGCAGCGCCCTCCTGCCGAGAACTCACCGTCGGTCATGGCGCCGCTCGCGCGGACCACCGTCACCGGCCGCCTTTCGCCGTCATTAACCCCGCGGCCGAGGCCGCAAGGTCGCGCGCGTCCCTCCTGTGCCCTCCGCCAAGCCAACTGAGCACCGGAGCGCCGTTCCGGTGAACTCTAGCGAGCTCCTCTGTTGCGCCGCCATTCCGGCCGCCGTCCCCGGCAACCCAACCCCGCCGACCAACCCCAGCCGCCTGATCTAATCTGGACGGCCTAGATTAGATCGGGGGTACCGGTCAACCGTGGAACAACCCGGCCCCCCGTCTGCCGACATGGCAGCCACGCTGGCGCCATGTGTACGCCACGTCAGCGCCACGCAAGCGCTGACCTGGTCAATCTGGTCAACAAGCCGGTCTGCCTTGGCGTTTTTGTAGAAAAGTCCATGGACTTTTCTCTAATTATAATTTAGTCCACCGCAGTTCAAAACATACTGCCATTTTTACAGTTTGAACCCCAAAGTTGTCGGTATTTATGCTTTAGGTCCAAAATGAGTTTTATTTTAGTTTTTAAATTATTTTTGAATATAAAATTAGTTCTATTTATTTACGGTTATGCCCCTGACCTTGTGTTAGCCATAACTTTCATGTTTTAACTCCGTTTTTAGCAAAATTATACTTTTTGGAATCGTATCAAAGTAAGCTACGCGATCGTAGTGACATTTACCATGTTCTAGGCTTTTCAAAATGCAACGTATTTATGGGTTAGAGTAATGATCTACCAACGTCTTTTTCCAACATGCGAATAGCCGAGATCCACCTCGTTAGTTGTGCCACCCCAACGATAGCTCCTTTGTTGGTCACTCTAACGCTCTTGTGATCATAGTAACGAGCTCTACCGTGTAGATCGCTCTCTCTTCAGTGTTTTTTTTGATTGATGTTTGTTCTTAGCTTTGTCTATTTGTGTTGCTTGTTTGCTACGAATAGATGAAGAGCAGTTCATGAGTGTTAAAGATCGGGAGCTGAGGACCGACAAGTACAATTAGAATTGGAGACCAAGAGTTCTACGAAAACCAGGATCAGCATGTTCATCAAGAAAACTTTGAATGAGGCAAGTATATCTTGGGTTTTATTCCTGTGATTATGACCTTATGACTTAATTAATTTTTAAGCAATAAACGTTAAAAGATGACATTTTAACAAATTAAGATCTTGTCTGTACGTGATCATTCGGGATTTATAGTACAGCTATGAGGGCTACATGGCTCTGGTTTTAGCTCAGTATGAGGACCTTTTCTAGTTAGTTAGGGGTGCCAAGTTGGGTATAGGATAGCCTCTGTCCTTATAAGTATAGCCGGGAAGGATTGTGCCACATTGGAAGGGGGTTCCTACACCTGATGATCTGGCAGTCCTAATTAATTAGACGAACCTTTGAAATACTTCATAGTGAACCCTGCCGGCTTTCCTTGGTAGTGAGCTAAGGGGTCGACGGACCTCGGGCGAAAGGGTAAATCACGGCTCACAGTGAAAGTGTACACCTCTGCGCAGAATTTAATAAACTGGTATACTAGCCTTGCTCAAGGACACAAGAGGCCTTGGAGACATTTACATTAGATGATGATTCTAGTTCTGTTAAGATGCTCATTTATTTATCGTTTGTGTTTTATACATTATTTATGTTACATTGGTCATCGATTTATAACTATACCACCTTGTTGCTATACTTGTTGAGTTTGACATGGACTCACTCTTGCTATTCCCCACCACCACCTCAGGAGAAGTTTTAGGCTTGTGGTCAACCAGTCAGTTAGATCCAGTGGAGTGAAGTCTACATCCGGAGTTTGAAGTCGTCTTTCCACTGATTGTTCATTAGCTGATCTTTTATATTGTGTATATTATATTTAAAGTATTGTAATTGATACTATTTGTAGCTATATGTGAGATTTGTCCTTTAAGACTCACATATGATGTATATCTGGTTTTGTCCTTAGAACCGGGTGTTACAGGAAATGCGAAGTGGGAGAGTGGAGGAGGCGTCCACCACGCCTTTAAGGGTCTGGCCGGGTAGGGCACTCGATTGAGCAGCGCGCGTGCTCGCTGCCGTCACTACGGCTAGCGCTGGCGCTCGACGTAGCATGGACAAGCGGGCAGCGGGGAAGCGAGGGCGTGCGGGCAGGCGATCGAGTGCGGCAGCTCGCGCGTGCTGGCGCGTAGCGCTTGGCCGAGCACGGTGTGGCATGGGGCAGCGGCATCGGCGTTGCTGGCGCCCTGTCGCTGAAAGTAGAGGAGGAGATAAGGAGGAGGAGAGGAAGAGGCTGACAGGTGGGGCCAGGTGGGTCCCACCACCATTAAAAATGAACTGTGAACTTTGACATGCTGTAGCTCCCAAACCATGCCGAATTTTAGAAAACTTTGAATACCAAAGGTGCTCAATTCGATGTGTAGAACATTTCATACATAGAAAGTTTTGGCTAATTCGGCCTAGATTTGAATGTGAGAATTTGGGTCAAATTTGAATTATAAAAATATTACTTTTCAATATTCTACCCACTGTTTTTGACCTTTGTGAAGGCCTAAAAAGCATTTTCATGATTTGGTGAAAATAAGAAGTTTGTTCTAAATATTTTTATCCACAAATAGTATTAAGGGTCCAACTTGAGATAAGCACTGTAGATACCCTTTCTAGTTAAGGTCGGGCAATCAAAGTTAGGGTAATTAAACTCTAATTTTTCAATACTTAATTTTGAAACCACTCAAGCAAGCAAACATTGACCCTAATATCCTTCTTAACATGTTTAGGTTCTGACCACAATCATTTGCACACATTCATCACAACTCAACACCCAGGTCAATCAATTTGAGCTAAATGCAAACACACATCCAGCAAAGCAGGTCATGAATGTGATTTGATGCAAATGATATGATCATGCTCATGATATGCAGTGCAAAGATGTATTTAACACTTGGGGTGTTACAGGTGGACTCACCAGAAGCTAGCAAAGCCAAGGCCATACGAGGCCCGGGGCTCGACTACGCTTGGCACCCCTCAACGAAAGAGGGTCGGATACAACTGGGGGTTCGAAGGCTCGAAATACCTCTCGATCAGGCGCTATGACTCCAGTTCATGCTAACCTAACTTTTCAGGCGCACCTACTATGACTTGATCGAATGGGCACCCCACGACAAGGGGCGTATAAAGCCCTTAGAGTGTTGCTTTGGGTTTCTGTTGCTTCATACTACCCGCTGGTAGTGTAGTGGCTGATGCTGAGCCGGTGTTGTTTTGAGGTGTGCCGCATCATGTCACAGCGTAGTTTAAGTCTGAGCCTAAACCCGCACGGTGTCCCTGAGTTTAGTCCAGCATGTTGTGCTCTGCATCTCATCGCAGGCAAAATGGGAAGGGGAGTCAAGGATCCTGGACCGACATGGTGTGCCTAGATTCCGCTGTTGTAGCAAAAAGTTCTTGACTCCCGAACCAGCAGTATGTGCCCGGGTTCAACTGCATTCTCACTCGCAGTAAAAAAGAACTTTCTGATCATGAACAAGCATGAGAGCTCTAATTCACCCTAGAAAGGCCCGAGCGGACCGACATGGTGTGCCCTAATCCAACTCGGTGCTCTGCGCACAGGGCAGGTGTCGGGTACCTGAATAATGGGGTACCCTTAACCCTTGATCAAGTGAGTCAATACCAATATCATCGACAAAATCTATCACCATGATCTTCAATTACAATTCTTGGCAAGCCCGGACACAAATATGTAAGTATGAGGCCGAGGTACCGAGTCGTACTAGGCCGGCCCTCGAACGGGTCTCGACAGCCTAGACCAACGCTCGCATGACGGGGCCCCTCGAGTAACAGGAGTCCACCTGAGCGGACGACCCCCCGCTCAAGCGATGGGATCCGCACAGGCAGACCCCCCGTCGAAGTATCGCACCCCTCGACCCACCTAGTTCCTATGCAGCGCTCGGGGCAATTAAAGTGTCCCACCTACTCCTGCCAACCCCTGTGGCTACAGTGACTATAATGATGGGCAAGTGCAGAGGTCTAGTCTACCTTTTACCACCCATCCCTAGGGAAACGTTGTCTCATACATACACTATTCCTTCGTACTAAACGATGTGCCCCGTCAGGCGCCCCTCGAGACGCAAATGTCAACATCTGTACCAGGAATCCCAGGGTTCATTCTTATCTGCACGGCCTCGAGGCCCCTGGGTACCCCTTGACTCAAGCTCTCAGTGGCCCTGGTTAGTGATCCAACCACCCTCACACGTCATCTACTGCGAGCCATATGCCCTTCATAGGAGGTCATGTCTTTCAACGTGTCACTGAGGCATGCCAGTGTCATCATCAGGACCGGTCAATCACCGACTTCGCCATGACAACTCAGAAGGACGATTCTCATCATGAGGCACACCGCTACAGGGCTCGACCTCGCTTCGGCGCACGCACCTACAGTACCCACGACAAGATCGGCATCACCCCACGACGTCGTTGCTTATGATAGCCCTCACAACACCATTAGGGTTTCTTGTACACCCATGCCCCTCCTTGGCCTATAAAAGGGGGCACTGGGATAGTTGAAAGAAAGGTGAACTCATTCGGACACACTGAGCCTCACCACGCATATTGCAAGGCATAGGGCTAGCTCTTCTATACTTAGGCCTCATTCTTCACCCCATTTCGTACGCGCTCGCTTGTATCTCCACTGTACAAGCACTTCGGTGCAAGATAATACAAGACATCCTCCCCCCGCTGGACGTAGGGCCTTCTCTTGCCCGAACCAGGATAAATCATGTGTTCTTCTTGCATTACCATCCGGATTAGGGAGCACGCAACACGTAGTTACTCGTTGGTGTTAGGCCCCCGGGGTCGTGACACCGATAGCAGGCAAAAGTGGGGAGCAAAAGTCGTGGACCGACACGGTGTGCCCTGATCCCGCTGTTGCGAATAGGATTTGACTCCCGAACCAGCACGATGTGCCCGGGTTCAAACTGCATTCTCACTCGCAGTACCCTCTGATCGTGAACCGACACGAGTGCCCTGATTCACCCCAGAGGGGCCCGATTCTAGACCAACACGATGTGCCCTGATCCAGTCCGGAGCCACGCGCCGGGCGGCTAGCCTATCCATGGAGCAGTACTAAGACTCTATTCCATGCAGGCATTCTAATATCACCCCATAGCACGATATCTTGAGGAGGTTGGTCGATGAACCCGCAAGGGACGGCGGGAAGTTCTCAGTGTCTCATGCTCCAGGCGACTGCTTGATCGATGAACCCGCAAGGGACAGCGGGGAGTTCTCAGAGCCACATGCTCCAGGTGATTGCTTGATCGATGAACCCACAAGGGACGGCGGGCAGTTCTCTCAGGAAGTGTCATTATGTTCAGAGTTGGAGCTCTGATCTTCTTCATTGGTTGTTTGTCGTCTTCATGAGGGTACTTCTAATTTTGCTTTTATAAAGGTGCAGAGAGCTTAGACTCTGCGCCATCGTTGGTTCTTGCTTTTCTTCATGATGATGTTTTTAATCTTGTTTTGTATGGGACATGCAGAGAGCTAGGACTCCGCTCCTTCATTGGTTGTCTTCCTTCATGAGGCTGCTTGTAGTCTTTTTTTTGGTAAGAGACGTGCAGAGAGCTCGGACTATGCTCTATCATTGGTTGTTCTCCTTCCTCGTAGGGACGCTTGATGATCGTCTCTGGCAAGGTTCTCGAGAGTTCAGGGCTTTGAGTGGACAATCTTCCCACCGCAGATGCCATATCACCCCCACCCTGGAACTTCTCAAGAAATTTGGGTTCGGAAGCCCCTGAGCATCGACTTGGTTTTGTTGTCAAGTTGTCGCAAATAGTGTGTTTCAGTGCTGGTTACTCAAACGGCTTGTTTGTGATCTGGTTCTTGTTTGGATGATGTGACGTGATGCCGAGCAGGCGATGGTATGTTGATTCTTGATGTTGTCGAGTCTCTTGCGTGATCATGTGCGTGCTGAACCTTTTGCCAGCCGGTTTGCTTGCTTCTTCTTCACGTGCCTTGGCTTGCGTGCATGTCGCTTGGTTGCTAGATCATGAGTAAGACGTCGAGTAGTAGCCCGGCAAGTGGTCCAAGAGTTGTAGTCAGCTTCCGGCTTCTGACAGCTCGTGCGGACTCGCCGGGTACTTGAGTTGCTTCGGTGGCACTTTGCGGATCATATTTGAAGTCAATTTGAAACAATCGATGAGTTGACCATGTTGCTGATGGTCGGCGTGGCGGATGTTACCTGCCACAGATAGCACAGAGGTAGACTACCAGCTTAAAACTGTGAAGTTGTTGGGGTAGTGCGACCATAATGCCACATAAATAATTATCTGAAAATATTTAGAAAAAATATGACGTGACTTAGTTTGGTTTCATTGTTCGGATGAGTAATCGGATACTGCGTGCCGAGTTGCCTGCGTAGCATCCGAGTTGATGGAGTCGAAGTAGGCAGCTTGCTCGATGTAGTCGGACAGTTGGCCGAGAGTACTAGAAAGAACTCGGAGCGTGGTGCTTTGGCTTATCCCGAGTGTAGTTGCTCGCTCTTGACTGGTCAGCTTGCTTCAGCTTGGCGCTTTTGCTTGCTTGCTCTGTATCCCGAGTTGTATGCAGGTCGTCTTGATACGTGGATGTGTACGTCCTCAATAACTGGCTGGTTTTGACGTTATCTCGTACGTGGGCTGATCTCATCCACAATTAGCTTGCATAGATTCCTTCTTGCTTCCGTGTAGATTGATTTCTATAATTAGCTTGCTTTTGTGCACGGACTTCTTGCTTGCATGCCATCACTGTATCACTTCCTTCCTTGCTTCCATAATTAGCTTCTACGTCTTGCATGTTTTGTCTTTGCATGAAGAATCCAAGTTCTGTACGGCGTCCGTGGTCTTGTGGTAGTCGGTCTTGGCAAAAAATCGGGATCGGTACCAGCGGGTCATCTTTGGAATCGAAGTCAAACTTGATTACAGCTGCATGAAGTTGGAGTGGGAGTCAGTCTCGGTCACGTCGAGCGTTGTTTACATGTAGTCTGCTGGGATCTCGCGCCGTCTTGATGAAATCTGAGCAGTTGCTGATGGAGAGGTCACGTGTAGGCACGAACAGCAGTCCGTGCTGAACTTGAGTCGGTGAGTTGTTGACGGAGCCGGCGAAAACCGCCGTGAATCGCGCCATGTTGTTGATGAGTGGTTGATCTTGCTAATGTTCACGTTCCCACCGGCAGCCTGCACGAGATTGGGCATGCCAGGTCGTCGCCGAGAACATGTTGTTGATCTTGAAGGACGACGAGAGCCGCAGCGACTTGTCGACGAGGGCCGTCGAGTATTGAGACGAATCTTGATCTTGAGGTCTTCTGAGCTGCAGCAACTTGTCGACGGAGGCCAACGAGTTGCCGTTGAAAAACTCATCTTGAAGGTGTGGTTCACCAAACTCTCGGTATACAATCCGCCGAAAGCCCCGACCTGGCGCGCCAGTTGTCGATGTTTTATCACCGATAGCCCACCACCGGGGTACCCGGAAGGGTGTTTTTATTCAGAGGAGCTTGGCAGACTGCAGAACTCGACAGTTGCGGCAACAAACTTGACAAGACAGATGATTTTATACTGGTTCGGGCCCTCGCCTTACGTCAAGTAAAGACCTTAACATTCTGTCGGCGTGAACCTGTTGAGTTATATTGATGAGTATCAGGGATTATGATGCGCTGTGTAGTTAGCTTCTCTCCTAGACCGCGAGGTCTATCGTGGATGTTCTGTGTTGGTCTCTCTTATATATAGTTTTAGGAGAGGCAGAGATCCTAGTCGATTTACAAAGTAGAGTTCTTAGTAGGATTGTAAACTGGTCCTAGTAGAATTACATGAAATGAATTCTAGTTAGACTAGGTCTTCTTATCTCCTCTTCGTGGGGAACCCATATGGTACCCCGTTGACACCGGGACTTTGTATAGATATAAACTGAATCATGTGCAGTGTGAGCAGAAGGAGAAGAAGAGGGCAACCATAGGACATGATCAAGGACTTGATGGACAGCATGATGATCAAGGACTTCATGAATAACACAATCAACCTGATGAAGATGTTAATGCTATGGAAGTCTTCGAGAAGTTCCATACCAGTAAAAGGGATAACAAAGGCCTCATTGATGCAGCAAGAGAAGTTGTTGTAAGTACCTTCAGTAACTTTCCTTGAAATCCATCTCAGCCATTTTGCATAAAAGAAAAAAAATTCTCAGCAGCAAATGTTGCATCATCATTCAATTTTGAATTTGCAATTATAGAGCAATCAATATGGTCCCTGTATATTGTGTTATGTAATATGAGTCTGCTCTAGGACGAGAACTACCTATGCATTGTTCTTATTCTTATCTATTATCTATCACCAGTATGTTGATGAAGACCTATGCATTACCTGTTATGTATTATTCTCCTGGATTTTTCAATTTATGTCCTCTTCCACTATGTATAACCTAATATTTAATGCTTGAAATTTTCGCAGGAAGCTATGGAAAGCATGAAGGCAGCCCATGTTCCTGAAGGGCAGGAACAAATATGTAGTGTTGATGTTGTTTGCAAGGTCATCTGCATCTCACAGGGCAAGAGTGAGTCTGGGGTCAGTGGAAGCATCCTTTTCGTGAGGAATGCTGGTATCCCGACAAGCTCCGCCAGAAAAGACACGTCGAAAGAGAGGGCCCTTCGTCACTGGCTATTTGAAGAACAGCGAAGTTCCACTACCCTCGTTGATCAACTAAAAGAACTAAAGAGGATGACAGAGAAGAATGCAATGGAGATTGAGGGGTTCAAGAAAATGCAAGACGCCTCAGCCATGAACTTCCTGAGGAATTATGTTGCATCTAGTCTTCTGATAACTCTACGTCCCCACCTTTGGCCTTGTTGGTAGCACCATGTGATGGTTGATGTGTTGGCCTGTCTGCTAGTTTGATGTGTGGACTTGTGGGCTGGTTTGTTGTGAAACAATGGTAGCAGACTATAGCACATGCAAGGAATTGTAAATTACTGTATGAGATTACTACAAATTGGTTAATGTTGTCATTTCTAATGGGTTTATGTGACGCTTTTGAATCGGGTTCAGTGAAGCTTGTGAAATGGATTCTGTGGCAAAACAATCGCCTCCCCATGGACTAACCACGGTAGCCCACATGGTCTAATAAAAGATGGACACGTGGACGAGCCAAATGCATTACGTGTGGAACACTGTGCACACAACATGTGGGCTTCTGATTACCCGACATGTGGAATGATCCGCCTAGTCACGTGGCTAAATTTCGAAACGCCACTTGGGCACGCAAAAATTGAATATAGACAGATGGGCAAATAAAAAACTATCACGTGGGCAAATAAAATATAGACAGATGGGAAAAGGACAGCACGAAATATGTCCCAATGCAAACCTGACACGTGGTACTATTCTGACCTAACACGTGGTCCTGTAGAAACCTGAAACGTGGAAGTAGCAGTGCATGCCATGTCACTCTAATGGACGCCGGGGTGCTTAATGGCCGTCTGGGCTGTGATGTACGCATATGTAGCCGTCTTATACGCATACGAAAACACTTTGGTAACGACCACATTTTAGTCATGGAAACCCAATCTTCGGCGGCGGTTTCTTTAAAGTGTCATTCGTAAACATGTGTGACACGACTTTCATGACAGTGGTGTTTTGGTCATAGATTCGTCACAGAACTGAAATAGTGATGAATTTCACACCTATATTATGACAAAAACAGTTCATCATGGTAGGTCATATCTCTACTCGTGTATGACGTTTCCCATGCATATGCGAGTTCTTTTCTTGAATGGAATTGATGTCATGTACTCCTAGCAATGCGAATCTGATGTTTCTAGGTTCTTTTTGTAAAAAGTATCTGAGTAGTTGGAGATCCTGTATCTTGTCTAGTTGTTTTTGCGGTAATAATGGGAATAAACTCTATCTTGAGATACATTGTTTTCTGCTCGTTGAAATATTACCGTTGCATTATTACCGTTGGTAATGTATCCATTGCGGTAATTTTGCAACGATAACCATGCGCTTCTAATTAGGCAACCATTAGATCCGATGGGTTCGTTGGGTCACTCGGGCCTTATATATACTTGACTGCTTTCCCAAATTCATACGCAAAAAATTCCCAATTCCTCTGTTCCATAGTTTACTTGAGCCTTTGCCATCCATACGCGAAAAATCCCTAATTCCTCTGTTCCATAGTTTCCTCCGCTGCTGAAACATCCTCAATTTTCCTCGAAGGGAAAATACACAGAATGATGAATAATATAATAGTTCGAAGATCAAACCATCGTATTATCCAGCAATAGTTGATACAGACATACATACTTCGAACAAAAGAGTACAATTAGAAGGGATTACATAAATAGTCCATCATCACACTGGCGGAATCATCAGAGTAGCAGCAGCATCAGGAATAGTTGCAGTAGATGGAAGTACAACAAATCTCCAAAAGAAGCCTGAGCGTAGGAACGAGACGTCTACTCCTCATCGTCATCAAAGTCGTAGTCGGGTTCACCTGCCAAATAATTTTCAGTACGGTTTGTACTGGCCACTCGTCCCACCCTATGCTTTGCTTTTGCTATGTGGTATTTGGTGGATGCATAGGGTATAATCAAGAGACCTATTATTTGGCTGTGGTTTTCTATGCAAGTAGTATCCATCATCATATGATAGTAATTCATCAAGTTTTAACCCATTCTCATCCATCATCATTCCCATCCCATCATCACATGCATCTCACCCTCTCGCACTCGGAGCCTATCTCAGCGGCTAACAGCCGGAAAGGGTAACACCAGGGTGAAGAGAAGGACTCATCTCACTACTCCCGGGAAGCGTAGGTCAAGGGAAAGGCCAATCCGAGGCCGTGGACTATATATAGATTCAAAAACTCTACAGAGCGTGTACTCCTGTAACCACAAGATCACCATCATTAGTGGTTTCCCCTTAGGCTGGTTTCGGCTGCTTTCTAACCGGTGTGACATCCCGGAATACCGCCGGTACACTGAGACTGTGAGACATAGTACCGGGCCCCCGAGGTCACTATGTTGTCTAAGAAGGGTGTGGGTCCCAATGCCCATACCTCCCGACACTATCTGCTATCAACCTAGTAGTAGTGGCACCATCCTAGCTAGTCAGGCATCTGTCTCCCGCTCATACAGGAGCGAGCGGTGAGCACGTAGGTTCCAAGGTTCCAGTTCTTAAGAGATATCAGGTCCTAGGGTGATTAGACAGGATTATCTTCTCATAGGGACTACAACAGTCCGTGCTACAACAACACCTCCTACCTGGGGCCTCGCTCCATGAAGGCTCTCACCCCCGTGATCACCATATACCTCACAATGTACCCGCTACAGGCACCTCTCACGGAGATGCCCAGAACACATCCCCCGGCAAGACTCACCCAAGGCTCGTTGTAGAATCCTGCCCGATCAACTCAAAACCCTCACCACACACCCAAGACACACGCAGCACTCTCCCCGAGTAAAATGGCACCACGTGCCTTAACCATATATCCATACTCCACCACGCATCACATCGCAGATATAAAGCGTAGTAGTAGTAAAGCATCATGAGTAAATAAGCATGCGTCTAGCCTATCAGCGGGTGTGCAGGAGTAAGGTTGCGACAAGGTAAGGGCTACATCAGGCAATTCTATCATGCAACCTATCACAGGTGATATTCGTAAATAAAGCTCTAGCAATCTAGATATTATGCCATGCGCAATAGCATCTACGAGGTTGGGTGGGATGTGGCACCAACGTAGTCGTCACCGAGCTCCTCCTCGTAGTCAAGGTCGTCCTCCTCAAGCGGATCCTCCTCTGAAACCAAATGTAATAGTCGCGTTAGCAATTCCTATAGAGTTAACACAAAACAACAACAACAACATAGCCTTTTGTCCCAAGCAAGTTGGGGTAGGCTAGAGATGAAACCTAAAAGAGGCATGAAAACAAAGAACACATAAATGGTACAAGAAAAAGATTATGGTTCAGGCACGTTAATTGCTAGTTTCCAAGCTCTCCTATCCATAGCTAAATCCTTAGCGATATTCCACTCCTTAAGGTCTCCCTTAACCGACTCATCCCAAGTCAGTTTAGGTCCACCTCTACCTCTCTTTACATTATTGACCCGCTTTAGAACCCCACTACGCACTGGTGCCTCAGGAGGCCTCCGTTGGACATGGCCAAACCATCTCAACTGGTGTCGAATCAATTTTTTCTCAATTGGTGCCACCCCAACCCTATCCCAAATATCATCGTTCCGGACTCTATCCCTCCTTGTGTGCCCACAATACCATCGTAACATACGCATCTCTGCTACACTCAATTGCTGAAGATGTTGCCTTTTTGTAGGCCAACATTCAGCACTGTATAAAATCGCCGGCTGAATCGCTGTCCTATAAAACTTACATTTTAACTTATGAGGCACCCTTCTGTCACAGAGGATGCCTGAAGCTTGACGCTATTTCAACCAACTGGCTAAAATTCTATGCCTAACATCTTCATCAATGTCACCATCCTTTTGTAGCATCGATCCTAAATATCGAAAAGTATCCTTCTTGGCCACCACTTGCCCATCGAGGCTAACGTCTCCCTCCTCATTCCTAGTCACGCTGAAATCGCACCTCATGTACTCGGTCTTGGTCCTACTAAGTCTAAACCCTTTCGACTCTAACGTGTGCCTCCATAGTTCTAACTTCCTATTACCCCCTGCCCTAGTCTCATCCACTAGCACCACATCATCAGCAAAGAGCATTCACCAAGGGATATCACCTTGTATGTCCCTTGTGACCTCATCCATCACCAAAGCAAATAAATAAGGGCTCAATGCCGACCCTTGATGTAGTCCTATTTTAATTGGAAAGTCACTGGTGTCGCCATCACATGTTCAGACACATGTCACCACATCCCTGTACATATCCCTGATGAGGGTGATGTACTTAGTTGGGACTTTGTGCTTTTCCAAGGCCCACCACATGACATTTCTTGGTACTTTGTCATATGCCTTCTTGAGGTCAATAAAGACCATGTACAAGTCCTTCTTCTGCTCCCTATACCTCTCCATCAACTGTCGTAATAAGAAAATTGCCTCCATGGTCGACCTACCAGGCATAAACCCAAATTGGTTTTGGGTCACACTTGTCACTCTTCTTAGGCGATGCTCGATAACCCTCTCCTAGAGCTTCATCGTATGGCTCATCAACTTAATCCCACATTAATTAGTACAACTTTGAACATCTCCCTTGTTCTTGAAGATCGGTACTAATATACTTCTCCTCCATTCTTCAGGCATCTTGTTTGACCGAAAAATGAGGTTAAAGCTTAGTTAACTATACTATCGCTCTGGCACCTAGGCATCTCCACATCTCAATGGGGATACCGTCAGGGCCCATCACTTTACCTCCCTTCATCCTCTTCAAAGCCTCCCCGATCTCTGCCTCCTGAAATCTCCTCACAAAACGTCTGTTGGTATCATCAAATGAGTCATCCAACTCCAAGGTAGGACCCTCATTCTCCCCATTAAACAACTTGTCAAAGTACTCTCTCCACCTGTCCTTGATCTCCTCATCCCTCACCAAAAGTTGATCCATCCCATCCTTGATGTATTTGATTTGGTTGATGTCCCTCGTCTTCCTCTCGCGGATCCTAGCCATCCTATAAATATCCTTCTCCCCTTCCTTTGTGCCTAGTGGCTAATAAAGGTCATCATACGCCTGACCTTTTGCTATACTCACCGCTCGTTTTGCAGCCCTCTTCGCTACTTTATAGCCCTCAATGTTGGCTGCACTCTTGTCATGATGGAGGCGCTTGAACCACTCCTTCTTCTCCCTAATAGCCCTTTGCACCTCATCATTCCACCACTAGGTGTCTTTCGCTTCCCGTTTGCCTCCCCTACTCACTCCAAACACATCCAAAGCCACCTTCCGAACACATGTTGCCATCTTTAGCCACATGTCATCTGCATCTTCTCCTTCTTCCCACAGCCCCTCATCTAGCATCCTCTCCTTAAATGTTTGCGCTGCTTCCCCCCTAAGCTTCCACCATTTTGTTCTCGCAATCTTGGCCCGATTGTCCCGATGGACACGTACTCGAAAGCAAAAATCCGCCACCACAAGCTTGTGTTGAGGGACAAAACACTCCCCAGGTAACACCTTACAATATAAGCAAGCACGTCTATCCCCCTCCTTGCAAGGATAAAGTTGATCTGACTTAGGTATTGTCCGCTACAAAAGGTCACTAGATGGGATTCCCTCTTCTTAAAGATGGTGTTCGCTATCAACAAATCGTAGGCCAACGCGAAGTTCAAAACATCCTCCCCCTCTTGATTTCTACTACCATACCCGAAACCCCCATGCACCCGCTCGAAACCTACATTAGTCGCACCCACATGACCGTTGAGGTCTCCTCCTATGAAGAGTTTCTCGCTGATAGGCACAGTACTAACCATGCTTTCGAGATCTTCCCAAAACTGCCTCTTGGTGCTCTCTCAAAGACCTACCTGTGGGGCATAGGCACTGATCACATTCAGAGCCAAATCTCCAACTACCAACCGGACTAGGACATAGAGGTCATTTTTATGAAAATTTGGACACTTGGTTCATATTTTTCAGAGTTCGTATGAATTAGTTATGAATTTTTGAAGGCTAATCTATTTTCTAAAAAAGAAAAAGGGCGGATTAATCAGAGGCTGACATGTGGCGGCTTCTGATTGGTCCATGTGGCACTACGGGTCCAGCAGTGGTGACGTAGTGCCGACGTTATGCTGACGTCAGCGCGGGTCCGGCGGCTCAGCCACTAACAGATGGGGCCCGGGGTCAATGGTCACTGACATATGGGCTCGGGGTCAACGATCAACGTTGACCGTTCAACGGTGAACGCCGACCGGGCCTCGACTGGGCCTCTGCGGGCCTGGGTAGGGCCAGATCTAGGCCAGGTTGGGCCGGCCTGGCCCGGACACGTGGCAGGCAACAGGGTGGTCCACGTGGTCCCATGGGCTCCTACTGGGCCGAGTCTATGGCTCTTGGCTCCGTGAGCCTAGTGCATGGTGGACCAGAGACTGGCAGCCCACGTGGCCTTCGCCTGTAGGTCCAGCATGGACCTATGGTGGACTTGGTCCATGGGCAGGGGGAAAAATTCTCCTCTTCTTACTTACGCGCGCGCGACAGGGCACGGTGAGTCGCCGGCAGTGCGCAGGTGAACCGCGCCGGTGGCCGGCTTCGGCTAGGTGGGGCAACAACTATGGCGGTGCGGGGCTTGCTGAACTCTCCTATGGGAACTCGGCCGGCTTGCGGTGCCTTGGCCAGCCAGTGCGCGCGCGGCGGCGGCATCCAGCGGCATTGCCATGGCGGCAAGGTGCAGCAGCACAGCGAAGGGGCAGTTAACATGCGCGCAGAATTCATGAAGCCTGGACAAGCACAGACGCGGCTCCAATTGAACCGAGGTCGATTAAATGGTCGGCATTGATGGCGGCGGCGGTGGCCACGGACTCCGGCGGCGGCGATTTCTTTCGCCTGAGCTCGAATCAGGCATCATCTTCCCCCTTTCCTACATGTGGAGCAGCTGGGAGCTCCATGATTCTAATTTCGTGGTTAATGGGGCACAGTGGGGCACGCGCGGCCAGATTGGCCACAGTAGTGCTCTGGCGGCTGGGACGCCATGGCGACCGAGCGGCAGGCAAAGCGCGCCCACCCTCACTATGGTCACCAGTCTCGCAAACGTTGACATATAGGCATTCTACACCACGGTGGACTCTAAGGTGGGGTTAATGAAGCCTATCGATGAGTAAAGGACGGGAACATGGGGGTCGAGCTGGGCGACGGCCATGGGGTCGAGCTGGGCGACGGCCATGGGAATGAGCAGGCGAAGCTCACCTGCGTGTGGTGGTGCCTGGCGGCTCGTGGTGCAGTGGTGGTGACAAAGCGGCGGCTTGGTGAAGGAGAAGCAGAGCGGCACGTCGGTGGTGTAGTCGTTGTAGTCGAGCAGGGCCGCCGGGTCCTCCTCCGGCGAGCACCGGCGGTGGCGCGCGGACCTCCGCTCCTCCTTGCCTTCTGCTCCTCCTCCCTCTCCTCTCCTCCTTCTTAGGCAGATGAGCAGCGAGGTGGCCACCAAGGTTGCAGCTAGGTGGCTGGGAAACCCTAGCGTGCCGGCCCACGGCTTTTATAGCCGGGGCGACGACGGCCATGGCTGGCATAAACGGCGCAGATCAGTGATACCGATCGGGCGGCAGGGTAGCTTCGAGCTTAGGTTTAGGGTTTGTACAGTGCGGCAGCGAAACGGACGGCATCGCATGAGGCACTGGCGTTGGCGGACAGCCGAGACGCGCTGCGCCATTTTTGGTGTATCGGACAAGATGGCAGAGTGAGCAGAATAGGTAAAAGGTGGGGGCTGACAGGTAGGTCCCACCGGTAGTGATAGCGGCGAAAGGCCCGGGCGCGTGGTGCTTGGCGAGCCACCTTGCTAGGTCGGCTGGCCTTGATGGGCCATGGAGCGGCGCGCGTGGGCGTGGTAGGCCGCGGCTGTGGGCGACCGGGCGCGCAGCACTGGTGACGGCCTTGCTGGGCCGCGTTGGCCAGCTGGGCCATGGAGCAGCGTGCGTGGGCGAGGTAGGCCGTGGCTGTGGGCGACCAAGCGCGCAGCACTGGCGACGGCCTTGCTGGGCCGCGTTGGCCAGCTGGGCCACGGAGCGGCGCATTCAAGCGAGGCAGGCCACAGCGGTACAGGGTGGCAGACTGGGCCGTGGGGCGTGCGGGTTGAGCAGGCCGGCCTGGCGGCTTGGGCTGGGTTGGCTGCTGCTCTAGGCCACTTTGGCTTTTTCTTTTTACCTCCCTTTTTAAATCTCTTTTCCATTTCTTTCCAAGCCTCATGCCATGACTTGATCTTATTAATAAGAAATGTTAGTGACCAAGACATGTACTTGGTGGGTCCCCTAGGGTCTCATGGGGTTGTTGGATGCCATGTCCATGGTTAGTGATACATATATACACATGTGATATAAAGGGTTATTGATTTTATTATCAACACATAAAATCAATAAGAAGCAAATCACACTTTGTCATTAAAATGCAAATGCTTCATCTAACCTTAGGTGCAAATTGTGTAATAACTAGTGGGTTTCCTACATGATACTCACCAACCATTGGTTATTTTAGAAAAAATTTTGCTGGTTGTGATTTTTGGTGTTGGGAATTTTAGGGATGTTACAGCTGCCTCCAAAACCTAGCTTTTCTTCTCCTCTGTTCTAAATCTTTTGTCATTCTCGAGCTAATCCATCCTCCTCTTGGGATCAAATGGCTGGTTCAAGGTCCAAGAGTAAGGCCAAGGCTGCTGAGGTAGATGAAGAAACAACTCTGCCTGTCATTGATAATGAAGATTTTCTGAAGATGCGTTTTTTGTAGAAGTCGTGGCCGCCGACGATGGCAATGGATTTGGAGTTGCTTGCGGAGCGAGGTATGCTTCAAGACAAGTCGCTCTCTTAATATGACTTGCCTAATCAGCATGACATCCCTGCTCCTTCCTCCAATCAAACTATTCTCTTTGTTGCTCTTGTCGCTGCCAGACTTTGCTTCCCTCCTTCTGATTTTCATCTCAAGTTCCTCCAGTTCTTTGGTATCCAGCTTTTCCATCTCTCCCTAAATGGGGTTCTTTATCTTTCTAACCTTGTGCACCTTTGCGAGGTGTACCTTGGGGTTGCCCCCAATCTTCTTTTTTGTCATTTCTTCCGCTTGAAACTAGATTCCAGGACTTCTCCTTTCGGGTGTTGCATGATTCAGTGCCGCTAGGGGAGGAGTGTTGAGTCCTTTACTCTTTCCTTGTTTGATAAGATGGTATAGGCTGACAAATGGTTCTATGTCCCAAACCTTTCGCTTATTTCTCTTTTGATCTTTCTGTCTTCTCTATTGATTCTGATATCTGGTCCCAAAAGCTTTCCAAAGATGAGCTTGCGGCCATCCAGCCTCTTCTTACTCACCTTCGATTTGTAAAAGAGAAAGGGCTTACTGGCCATAGGGTGGTGGCCGGGTTCCTTCGTCTCCTTGTGCAACCTCTCATGCAGAGGAGCATTTGGGTTTTGAGTACACCGGTGTTGATGATTCATCTCGGATCAAGCCGGGTGTAAAGTTGACAGAAGAAGAGGTGGAGCAGCGTATGAAGAAAATTCTTGCTAAAGTCCCCTACTTCGCTCCTCTTATTGAAGAATAGCATTCAGACAACCCGCCTCCTGCGGTGAGTTTCTTCCTTGTTTTCTGTACATTAGAGTTCTTTTTATCTACGTGTGCTGATGACTTGTTGCTTCAATTTTAGGGATTTGGCTGGAGTTTTGTGATTCGGCTTGCTACTGATGCTGAGGCAGATCGTGTCGAAGGTGGGGGCAAGTTGGTTCTTCTGCTGCTCCTAGAAAAAGGTTTGTTTCTCCTGATCTCGATTTCTCTTCTGTTCGTGAGGGCCAATATCGACTTTTGCCCTATCAGTCGCATTGTTGGTGTCTCTTAATGTCGTTGTTAGAATTGGTATATCCTAGCAACA
>CM041633.1:31128904-31238247 GCA_023333625.1 Bothriochloa decipiens
AGGCTTACCCGTCCCTAGGGTCCTTCTAGTAGAGCAACCACCACAAGGATGGACGACGCACCCACAAACTAACTTGATCAAGACTAAATTAAAGCAGAACCCATCACCTCAACTTAGCCCTAGGTCTAAACATGTATGTATAATAGAATAAGCATAAAGTTCTATGCACAAAAGAACTTAGCTCCAATTTCATAACAAAGCTATATAGATAGAATAAGAACAGGAACATAGAAGGATTCTTCAAAGTATTCATACCAAAGCTCTTCCTTCTTGAGATCCTTGCTCTCCTTACAAGGCTCCTTGCCAAACTCCTACTACTACATCCTAAAACTACTAAAGAGAACAGAAGTGAGGGAGAGAGGCTTCTTGTGTGGTGTGTGTGTAGAGTGTGCCTCCTCCCCTCCTCTTATAGCAGCCTGAAGGTGGTCTGGGGGTAGAATAATAAAACCGAGCAGTGCACCGCCCTCTTGGGCATTCAATGTATCGACACTGCGAGACCGGGCTCAAACCAACTCTAGAATGCACCGGCCGGACCAGCAAACCGACTCTACAGTGCGTCGGCCGGCCCACCTGGGCCAGCCGGCCCATGGCGGGCTCTCTTAGCCCCATATTTTGCCATTAGATGCTGGGCCTTTCAGATAGCTTTCCAACACTTGTTAAATCATCCAAATCAGAGTTCGGATGCATCTGAGGCATTCGTTTTACCCGGGCCTGTTCGTGCATCGTGGGTTTGGCCTGAGGTTGCCTCAGTTGGGCTATCTTCCCTTGATTTGGCAAATACACTTTCCTGAAAGGCGCCTTTTTACTGTATTGCCTGCAAAGTGTCACAACTTCCAGTACAAGTGGAATTCTATTAGTAGTAAAGGTATATGTGTGTAAAAATATATTGTTCTCCCCTTTTTGGTTCTAAGTTGGCAGTATTAAATAGTCATTAATGACTACCAACAAGATCCCCCAAGCTTGGCATTGGTTGTTAATTAGGAGTTGCTTCTATGTCGATTACATTTCAAGTGTACCAGATTTATAACAAAGTTTCCTACCTTTCTTTGAATGAATCAACGTGCTATCCACCCTACTATTATCTTGAAACAAATGGGGCTTATTAGCTATCTCAAGTCTTGGGCAATTACAAGATAGAACATATTCCCAGACATAGCTTATCATTAATCCTAAGATCAACTATCTTTCCGAAGGTTTTGAAAATTTTACAAAAGAAAGCAAAGTTCCTCAAACGATTCTCTCGATCGCTCAATGTGTATGATTACCACACCAAAGACATTGTGCCTTCTAATCAAACCTACTACTAAGGCTTTTTGAGTGGAGTTCAAGGCAGGTATGAAAGTGGGCATACTTGCATCACATATATTGCTAAGTCAAAAACCGAACCACAAGGAGATACAAGTCATACACTTTGATTCTAAGTGTGTGGAATGAAAGATGGTTCCTAATTTTAAGTATTTTTGGTACTCCATGCATCATGACTCTCTTTATTGGATGGATGATTAGGAAGAGTATGGGCTACGAACGAAAGTGCACATAGGTTTTTTGTTTGAATAGGGACTTGGATTTTCTTTCCTGTTGGTTATTGCCTGGATTTTTTTCTCATGCCCCTTGACATGGATGTTTATTTTTTCTTATGCCCCTTGGCACAATTTTTTTAAACATAGCCCACATCCTTGATTTGGCATATGAAGAATTTTTTTGGATGGAGAGATGTCATGATGGAAATGCGAGGAGTAATTTTCTGAATAAGGAATGCGCGGCTCTCGAGGTAAGAGTCAGCATTTTTATTTTGGTGGATGGACGCGCAACTCTCAGGGTAAGAGTTGGCATATTTTTGGTGGATGAAAGGGTGCATGTTGGGCGCAACTCTCAGGGTGAGAGTTGGCTTTTTATTGGTGGGTGCATGTGAATCTCAATCATGGGTGCATGACCATAATCTCACTAAGGTCACAAAAATTTGACCTAACTCAATGTTCCATAAGCAACATATGACTAAAAGGTTTGCATAACTGAAAACATGTCATATGGCCTTGGTAGGTATTTCATAATCATTGAGAAACTTTTGTTTTTGAATATTTTTAAAATAAAACTCCAAATGTCAAGTCATACTCCGAACAAAGTCATAGCGTAGTCTATGGCACTATATCATATCAGGCAATAACATAGACAAGATCAAGCATGTGCAACCCACTAGTTCAAATTTTTAGCATGAGATATTTTTAGCTGATAAACCCAAACTTTAGAGAAAGCTCGTTTATAATGTAGGTACAATAGAACCATAAAACAGAGTAACTATTCATCATTTCAACAAGGGTAGAACTAAATATTTCCAAAAACACATATATAGAGTGGAATAACATTGTTTTTTATCATATCTCATCATTCTATAAGATAATCATTTTATTCCAAGAAGTTTGAGATATGAGTTACCTTTGCGGGAGTCCTCCCCCAAGCTAGATTCTCACTTACCTTTATTGATTTAGCTTGAAATGTCGCTAGCTTGTGCATGTTGTGGTCTGATTCATGGCATCCTTTGAGCATGCTAGGACGCTTCCCTCCCTGAAGCTTGTCTTTATGGTGACCTCAAGATAACAGGACAACATACTAGGGGTTGAAAGGTCCATTTTATGAAAATTATTATTATATTTTGGTTCACCAAACAAGTTTTCATCTCCATTGTCATCTCAAGACTTACCCTTATAAAATTTATATACTCCTACAGGGGTTAGTTCATATGATCAACCAAAATCTATACTAGCAACTTTGGTACAAAAATCAAACTCGACTCCATGTCTAATTCAATTTAGGTAGGCATAGCTAACCTAAGCACCACGCTTAATTTAGCAAGCCTATGGGAGTATGATCATCAATTTCATGACCAATATTCCAAGCCAAAACATACCAGCATAGAGAAAGGAAGCATGACAAGATAACCAAGATTCATCCAATAGAGGTAAAACAATGAAAGGTGAACAAGAGAACCATATGATAATTTATTTTATCACTAAACTTTTGTTTCACCAACTTTTATTCAAACTCAAAAAAGGCTAAGATAAAAGCAGGGTAAAACATGCCTTGGTTTATCTCCAAGATATTACTTCTATTGTTTATGGTGCCATATAACAAAGAAGCGTGAATGGTCAAGCTAGAGACAAGTATGGGTAATGGAGTTCGTGAACATTACATTTGCATACCTGAGTGTTTATTCCGACAGCATACAAGGATGATGTGTTGAAGTTGTTGTTGCAGTTTGCATGATAACTTTTCCCAGGTGAACCTCTAGGCCAGGCCATTTTCATGGCTTAGTGTGAATGGGCCATGGCCTTGATCGTAGTAGCAAAGGCGTGGAGGTGAGCCCTTCTTGTTTGTGATGACAATGCTGGGTAGAGTGAGGCAGCCCACAGGTGTTCTTCTTGGATATGTGGGGCCAGCCTGCTCCTTCTCTCTCCTCCAATTATTTATTTTCTATCAATTTTTTCTCTCCTTTTTTTGCATATATATTTTTTCTCTTCTTTTTTTCTTTTCTTTTTTTTAATGCACTTCTCTTTTGTTGTTTTTATTCTTTCTTTTCCCTTTTTTTATTTTTTATAGTAGAGCTGACATCATTATTCATTTTTTTCCGATGACCTTTGCTCTGGCAGAACATGTGGCAAGGCTATCACCATCCTCCCCCACACACTTAGACTCTTATGAAAAAGTCAAATGTACAGGGTCAGGGTCTCC
This sequence comes from Bothriochloa decipiens, assembly GCA_023333625.1. NCBI lineage: Eukaryota > Viridiplantae > Streptophyta > Magnoliopsida > Poales > Poaceae > Bothriochloa > Bothriochloa decipiens. The sequence goes on from CM041633.1 coordinate 31,132,631, forward strand.
TCTTGAATTTGTTCCATCATCAAAGATCATCAAAGTGTGCCGTTGATGTTGCTCTCATGTTCTCAAGCTTCGTATGCCCTTTGTTCTTTAACCTACAATGGTTAGTGAAAAGAATACCCGAAGGTGCAAACTTACTTGGCAACATGCCCTTACATTTATTGAAAAGGAAAGTTTTTTATTTCATTTTTTTAAAGTAACAAAAGGACATGAGAGTGAAAGATACATGTTACCTTGTTGCGGTCCTCCCCCAAGCTAGCTCAAAGCCAAAGGATCAGGGTTGTACCCTGCGTTTCTGGTTCTCCTGCATGGTTATGATCCGGTAGATCACAAGGGATCTTACCCTTCCCTAATGATTACCGCATTGGAAAATATATGCAAAATATATGCAGGAAGCAACAAATGACCTAGTTGGTTTTCAAAATTTTATTAAACATTATTATCCAACGGGGGACATTTAAAATTTGTCAAAAAAATTTGAAGAATGACGTGAAAGGAAATTATATGAGATAAGCTTTTTTTTAAAAAAGGATTTTGAAAATATATTTTTTATAAAGATCATTTTATTTTTAGAAAATTGAAACTAATTTTTTAATACATTTTAAAATATATTTTTTTAGAAATCATTTTATAAAATATTTTTTATTGATAAATAAAATAACTCCATGTTATTTTTTTTCAAAGTTTACACTTAGAAATTTAGGAACAGTGATTAAACATGTCGTTTAATCAAAGAAAGCAATTTAATCCAAGCTTCATGCTTAAATTAAAAAGCCTATGAAGATATGATCATGCACCAACCATACTTCAAACCATCATGCTTCATGCAAAACTTTTGAAAACAAACTACATTATTAAAAAGATTTATTTTCTTTTAGCAGAAATTATTTATTTTTATATTTTATAGAAGATAGCTCATGACTTGCAAATTATTTTCTTTGCAATAAATATTACTATATATTGAAATAGATAAATATTTATATATATTTTATAAGCTTTTTGAAAAACATTTTACTAAATGTATTTTTGTAAAACCAAATTACTTTTTTGTTTTATTTCAAAATATGTTTTTTAGGTAACCAAAAGAAATATATTTTTTCTGAGATGAACAAGGACTACTACACAAACATATTATCAAGAACATGTCCAACTAAAATGTTTTAACCAATGCCTTCCTCGGCAACGGTGCCAGAAATGCTTGTTGGCGTTTCTTAACGTCGTTGTTAGAATTGGTATATCCTAGCAACAACACAAAGAAACACCAAAAGGTATTTTGTAGCATTTACAGAACAAGTCCGTAAGCGCATAAAAATACCATCGTAGCATTTCACGCGGAAGTATTCAGGGTATCATTATTTATATTTTCCCAAAGGAAGGCATGGTATAAAAGAATATAACAGGGACATGGACAAGATAAAATGACTGCATAGTAGACCAAAGTTCATAACATAGGTAAACAGGATAGGTATATGGATAACTTGACACACACTCGAGCCCTCTCAAGGATAAAGGTAAAAGAAAGAATAAAGAATAACCTAAACTGGAGTAGGCATCCCTGAATAACTATGTTAAGATAGCAATCACATAAATACATCCTTGTTATATAGGGTCAGAGATTCTAAGTTAAGATAGTATGGTCGCTGTTGATCTACTTTGGGCACCGGGGTGCACCTGGTCTACCAGGCGATACCGGTATACAGCTCTACACCAAACCCGGACGTGGGGAATTACAAAGGACGGACAGGACAAGGTCACTCCCTGCCGCCTACCACCTCAACCGTACGAGAAAGGAGCAAACGAAGGTAGCTCTAGCCTAGACACCACGTCTAAGCTATCGACTACTACTCTAGCGTGACGTCAAGGCTTACCCATCCCCCGGGTCCTTCTACTAGAGCAACCGCCACAAGGATGGACGACGAACCCACAAACCAACTTGACCAAGACTAAATCAAAGTAGAACCCATCACCTCAACTTAGCCCTAGGTCTAAACATGTATGTATGATAGAATAAGCATAAAGTTATATGCGCAAAAGAACTTAGCTCTAATTTTATAACAAAGCTATATAGATAGAATAAGAACCGAAACATAGAAGGATTCATCAATGTATTCATACCAAAGCTCTTCCTTCTAGAAATCCTTGCTCTCCTTACAAGGCTCATTGCCAAACTCCTACTACTACATCCTAAAACTACTAAAGAGAATAGAAGTGATGGAGAGAGGCTTCTTGTGTGGTCTGTGTGTGTGGAGTGTGCCTCCTCCCCTTCTCTTATAGCAGCCTGAAGGCGGTTCGGGGGTAGAATAGGAAAACCGAGCAGCGCACCGCCCTCATGGGCATTCAATGTACCGACACCGTGAGACTTGGCCCGAACTGACTCTGGAGTGCGCCGGCCGGCCCACCTAGTCCGGCCGGCCTATGGCTGGGTTCTCTTGGCCCCATCTTTTGCCATCGGATCGTGGGCCTTTCACATAGCTTTCCAACGCCTGTTAAATCGTCCAAATCGGAGTTCGGATGTATCTGAGTCATTCGTTTTACCCGGGCCTGTTCGTGCATCGTAGGTTTGGCCCGAGGTAGCCTCAGCTGGGCTATCTTCCCTTGGTTTGGCAAATATGCTTTCCCGAAAGATGCCTTTTTACTGTAGATATTCCTTGTACTTGGTGTATTTCCTGAAAGTGTGACAACTTCTAATACAAGTGGAATTCTATTAGTAATAGAGGTATATGTGTGTAAAAATATATTATTCTTCCCTTTTTGTTTCTAAGTTGGCGGTATAAAATCGTCGTTAACGACTGCCAACATGCATCCCAAGATTCTTGAAATGTATTTTGATTCCAGGAGAAAGAGGGCGAGAACAAAGGTTAATCCTAGGGTTTCATCAATTAGCCAAAACCAAACTAGACTTTCAACCGCGGCGATTTACGAACCGTGTATTCATGGTCCAAACATGCATTTTACTTTGTACCGTGTGGGGAACGAATAGAGTCCTAGTCAAAAGGAGTGGTCGTGGCGAAGGAAGGAAGAAAGAAAACAAGGGTCACGTGGAGTGGATAATGACGAGTATAACGTTGTAACATCCAAGTGATGGGGAAGGTGTAAGGGAAAAGAGTGGGACCAAGCCATGGGTGATCTAGACAAGGAGCGCGACACAAGCTAATGTGCACACAACCTTTCCTGGCTCCAGCTCTTCGCCAGCTGCCACTATAAGGAAGTTTTCAGTTGGTTCATACTTTTATTCTTTAGCAAGCGTAGCTAGTTTGATTGGTTTCATCCCTAGCTTGCAACAACTACTTAACTGTTTCTTTATCATTAGCTTTAACAAGCTTCTTTCGCTTAGAATATTCTAAGTCTATTTTTCCAATTTGTCAAGGTATGAGAGTGCTTTGGTCGACAGGAACAGTTAGGGAATAGGGAACACGAGCACGATAATGGAAGTTGATCGCATATTATATTACAAATAAAAGGGTTGATCCTGAGCTTATTGAAAAACGGGGGCTTCTCACGAGCGAGCGGGACAATTTTGGATCAACAAGGACAAAGCTAGGCTATCCTCGGCAAAGAACCAAAGGAATTTTCAAATCCTTGAATCGATAGACTTTCGTACAGCGGTAAGCTTTTTCTTGGCTACCCCTATGCCTATATGGGGTAAACAAAACAACAACGGTTTCCTTGTATGGCACTGCTCAATCCAAATACCAGCTACTATACCCTTTTTCAAATACAGGAAGGAGGATACATGGTATGTCAAATGTGATCATACAAGCACTAAAAGATCGGATCTCATCAGAACCCGAAAGGCTATTCATGGTTAGGTGAGAGTAGTGACAGGATGGGTGACCTTCTTGGTTAGGTGTGACCTCCTACTAAATCCAAGTGTTGCATTTCCTTTTTTGTTTCTTCTTTAAGAAATTTCTATTGTCCATGCCTTTTCCTTCATTTTTATCGTTCGATGCGCCTGCTCGGTGCTGGCGAGCGTTCGCGTTGGTTTATGTACTGTGGAATTCTCGATCAAAACTTGTATTTTACTTTTGTACGACATGGTGGGAAGGACTCGAGTCCTAGTTAGACAGAGTGGTCGTGCCGAAGGAAGAAAGAAAACAACGGTCACACTGAGCGGACAATGGCTAGTATAAGGCGGCAATGAGCAAGTGGCGAGGATGCCAGAAGGGAAAGCAGTGGGCCCAAGTCATGGAGCACAATATAAGAGGAAGGAGGACGCATGGTATGTGAGATGCAATCATACAAGCACTAAAGCAACAGTCTCAACATAATTCCAAAGTTAAGTGTGCTTAGGTGAGAGTACTGGTATAACTGAGATTGGTGACCTCCTAGTAACTCCTCGTCATGCAATCCCTATTTAATTTGTTTTGGCCATGCCTTTTCCTTCATTTTCATATGCGCCCTTTCTTTGCTAGTGAGCTTACCACATCGGTTTACGTACCATGACATTTGTAGTCGAAATATGTATTTTACTTCGTACAACACGAGGAACAAACCGAGTCCTAGTCAGACGAAGTAGTCATGGTGAAGAAAGTAAGGAAGACAGAAAACTAGGATCACACCGATTGATCGGGCAATGGCAATTATAAGGCGGCAGCATCCAAGTGATGAGGAAGGCTGAAGGGAAAGAAGTGGGCCCATGTCATAGGAGGGCTAGACATGAACAAAGGCGTGGCATAAGAGGAAAAAAGGCGCATGGTATATTTGTTATGACCATATAAGAACTAAAGCACCGGATCTCATCAAAACACTAAAAAGATAAGTTTGCTTGGGTCAAAGTAGTACTAGGATAGCTAGATGACCTCCTAGAAAGTTCTCGTGTTGCATTCTTTTTTGTTTATTTTTAAATTGTTTTGACCATGCCTTTTTCTTGGTTTCATCGTTCGTGCGCCCGTTCGTGCCAACAAACTTACCGTGTCAGTTTATGTGTTGTCACATTCATGGTCGAAACATGTATTTACCATAGAAAAAAATAGCGCGCTATACCGCCGAAATAGCGCCACTATAGTGTCTAGAAGCGGCTATCGTAATGCTCATTAGCACGCTATATCATCGAATAGTTTCAAAATAGTGCCGCTATATCGTTTTGGCTAATCTCCCGCTAAATTCTGTAGCCCGTGATTTTTTTCATGGTATTTACTTTGACGACAAGCGGAGCAAATCGAGTCCTAGTTGGATGGAGTGATCGTAGTGAAGGAAGGAAGAACAAAAAAAAGGTCACACCTGAGTATACATATAAGGTGACAGCGTCCAAGTGACCAGGAAGGCGGAAGAAAAAGCAGGGGCCAGACCAACGCTAAAGTATCAGATCTCATTTTAAATGTGATTGGTCAAGTGTAGTACTAGACGAAATGGCTTGTGGTCTATTGGTAAGACGGTGAAGTAGGATGCTACCACCAGGGATCAAATCCTGATGCTCGTATCTTTTTCTGGAATTTTTTCAAAGATTTACCGGCGTTATGCGTCAAGTGCTAAACGACGTTTCTGTCGACAACGTGGTGTCAGTAGTGCCTTCGGAAATCTTCACATCTGTTAGGTGCTCAGTCCTTCGAAGATGCTTATAGGGGTAGGGTTTGCGTACGTGTGTTTATAGGGATGAGTATGTGTACGTGTTGTAGACACATTGTACTGTGCAATTTAAAAAGAGTATAGTACTAGGACGATGGATGACCTCTTAGAAAATCCTCGCGTTGTATTCGCTTTGTTGTTTGTTTTTTATAGATTTGGTCATGGCTTAGTCATAGTTTCTTTATTTTCGTCGTTCGATCCATAGATTTCACAAGTAAAACGACAAAAAGGTACACCATATCATATATGAGAACGAGAATCGTACATACAACACATGTATATCGAGAAACAAGTACAAAACTAATGCCGTCATACTACGGCCATTTATTGTTATTTTAAACGATGGATCTGTTACAAGAACTATGTTCGATGAAGTTGAGCACGCATTCACGTCCGCGTAGCGTAGAACATGAACCAGATAGCTTAGTGCTGCCCCGGAAGTTTGTCCTTGATCTTGTCCATGAGGCCTTTTTCTCCGGTTCCCTCTGTGCCGTGCGCACCAGTGGCCGTCATCCCGACGTACTCCTGCTTCCCAGAGGCCGTGTCCTGCCGGTTGTTGTCCTTGTGGCCTCCGGGCAGCTTCTCCTTGATCTTCTCCTTGATTCCTTTCTTTCTCCTCCCGCCCATGCCATCATCCTCAGACTGTGCCGTTTTTTTTTTTTGTTGCATGAATGGTAGCCATCAGAAATTCAGAACCATTAATACCCGATACACATGCACCAACACAACGCGCGAGACTGCGCTAGCTAGAGAGAGGCGGCGGAACGTACCGAGCTTGAGGTGGAGGAGCTGCCAGAGTGGCGCAGGAGGCCATCGGTCTTGTGGTCCTCCCTCATGGGCTGGACCTGCTCGCCGGCAGCACCGTGGCCTCCCGTCCCGGTGGCAGCGTGCCCGGCCACCGGGTTACCGTAATCGTTGCCTTGTTTAGTGGCATGACCGTGCTGGCCCTGGTACTCCATTCTAGCTATATATGTACTTAGCCGCTCGGCACTCGTGTCCCTTTCTTGCTTATAGACTGCTTTTCGATGAGATGTGTTCCATGCAGTGGAAAGTTTGACGGGTATTTATATTGGCCGGAGATTGGCCTTCAGTATTTTTTTTTTAGAGAAGAAAAAAAAAGTTAGAGGACACGGTAGGGGGTACCTGTACTTGCATAGTCTCTCGGCAGGTAAGGGTAGTTATCGTGGATATGAAGCGCGGGAGAGACGACGTGTGCATATTACGCGGCTCTGTCGGCGCCACGTACGTACCGGCGGGAGCTATAGGTTATTCTGTAAGGATGATTGGGCTAAGACACTGGACTCATTTGTCCATATACTCTTCCTGATTGATGATTCCATAATGATCCATTGTGAATTTGGGATGTTATTAAGCATCATATATGCTCGAAGTGTTGTGAAGAGGTGCCCAGCCCTTTTTGAGAAAGGCAAAAACATATTAAGGCTATGTTCGTTTGATCCGCAAAGGGGATTGTGGGAGATTGAGAATTAAATTCCATACAAGCTAAAATCCCTATCAACCCTCTCCAATCCCCTTCAACCCCTTTGATTCTGAAATCAACCGAACAAGGCATAAAGGTGTCTAATGGAGAGGAGCCAAACTGACACCATATTCCACGAGAGTGATACAAATAAAGGGGCGTCAGAAAGAAAACATTTGTCCTTGAAACATTGTCTACCATATTCACCAGGAGAAACCACAAGAAACAAAACGAAAAATCTTTCGGTTTTCATATCTCAAAAGTAATCAAACCGCCAATGAACTTTAGCAACGGACGCATTTCTTTTAGAGAGGAAAAATGGTTCCACTACAAGTCCACCTTTTGAAATCATTTTTTAAAGAATGGTAGGATTCATGACCACCTCCAAAAATGCTCCTACCTTTATATGCGACAAGATGTAAAGCGGCTTCAAGAAATCAATTTCTAGAAGGTGATGGATCTAGTGTCATATCGTGAAACCTATTTCTAGAGGTGGCGCGGTATCTAGAGTTGTCTCTAAAAATATGTGTAGCATACTAAAATTTATAACGTGTAGTCACCGAATGAAGAAGCAACTAAAATCAAAGCTGTAGATCTCAACAATATTTACAACTTTTAAGCATTGACCTTTTTTATTTAAATTTGTTTAGTCTCGAATATTTATTTAATTTAAAAATGCAATGAAGTGAATACAAGGAGAATGTTTTTACCCTTTACTCGTGAATGAGTTTGCAGTGTAGTGGTTAGCAAAGGAATATGCGGTCAAGAGTTCAAGCCTTCGTGACTGCAGGTGAAAAATCGTGACTTGAGGCGGATCCGGGTTTCGAAGAAAAAGTCTCGGTACATGCTTTTCAACTGCCTCTACCAATGTTTCGTGTCACCAAAACTGATGCCTGACCACACCATGCTTAGTTTTTTTTTAACAAAAGTCTCCCAAAATCATTCCAAGAGTAACTCCAACGGTTTTACAAATAGGATTAGCATTCTTGTTTTTATAAAAAAAGTCTATAAATCTCCTATCCAACGGTTTGACAAATGGGTTTAGCATTTTTAGCAATTTGACAAACACCGGGTGATATTTGGCATATATGCCAAACTGCAGTTCGTTTGGCAATCGCCCTCGCGCGCTATGCTCACGGGATATTTTCCCCTCGTACGCACAATTTTTAGTTTTGCCAAGTCTAAATGCAAAACAGTTGAAGATTGACTCTTTTTACCTTTGCCATATTAATTTGAGAACTAGCAAATACCATATTTTGCCAAACAAAAAATATAACACCGTTGGAGTTTGCTCTAAGATGGGTAAGGCCTTTAGAGCATGTCCAGAAACACTTTCTATAGCTTTTACTGAAATCCAGTTTTGTGTTCAGAAAAGATAATGTGCGTCATGTTTGATCAAATCTCTACAACTAAAACATATAGAATGTCAACGTCTACCTGGTAGTACCAAAACCACTCTGCAATACATGCCTACTCGGCGCATAAAAAGAAATTCTCGCAATCAAAGAAAAGAAATAATCACCAACTGCGGTTATCATGAGCTGCATGCAAGGAATCATGGACTCGCATCCACATATTTCTATTTTTTTTAAATTATGCAAGACAATCTGCAACACCCCAAATTTTGCATTTTTGAAAAATTGAGTAGAATGATTTATTTATGTATTTTTGTGCTCATGAAACATAGGAAAATAATATTTTTCCTTAAATTAAAATTTGTCTTAAGGCTTAAAAACATTGTTGGTGCATACATGCTGGTGCATTGGTATTTTTGTTTTGAGTGATTTTGTTCTGAAACTCCAAACTAAAATGAAATCCTTCGCACTTTCTCAAATCAGTCTCTAGTAGCTGGACCTATCTGTTTTTGTTTGTTTTGTTCCTCGTACCTTCTGCTTTGGCGTAATGAAATAATCTAAAGAAGCAAAGCACTTAGGACACTCCTTTTTTTCCTTGGGCCAGCTCAGGCCAGAGCCCACACGCGCAGGGCACAGCGCTCTCCCCCGCTCTGTCTCTCTGCCATCGTCGCCCCGCACCCCTCTCATTGACGCACTGCGCCCACATGTCGGTCTATTGCCATTTAACTATGAACATATTCTAATTTTTAGATGCTCCACAATATCTTCTTATAAGCTCTAAATAGTTTATTTAGGTTACTCATGTTTCAAAATGTCTCTGAGAATTTTTTCTAAATTTTTGGAGCCTTCGGAGTATTTTTTGTGGCTTAAAAGTCAATTCTAAACTTTTCTAGAATTATTTTATCCATGAAATTAATCAATTTCGAAAATAATAAAGTCTCCCAATTTTTCTGACACCTAAAGGCCCATGTCTCTATTTACTAATGGGCTTTCATAATTAATTAGGCCTATTAGTAAAGGTGGAGGGTGCAATATCAATTAGTACCATATTGCTAGTTGACGTTGACGTAGGGAGTTTTCCGCCCTATATATTTGTACCAACCCCTTGGCCAAAGCACATCATAATTACTATGAGGGCAGTCCCTAGTTAGAAATTCCTATGATAGCAAATTTTATTTTCCTTCTTTCTCTACGTCATGGTCTCCAACCTCTTGCCAGCGTCGCCGTGTTGTGCATGAGCGTGCAGGCAGGCTGCTCGGTACCGGTCTGGCCAGCCGCCGACGGCTGGACATGTCCCGGTCAAACCCCTTCCTTCCCTCCTACGTGTGAGCAGCATCGCCATGGATTCCCTTGGTCACGTTCATGTGGGAGCGGTAGATCTGGAGGTAGAAGATGAGGTATTTACGGTTTTATCTTATTATAGAATTACCACTAGAGTATTTTGGTAATAACTTTTTTATTTTAACTCCGATTTGGTCCGTTCAAGTTGCGTTAGGTTCGTAATTTATGATCTACATGTTAGTATCATTATTAGATTTATTCTAAACTTTTTAAAATTGAGTTTTATTTTAAACTAATTATTTTATAGTAAAAAATCTTGTAAAATCCATAACTTTCACGTTATAGCTCCGTTTTCAGTGATCTTTACGTCTGTGTGATCATAGCAATGAGTAGAATAGTTTTATTAACTCTTTTCAAACTATTTTATGAAATAGTGTACTGCTCTAATTTAAGTCTTTTGTTTGCTCGTGTATGATTATTCGATGCTTGTGTGTTGCTCGGATCTAGAGAGTGAGCCGTTCTTTGGAGACCAAGAGTTCTTTAACAATCAGGATTAGCAGGTTCATCAGAAAAGTTTTGAATGAGACAGGTATAGTTCGGGTGTTTCTTCTGTGACCATGATCTTGTGATTTAATTAATGTTTAAGCAATAAACGTTAAAAGATGACTTTTTAGCAAATTAAGATCTTGTCTGTATGTGATCATCTGGGATTTACAGTACAGCTGTGAGGGCTACATGGCTCTGGTTTTAGCTCAGTATGAGGACCTCTTCTAGTTAGTTAGGGGTGCCGAGTTGGGTATAGGACAACCTCTGTCCTTATGAGTATAGCCAGGAAGGATTGTGCCATATTGGAAGGGGAGTTCCTACATCTGATGATCCGGCAGTCCTAATTAGCAAGATGAACCTTTGAAAGGCTTCATAGTGAACCCTGCCAATCTTCCTTGGTAATGGGCTAAGAGGTTGATCACCTCGGGCAAAAGGGTAAATCACGGCTCACAGTGAAAGTGTACACCTCTGCGTAGAGTTTAATAAACTGGTATACTAGCCTTGCTCAAGGACACGAGCGGCCTTGGAGACATATACATCAAGATGATGATTCTTGTTTTGTTAAGATGCTCAATATTTATCGTTTATGCTTTATATTATTTATGTTACATTGATCATGTGTTTTGGAACCTATACTTTTGCTATACTTGTTGAGTTCGACATGGACTCACTCTTGCTATTCCCCCACACCTCAGGAGAAGTTTAGGCTTGTGATCAACCAGTCAGTTGGATCCAGTGGAGTGAAGTCTACACTCGGAGTTTGAAGTCATTTTTTCGTTGTTTGTTCATAGGTGATCTTTTATATATTGTGTACGTTAAATTTAAAGCATTGTAATTGATACTATTTATAGCTATATGTGAGATTTGTCCTTTAAGACTCACATATAGTGTATATCTGGTTTTGTCCTTGGAATCGGGTATGACAAGTTGGTATCAGCTCAATGCTGGCTGTAGGACGCAAGCCTAGTTAGCACTGGTCGAATTCGCAAAACTTATTTTTTATAAAACTATTTTCCCACCTTCTTGACTCATTGAATTGACTATCTCTCATCCTTGTCATGTTATCTCCTCCTTGAATAGCTTTCTTTGAGCTAATATTTCTTATCTCCTTAATTTATGGTTTTTGTTGGTTTGCCAAATATTTCTTGTCGCATCTTGTTCAAATTCGTGTTGGCCTTTTCATCATTTATGATCCACTCCTTAGGATGCCCGCCATTGCTATAGTTGCACGTGTAGTGTCATGTGTTGTGAATAATTGGTGTGCTAGTTGAATTATTATTATGATAATGTGTGATTTGTATTTTTGTAATGAGTGCAATGACATTGTGGCCTTTGTTAACAATTTCATTTGGTTCATAGGCCTAAGGTTAATGATGTAAATAGTTCATTTTTGGTTTTCTCCTGTTCATGCTATCCTGTCTTTTTGGAGCAATCTGTCTTTTTTTTAGTTTGTACCTCTGATCTTGGAAGACCAAAAATCATGGAAACATTCTGGACAATAGAAGACTTCATCATGTTCCTCTGACTGCAAGAATCACCTTTTTTACCTATTCTATGCTGGGAGATATAATTGTTTTAAGATGAGGTTTCTACACAGTCTGGAAATCTGGAACAGTTTCAGTTGAGCGTCATTTTGGACCAAGTTAACTACGGAATCTGGAAAATTATTCTGTAAGTAATTTGTAGTGGATTTGATTATCTTTCCAATGGTGTAAACTACAACTTCATTGGATTGACAGAATGAGAGTTCTAGCTATTTTTCTATGCTGCTATTGTTTTTCTGCTCGCGAGGAACTGCAAGTTAGTAGTTCTTGTCAATGCATATGAGTTTCTCTGGGATGACAGGAGGACATGTGATGAAAAAAACTCACTTAGATGATGATGCAAGCTACCAATTGGTGCCCTAGCTGATCATTTCTTAAGGGGGTAGCCATGATGGAGAAGTTGCAAGATGAAGGCTCATGCATTCAAGAATTTTAGTTGAAAAAAACTATCATGGTTGGAAGTTTATCCAGGTGCAAGTGTCCTTTGCTTGGAATAGTGATTTGATGGATCATCTACATTGAAGCTCAAGAGTTCAACATTCAACTCAAGACAAGTTGGCGTTGATGACAAAGGAGCGTGAAAATGGATTTATTTACAGTTCAATGATAACTCAAAAGACCTCATTGGTCTGCCAAGGTTGTCAAATAATTTTGATTAAAGGAAGTTCTCTTCAAGGTTATGATGTATCTAATGGTACCATTACATGAAGAATTTAAAAGAGATGTGTTGAGTTCATGTCCACGTATGTGGGAGTGATCCAGAGATCTTTAGCATGCTAAATTCTATCAAGGGTTCATTGGAGGAGAAGGGTTTCATTCATCCTAGTGCTTCACCTTGGGGTGCTCCTGTGATCCTTATTGATAAGAAGGACAGAACTCAGCGAATGTGTGTCGATTATCATTCTTTGAATGAGGTTACCATTAAGAACAAGTATCCATTGCCTAGAATTGATGACTTGTTTGACCAGTTGAGAGGTGCTTGTGTGCTCTCTAAGATAGACCTGCGTTCTGGCTATCATCAGTTGAAGATTAGAAATCCAGATATACCAAAGACAGCCTTTACTACCAGGTATGGGTTGTATGAGTACCCTGTCGTGTCTTTTGGTTTGACCAACGCACCTGCCTACCTTATGTATATGATGAACAAGGTGTTTATGGAATATCTTGACAAGTTTGTGGTAGTGTTCATTGACAATATTCTAGTGTTCTCCAAGACCAAAGAAGAACATGCAGAACATCTGAGGTTGGTGTTGCAGAAGCTCAGGGAACACAAACTGTATGCTAAGAAGAACAAGTGTGAGTTCTAGCTGAACGATGTTTCTTTTCTAGGTCACATTGTATCTAATGGAGGTATAACCGTGGATCCTAAAAAAAGGTGAAGGACGTTTTGGACTGGGAGCCACCTACTAATATAAGTTAGATTCGTAGTTTTCTTGGTTTGGCAGGTTATTATAGAAGGTTCATTGAAGGTTTTTTTCCAAGCTTGCTAAACCTATGACAGCTCTATTAGAGAAGAATATCAAGTTTGTGTGGTCTGCCAAGTGTCAAGCTAGCTTTGAAGAGCTGAAGAAGAGGTTGACGACCGCACCGTGTTGACACTACTAGATCTGAGTAAGAAGTTTTCTATCTATTGTGATGCGTCTCGACAAGGTTTGGGGTGTGTTCTTATGCAAGAAGGGAGAGTTGTGTCCTATGCATCCAGACAGTTGAGGAAGCATGAGTTAAATTACCCTACCCATGACTTGGAGTTAGCAGCAGTGGTTCACGCATTGAAGATCTAGAGACACTATCAGATTGGTCATAGGTGTGATGTTTATACTGATCATAAGAGTTTGAAATATATCTTCCGTCAATCAGATTTGAACTTGAGGCAACGCTGATGGCTGGAGTTGATCAAGGATTATAATTTTGTGATGTTTTATCACCCCAAAAAAGCAAATGTTGTGGCTGATGCACTTAGCAGGAAGAGATATGTTAGTGAGGTTCAAACCATGAGCGTGTCCAAAGAGTTGTGTGTTGATTTCCAACGTTTGAACCTTGGTGTTGTTCTTAATACTATGGAGATCGAGGTCACCCCTACTTTAGAGCAAGACATACAAAAGGGTCAACTCGAGGATGAGAAATTGAAAGAGATAGCAAGGAATGTTGTGATCGGTAAGGCACCTGGTTTCCGCATTGATAAAGATAGTACACTATGGTTTGGTAAGAGGATATGTGTGCCAGAGATAAAGGCCATTCGTGATGCGATACTGAGAGAAGCACATGAGTCAGCTTACTCCATTCATCCTGGAAGTACAAAGATGTATCTAGATATCAAGGAAAGGTATTGGTGGTATGGTTTAAAGCAAGATGTGGCTGCGTATGTTGCTATATGTGATACATGCCAACGTGTGAAAGCCGAACATCAAGGCCAGCTGGATTGTTACAACCAATGAAGATACCTAAATGGAAGTGGGATGAGGTTGGTATGGATTTTATAGTGGGATTACCATGCACCAAGAGTGGTTGTGATTCTATATGGGTAATTGTTGACCGATTAACTAAGGTTGCTCATTTCATTCCTGTCAGAACTACCTACACTGGGCCATAGTATGCTGAGTTATATATGGAGAAGATCATGTATACCTAAAGGTGTCACCTATGAGAGGTGTGAGGAGGTTTAACATGAAGGGAAAATTAGAGCCAAGGTATGTTGGTCCATTCAAGGTTATTGCGAGACGTGGTGAAGTGGCTTATCAGTTAGAGTTGCCTGAAAGGTTGTCCGGTGTGCATGATGTGTTCCGTGTGTCACAACTTAAAAAGTGTTTGCGTGTGCCAGAAGTAGAGCAAATACCTATAGAGGAGCTAACAGTAAAAGATGATCTTACTTATGAAGTATATCCGGTTAAGATTTTGGAAACAGCGGAACGGATCACAAGGAGCAGGAGTATTACGATGTGTAAGGATCGGTGGAATCGGTATTCTGAGGCAGAGGCAACTTAGAAAAGAGAAGATGCTTTGAGGGCAGCATATCCACAGTTGTTTGAGTAAGCTCAGCTCAATCTCGAGAACGAGATTCTTTTAAGGGGGGTAGAATTGTAACACCCCAAATTTTGCATTTTTGAAAAATAGAGTAGAATGATTTATTTATGTATTTTTGTGCTCATGAAACATAGGAAAATAATATTTTTACTTAAATTAAAATTTATCTTAAGGCTTAGAAACATTGTTGGTGCATACATGCTGGTGTATTGGTGTTTTTGTTTTGAGTGATTTTGTTCTGAAACTCCAAACTAAAATGAAATCCTTCGCTCTTTCTTAAATCGGTCTCTAGCAGCTGGACCTATCTGTTTTTCTTTGTTTTGTTCCTCGTACCTTCGGCTTTGGCGTGATGAAATAATCTAAAGAAGCAAAGCACTTAGGCCACTCCTTTTCTTCCTTGGGCCAGCTCAGGCCAGAGCCCACGCGTGCAGGGCACAGCGCTCTCCCCCGCTCTGTCTCTCCGCCATCGTCGCCCCGCACCCCTCTCATTGACGCACTGCACCCACATGTCGGTGTATTCTCATTTAACTATGAGCATATTCTAATTTTAAGATGCTCTATAATATCTTATTAGGAGCTCTAAATACTTTATTTAGGTTGCTCATATTTCAAAATGTCTCTGAGAATTTTCTCCAAATTTTTGGAGCCTTTGGAGTATTTTTCATGGCTTAAAAGTCAATTCTAGACTTTTTTAGAATTATTTTTTTATGAAATTAATCAATTCTGAAAATAATAAAGTCTCCCAATTTTTCAACACCAAAAGGCCCATATATTTATTTACTAACGGGCTTTAATAATTAATTAGGCCTATTAGTAAACGTGAAGGGTGCAATATCAATTAGTACCATATTGCTAGTTGACGTTGACATGGGGAGTTTTCTGTCCTATATATTTGTACCAACCCCTTGGCCAAAGTACATCATAATTACCATGAGGAGAGTCCCTAGTTGGAAATCCCTATGGTAGCAAATTTTATTTTTCTTCTTTCTCTACGTCATGGTCTCCAACCTCTTGCCAGCGTCACCGTGCTGTGCATGAGCGTGCAGGCAGGCTGCTCGGTACCGGTCTGGCCAGCCGCCGACGGCCGAACACGTCCCGGTCAAACCCCTTCCTTCCCTCCTACATGTGAGCAGAATCATCATGGATTCCCTTGGTCACGTTCATGCGGGAGCGGTAGATCTGGAGGTAGAAGATGAGGTATTTACGGTTTTGTCCTATTACAGAATTGCCACTAGAGTATTTTGGTAATAACTTCTTCGTTTGAACTCCGATTTGGTCCGTTCAAGTTGTGTTAGGTTCGTAATTCATGATCTATATGTTAGTATCATTATTAGATTTATTCCAAACTTTTTAAAATTGAGTTTTATTTTAAACTAATTATTCTACAATAGGAAATCTTGTAAAATCCATAACTTTCACGTTATAGCTCCGTTTTCAGTGATCTTTACGTCTGTGTGATCATAGCAATGAGTAGAATAGTTTTATTAACTCTTTTCAAACTATTTTATGAAATAGTGTACTACTCTAATTTAAGTCTTTTGTTTGCTCGTGTATGATTGCTCGATGCTTGTGTGTTGCTCGAATCTAGAGAGTGAGCCGTTCGTTGGAGACCAAGAGTTATTCAACAACCAGGATCAGCAGGTTCATCAGGAAAGTTTTTAATGAGGCAAGTATAGTTTGTGTGTTTCTTCTGTGACCATGATCTTGTGATTTAATTAATGTTTAAGCAATAAACGTTAAAAGATGACTTTTTAGCAAATTAAGATCTTATCTGTATGTGATCATCTAGGATTTACAGTACAGCTGTGAGGGCTACATGGCTCTAGTTTTAGCTCAATATGAGGACCTTTTCTAGTTAGTTAGGGGTGCCGAGTTGGGTATAGGACAACCTCTGTCCTTATGAGTATAGCCGGGAAGGATTGTGCCATATTGGAAGGGGGTTTCTACATCTGATGATCTGGCAGTCCTAATTAGCTACACGAACCTTTGAAAGGCTTCATAGTGAATCCTGCGGGTCTTCCTTGGTAATGGGCTCAAAGGTTGATCACCTCAGGCGAAAGGGTAAATCACGGCTCACAGTGAAAGTGTACACCTCTGCACAGAGTTTAATAAACTGGTATGCTAGCCTTGCTCAAGGACACGAGTGGCCTTGGAGACATATACATTAAGATGATGATTCTTGTTTTGTTAATATGCTCATTATTTATCATTTATGCTTTATATTATTTATGTTACATTGACCATGTGTTTTGGGACCCATACTTCTGCTATACTTGTTGAGTTCGATATGGACTCACTCTTGCTATTCCCCCACACCTCAAGAGAAGTTTAGGCTTGTGATCAACCAGTCAGTTGGATCTAGTGGAGTGAAGTCTACACCCGGAGTTTGAAGCCGTTTTTTCGCTGTTTGTTCATAGGTGATCTTTTATATATTGTGTACGTTAAATTTAAAGCATTGTAATTGATACTATTTATAACTATATGTGAGATTTGTCCTTTAAGACTCACATATAATATATATCTGGTTTTGTCCTTGGAACCGGGTGTGACACAATCCCCATTCCTTTATTCACGCATGAAAGACAACCGCACGATTAAGACAGCCTTCGGTCAAAGAGGACCCTGCTTCCACCAATTGAAACGAGAAATTTCGATATATGACCCGTATTCGCATGCCCCGCAGAATAAGACCCGCAATTCGTCGAACTTTTGAAATATGACCCAAGTTGTGCGAATTGCTCAAAAATTTGACCATTTTGGAATTTCTCTACTTCTATAATTCCAGAAATCTTATTGTACTGTCTAGGACAAGAAAAAAGACTTTATTGCCCCTCCCTCACTTCCCTTTATTTTTCGTGGCTGGAGGAGTTGCAAGTCATCGCGAGACTGAGTCTTCCTCCTGGCACCAGACGCGAGACGCGACGTAGATGGCCACCCGACATCCGTTCTCCGCTGGCCACCGGCAGGTAGGTCCGGCCGCCGCCCGCGGCCCATCCCCAAGGCATCCCCAACACCCCCCAGCCTCTCTGCTTCATGGATCCATGATGGCGGCCGTCGGAGAAATGCAACGCGCAAGCAGCAAAATCGCCGCGGGCATGCACACGAATAGCCGCCGTCGTGGCCTCACCGGCGTGCACGTGAGCAGCCGCTCCGCCGCGGCCTCACCGGCACACGCGAGCAGGAGCAGCCTAGCCGCTGCCTCGCAGGCGCGCAAGCGAGCATCCGCTTCGCCGCGGCCTCGCAGGCACGCGCGTGATGCTGATCTAGCCCCTCTATGCGAGCAACAGTCCCTACAGGCCTGCGGCCGGTGATGACATGGGTGTGGCCTCTGAAGCCATGGATGGGAGCTAAAGGTTGAAGACAAATCTAACTAGTGGGTCCCACATGTAAGTTATGGCAATAAGATTAGACCACCTGGGAGGGATGGGCACGAATGTCTTTTCCCATGCCCAGAGCCGTGGAAACAGCCCGTGGAATTACAGAAATAGAGAAAATCCTGAAATGGTCAAATTTCAAAACAATTCGCACGACATGGGTCATTTTTCAAAAGATCGACGAATTGCGGGTCATATTGTGAGGGGCGTGCAAATAACGGGTTATATATCGAAATTCCTCAATTCAAACAGTGGATGTCGACTTCGTCGTTCGTCACCTCCTCTCCTTGCCCTGCGCCGGTGACCTCTCCCCGCTCTCACCCACGCCACCGCCACCTCTCCTCTCCCCGTGTGGTCGACCTCGCCGTTCGCCGATTGTGGCAGTGGTGGCAAGCAGACAATAGGGCGTGTCCGTGACACCATGGCTCGAGCTATAACGCCGAGGCCACTCCACCCACTCACGTCCATGGCCGCCTGTCTTTCCCATCTCCGACCACGACACTGGTCCGAGCTACTCAATTTATCTGCTTTTTCTCCTTTACGAAATCTTCCATTTTGTTTAAATTGCTCATCATAGTTTAACACACCTCTGATAGGCATCGATGCTTAATCCATGGAATGGTAAGCAATTTATTCCCAATTTGACTATGAACTGAATGTGGGTAGGAGAAATAGCAGCCGTGGCCTTAGATCTGGCAGCTTTGCAACAAAGCAGTGCCAGTGCATGTTGGGGGTTTAGTGTTGCAACCTTGTGTTTCATGCAAACAAAAAATATATTTTCAGTTTTTGTTGAAGGCAAAAACTGTGGGGGAGATCCCCACAGCACTTCATTTTCAGGTTCAGAAGCTAAAACTGTGTTTGTCTACATGAAACCCGGCAATAGGTTTAGAACCTGAGGCTGGCATGTTTAAGTTGTTCAGCACAGCTTCTCTGAGCCCAACAATGAAAATATAATGATTTATGTGATGCCATCATGAGCCCAACAATCTTATTTTTATGTCATCTTATATGAACTTCACTGCATTTTTGCAAGTCTTGTAGAAGTGCAGGCTTAATTACAGATAATGTCACCCAAGTCATTATTAATCTTAGAAGTCCAGACTTTAACATGGCATTATTTTTTGTATAAAATAATGTAACATGTATCAAGGAAAATAAATAAATTAGGTTCTCACGTCATATGAAGTCACTTGCTGGAACTCACTTGTGCAGTTGTGCTTCTTCATGACTTCTTCTTCAGTTGTCTTACTTTCTCAATTCTACCTACCATAGTCAAATAGACGCCGAACAAGATCAAACATTAATCATGGTTGTGCCGCCATAAATGGAGGACTTGAGCAAGGGAAATGAAAAAAAGAAATGACAAAGGATTTATTCAAAAAGAATATCGTATATAAAGAGGCTCTGACATTGTAAAAGAGGTAATGCATCAATACATTTTATCAAGATATCATTACATCTTGGACTTGAATTTGGAGTTATATTTTAATTATATTTCTTGAAGACCTATGCAATATCGTTGTTTCAAATATCACGATTATGATATCTTTTTTACTTAACAATACAACATACACTGATATATACGTCATGATATTATGTTTCCCGTTACAACGCACAGACATTTACCTAGTTTATAAAAAATGCTAATGTTCAAATATTTTTATCGTATTTACCTAACCATCTCGATTGTTTTGAGCATCAAAGTCAAATATCCCCTGAGCTCTCCCTAAGGGCGATTCGGGGGGCGACCTCATCGGTGCCCTAGGGCAGGCCCCTTCCTACCTCCTCCCGGCTACCAACACTGCCCACCGGCACCCGGAGGAGGCCCATGGCAACACTAAAAAAAGGGTGCTGGTTGCATCCCCTTTCTCCCTCATCCACTCCGTCCCACCCCTCCACCACCATCCCTCTCTCACGGTAAGTCGATGATCGACGTGTTGGATGTGGGTTGTTAGGGCCTGATCTGCCTTTTCCCATCACCGGATCTGAGCTTGGAGGGCTCGGGGCAGATGTGACAAGCTTCACGCAGCCTCCTGGTGGCCTGCAGTGGCTGGCTTCATCTACACTAGTACAAAAAGTTACTATAGAGGCGGCTACATAATGTCTTCAGCAGCGGTTAGACTGCCCGCCACTACGCCATCGATTGTAAAGATGAAACAACTCTAGCAGTGGGTTTTAACCACCCCTGAAGATAGGTTTTTAGAGGCCGTTAAATTAAGGTAGTTGCCTCTAAAGATAGATCTTCAGTGCTGGATCCATTAATACAACCGCCTCTGAAGTTCGATCTTCATGGACGGTTTACTTAAGACAGCCGCCTCTAAAAATGAATGTTGATATTAAAAAAAGCTCATCGGTGTGATACCGCCGCCGCACATGCCCGCCTACCATGCTCGCTAGTGGTCCACAATAGGAGCTCTCCGGTGTCACACCGTCGCCGTACGTTAGTGAGCACGTGCAGCGGTGCCATGACACTAGCGAGCTCCTACTGCAGACCACTGATGAGCATGGCAGGCGAGCATGTGCGGCAGCGGCATCACACCAGCAAGCTCGTGTTGTGGACCACCGGCGAGCATGGCAGGCAAGCATGTGTGGCGGCGTCGTACCACTGGTGAGCATGAGGCACGTGCGGTGGTGGCACAACATTGGCGAGCACCTACTGGTGGTGTTGAGTAGGGAAGATTGAGCAGCACTGCAAGTAAAAGAGTAGCAAATCAGGACCAACACCAAGACATTGATATGTCAAAGAAGAAAAGCACAAATTCACCTTTGATCACAGCCCCCTGCCAGCCATGCTGTACCAACACTGCTTAGCTTTGTGTCATGTCGTACCAACGATGCTTGGCCACGGCGTGCGCTCCCGCTCCTAGAGAAGAAAGAGAGGTCAGACATGAGAACCGCGTGCAGCTGAAGAAAAGAGAGAGCTAAGAGATGGAAGAATGAGGATGAGTGTACAGACGATAAGTGAGCTAAGAGATGCCGTGTGCAGCTTAAAGATAAGATTATGCACACGTCTCAAAGCAAAGAGAAAGTGTGAGATTGAACAGGGAGCCAGGAATCCAAAGTCTGAAAATCACATATTTTTAGAGACGGGTTTTTTAATGGAATCGTCTCTAAAATTTGATTTCTAGCAACAATTATATATCTATAGTGCCTCCTATAAAAGTTAGTAATGGTGTGCTATGTCAGCCGCCTCTATTAAAAATAAAAGGCATTCCTGACGTAACTTTTGTTATTAATGCTAGTCCATGGTGACGACGACTGGGTCATCTAACTTCCAGCGGAGATCTGATCACGGCTTTTGGCTTCTGTGGTCTCTGCATGGCCAGGGTCCTCAGCAGGTGGGTCCTACTGCGGCTAGCCAGCCGCCGCGGCCGGGGCCGATATTGTCAGGGTAGTAGTGGACACGCACCATTGGTGGGCCTTAGGGGGATCCGCCGGCTAAATTGTCCCCGTATAGTTTGGATCCTGTTAATTACATGTCATCATGGGTGGTCGGATCTGACACGAGAACGTTTTCCTCCAAACATGCGGTGTCAACTCTGTGCTTGGGTGTCTACCTGTACGGTTTCTTGCTCCAGGCCGTCGAGCAGTTATCCAGCGAATGTTTTGCCATTGTTATCATGGTGGTTGTATTTGTGCAACTTGACTACACTGGTAGCCACCGTTATGTCGAGTCTTTATGTATTAGGTTTAGTTAGTTAGGATTATGTGGTGAAGACCCCGTCTCCCTCACGTTTCTTGTTCATTTGTACTTGTGGAATTTTGCTGGCAATCTATAGATTATTTCGCTGGTAATTTATGGATTATTGGTGAGTCCTATAAACTTTCACTTCTAATTAATAAAGCATATGCTAATGCACGCTTGAAAAAAAAGGTAACCAGATCTGTCTTTGAATATTTGATTAAGATACGGTATAGATAATATAACATTGTCTATATTCACATATAGAATATCGGTTTTGTTCTTGAACCTTTTTTAGACGAAAACAGATATCCAGCTTTGGAAGTTCACGTTGATACTGATGCTGGTTTTCTCTCGATTCACGCAAGAGAAAAGGATGGCACTCTGGTTCCATATGTACTATGTAAACCAATGCGCATGGGCATGGAAATCGTATATGTAGTATAATATAATTATTATATCATGTGATCGAGTGCAGAATAATACGACGGATACGTACACAGATATACGGCCAGACAACACAGAGCACCCAGGTAAAATCGAGGACAAGGTTTTGATGTGCGTTCAGCTCCCATTATTCGACAAAAGGTCCTTATGGCGCAGCGCAACTTGGAAAGTAGGATATCAAGGGAGTAGCTCAGTGGTGGCCAGGAAGCTTCTCCTTGATCTTGTCCATCAGGCCCTTCTTTTCTCCATGGCCTCCGGTGCCATCGGTTCCATGAGCCCCTGCTCCGCCGGTCGCGCCAGCGTGCCCCTGCTTCCCGTAGGCTCCACCCGTCGCTGCCGCCTGGTTCTGCTGGTTGTCCTTGTGGCCGCCGGGGAGCTTCTGCTTGATCTTCTCCTTCAGCCCCTTCTTCCTCCGACCGCCCATGCCATCGTCCTCAGATGACTGCACGATACGATCGGCAAAGATAATACAGTCAGTTAATTATTATTAGTGCACATGTACGCGATGAATTATCCAAGACCGAACATGTATTGTCTTCATTCTACGGAGTGTATGGGGAACAAGAGAAACATACCGAGCGAGAGCTGGAGCTTCCGGAGCGATGAAGGATACCGTCGGTTACCTAGACAAGGGTACTCCAAACTCTCGATCTACGAGAGAATTAGTACCCAAACGGTTAAACTCCAAAAAGCCTGCAACCAGCCTAAGAGGCGAGTGTCCACCAACGTACCTCGAGCCATGCTGGGCCGGCCCACGAGCAGCGTCCAAGTCGAGACCGTCTCTTGTTCGATGGAAAGTCTCGAGTGACGGAAGTCCGCCCGAGCGGACGACCCCCCCCCCCCCCCCACCCCGTCGACTGCTACTACCCCCTCGATCTACCTACTTTATGTACGACGCTTAAAGCATTTAATACTCCCACCAACTTCTGCCTACCATCGTGGCTACAGCGGTGTTACAATGGTCAAGTACAAGGGTTGAATCCCCCTTTTACCACCCATACCCAGAGAATCAGCGATTCGTACTACACTGTTACGCCATGTCGGGCACTGTACACTGTCAGGTACCCCCTCGAAACACATTTGTCAACATCCGTACTGTATTTCCCAGGGCGTGGCCTTATCCATTCAGGCCTCGACCCCCTCGGCCACGACGCCTCCGGTCAGCACTCCAACAACTCCCGACGCGACACGGCCAAGGACCAGCACGTCCACGGATGAGCACGTGTCATTCACCAACCACCTGCGGTGTCATCGTGATGCCCCTGGAGGACTGCCATCGACTCCAAGCACGTCGCTACAGGGCAAGCCATGCCAGGTGCACGCCTCTACAGCGGCTATGACATGATCGGCATCACCCCCTCGACGTCATCACCTACGACAGCTTTAGGACTCCTGTACACCCGTGTCTCCCCTTGGTCTATAAAAGGGGACGCCGGGCTCATTGTAGGGGGAGAGCTTCCAGAGCCCCAGAAAATGCTCAAGTCCTAGCTCAATCTCACTCTCTACACCTCCGTTCTCACTCGCTCACTTTATTCTCCCCTGTACAAGCACTTCGGTGCAAGATAATACAAACCTTCTCCCCCCACTGGACGTAGGGCCTTCTCTTGCCCGAACCATTATAAAAACCATGTGTTCTTCTTGCATCACCATCCGGTTTAGGGAGCACGCAATACACATTTACTCGTCGGCTTAGGGCCCCCCGGGTCCGAACACTGACAGTTGGCGCGCCAGGTAGGGGATCTGCGTGTCACAGCCGCTTCCCGCTATTTTTCGGATGGCAGACTCTGTACCATCACTTTCGTTCGCTACGGTGATCTGGTTCAGGAGCTTGGAGTTCGTGTCGCTAGGCCACGGCCAAGACATGGTCCTGCTCTCAGTCGAAGATCCGAGCGAAAGCAGTCCTGGGTCCCTACAACGGGCCCCTCGCCAGTCACGTCATCACTCTTCTGCGCCCAGGAGGAGGCGTGGCTAGCGCAACCACTGTCGCCACTCCGAGTTGACATCCACCTCGGCTTCCTCGCTCCCAGCGGAGGATGCAGGGTCCCTGGTTGGGAACCTGGCAGACCTGCGCCTGGGATCGGAGGAGGAGTTGGGAGGTCTCGGCGGCGACCCGGACTCCGCCTTCACGATGCGTTCGCCGAGGGAGCCGGGTACCTCCTCTCCGGCGGGCGCGGCCTTAGCGCCACCCAATCTGTTGCCGCACGGGATAAACAAGACTCGCCGGCCATTCTCGTTCGTCCTGGACAACAACGCCGGGACGTACTCCGCCGCTGTATGCTCTAGTCTCGGCATTTACGAGGACAATCCCGGGCACCTCCTGTGCACCACTCTATGTTTGGAGGCACCCGTGCCGATCCCAGAGTATCCAAGGCCATCGAGGGACCCCGCCCTGAGACACTACACCCTTGGAACGCTCCGACGACAGCTGGAGGAGGAGCGGCATGGGCAGTTCCCCATCTTCTACTCCGGCAGCCCTGACTCCGACTTCGACAACTACGACCCCACGTGCGAGTGCTTCCACATCGATGGAGGCGTCGCGTCGAGCAACGACACCGTCGACCCCGCAGCGACGGCCGCAGCTGCGGCTGTAGCAGGAGGCGCCCTCGTCGCGGCGGATTGGGAGGAGCAGCCACCAGCTGCGCCAAATGACGCGCGGTTGCCTCAGGACGCTCAGGACGACCAGCTCGCGCAAGTCCGAGAAATGCGAGACAAGCTCGACGAAGACCGGGAATGTCTGTGCCAGCTCGAGCGGACCCTCGAGCAGGAGCGCGGACATCCGGCCGGCGGAAGGGCTCGAGCCAGAGCCCGAGAAGTCCATTGGCAAATCGTTAGGGAGGGTGCGATCGAGCGCCCCATCTTCAACCGTGCCAGCCAGAACGTCATCGCAGCAACCATGCTTCTCCGCAACATTCCAGCCCCCTCGAACCCTATGGCCCGTCACATCCAGCAGGAGGTCCAGGGCCTCCTTGAGGTGGCTGCCGCACAACAGGCCAAAAGCTCAGCCTTGAGACGACGAGAGGTGGTTTCCGACACGAGAGGGAGGGCTCGGTCCATCAAGCGGATGCACCCCGACCAAAGAAGGTGATCCCCGTCCGTGAACGTATCCGCGACGACCACGAGCCTCGAGACGCAAGCCACGACATCAACGAGAACCGCAGACACAAGAGCAGTGATGCCGAGGCATGAGGCTACAGCGCACATAGGGCAGGCGTTACAACAGCGACGAGGACCGGCATCGGTCCCCCGAACCGTCGGGCCCTTGAGTCTTCAGCCGGACGATTCCGAGGACACCACTGCCAAATCCCTTCCGTCCCCCCACAAGCCTCATCAAGTACAATGGCGAGACCAAGCCCTAGCTATGGCTAGCCGACTTTAGGTTGGCATGCCAGTTGGGCGGAGCGCGCAGTGACCACACCATCATCCGGCAACACCCCCTCTTCCTATCGAACACCGCTCGAAGGTGGCTCGAGGAGCTCCCCTCTGACCAGATCCATGACTGGATCGACCTTGTCAGGGTGTTCGAGGGGAACTTCAAGGGAACCTACATGCGCCCCGACAACAAGTGGGACCTCCGAAGCTATAAGCAGAAGTCTGGGGAGTCACTCTGTGATTTCACTCGATGCTTCTCCAAGCAGCGCACCAAGCTTCCCCACATCCCCAATGACGATGTGACCCTGGCATTCATTGCTGGGACCACCTGCAAGGAACTGGTACGAGAGCTAGGGCGCAACCCCCCAAAACCACCGACGAGCTGATGGACAACGTTGCCAATTACGTCGCAGGTGAGGAGGCAGTCGGCGCCTTCTTCGACGACTGCCAGGTCAAGCGCGAGGCCAAGCAGGGCAACCCCGAAGGCTCAAAACAGGGTGACAAGAAGGGCGGCAAGAAGAAGAAGAACCAGGGGGGCAAGCGCGAGGCCGCCCCCGAAGAGCTCGTGGCCGCCGCCGAACGCAAGAAGCCTCGAGGCCCTCTCGAGAAGGGTCTCTTCGACGAGATGCTAAAAAAGTCGTGCCCCTATCATAAGGGGCCTGCCAACCACAACCTCAAGGACTGCCGAATGCTCAAGAAGTACTTTGAGAGTGTGGGCCTCGAGAAGGATGAAAAGAAGGAGGATCCCAAGGACAAGGACGACGACAAGGAGGACGGCTTCCCCGAAGTCTATGACTGCTACATGATTTACGGGGGGCCTCGACTCGGCTCTCCCCCCGCCAGCATAAGAGGGAGCGTCGAGAGGTCTTCTCCGTGCGGGTTGCGACCCCCCACTACCTCTACTGGTCCGATACGGCCATCACGTTCAGCCGTGAAGACCACCCGGACCACATCCCCAAGCCAGGGGTGTACCCGCTCGTCATCGACCCTATCATCATCAACACCCGCCTCACCAAGGTGCTCGTGGATGGAGGCAGCAGCCTCAACATCTTCTACGTAGAGACCCTCGACCTCCTGGGGGTCCCGAGAGAAAAGCTCAGCCCGAGTACCGGGGGCTTCCACGGAGTCGTACTGGGGAAGAAGGCTCTTCCCATCGACCGCATCGACTTACCCGTCTGCTTTGGCACTTTAGCCAACTTCAGGAAGGAGATGCTCACCTTCGAGGTGGTCAAGTTCCACGGCACGTCCACGCCATCATCGGTCGACCCGGCTACGCCAAGTTCATGGCGGTCCCCAACTACACCTACCTCAAGCTCAATATGTCTGGACCCAAAGGAGTCATCACCATCGGCCCCTCCTTCGAACACGCGTACGACTGCGACATCGAGTGCGTCGAGAATTGGGAGGCCGTCGAGGAGTCCGCAAAGCTGGCAGCAACCCTCGAGGGTCTCGCTACCGAGGTCCCCAACCCCAAGCACCACACCTGCAACTTCAAGCTCGCCAAAGACACAAAGAAGATCCTCCTCGACCCAAGCAGCTCCGACGAGAGGGCGCTGACGATCAGCGCCGCCCTCTGCAACAAATAGGAAGCAGTGCTCATCGACTGTCTCCGCGTGAATGCCGACATGTTTGCGTGGAGTCCTTTGGATATGCCAGGCATACCGAGGGAAGTCACCGAGCATGCCTTGGAGATCCGGGCCGAGTCCAAGCCGGTGAAGCAATGCTTACGTCGCTTCGATGAGGAGAAGCGCAAGATCATCGGGGAGGAAATCAACAAGCTTTTAGCTGCCGGGTTCATCAAGGAGGTTCATCATCTCGAGTGGTTAGCTAATCCTGTACTAGTTAAGAAAAAGAATGGGAAATATAGGATGTGTGTAGACTATACCAGTTTGAATAAAACATGTCCTAAAGTTCCCTTTCCCTTACCACGTATTGATCAAATTGTTGATTCAACTGCGAGATGTGAAACCCTCTCCTTTCTTGATGCTTACTCTGGCTACCACCAAATCAAGATGAAGGAGTTCGACCAGCTCGCGACTTCCTTTGTCACCCCTTTGGCATGTATTGCTACGTAACTATGCCCTTCGGCCTTCGAAATGCTGGGGCAACGTACCAACGATGTATGCTCCACGTCTTTGGTGAACACATCGGGTCAACGGTCGAGGCCTATGTTGACGACATCGTGGTCAAAACTAAGAAGGCCGACAACCTCATCAATGACCTCAAGATTGCGTTCAAGTGCCTCCGGGCGAAGAACATCAAACTCAACCCCAAGAAGTGTGTCTTCGGCGTCCCTCGAGGCATGCTCTTGGGGTACATAGTCTCTTAGCACGGTATCGAGGCCAACCCCGAGAAGGTCTCCACATTCACCAGGATGGGTCCAATCCGAGACTTCAAGGGTGTCCAGAAAATCATGGGTTGCCTTGCGGCCCTCAGTCAGTTTATCTCATGACTCGGAGAAAAAACACTGCCTCTGTACCGCCTCTTGAAAAAATCAGAGCGCTTCGCGTGGACCCCCGAAGCTGAGGAAGCCTTCACCAAGCTCAAAGCCATGCTGACTCACCTCCGATTCTCTTACCTCAGAGCCGCTCTTACTCTATGTCGCTACAACCACCAAGGTGGTCAGCGCGGCCATAGTTGTAGAGAGAGAAGAAGAAGGGCACGTCTTGCCCGTCCAGCGGCCGGTCTACTTTATTAGCGAGGTACTCTCAGAAAGCAAGGTCGCTACCCGTAGATCCAAAAGCTTCTCTACGCCATCGTCCTCACGTGACGCAAGCTCCAACACTACTTCCTTGGCCACCCATTAACTGTGGTCTCGTCTTTCCCCCTCGGGGAGATAATCCAGAACCGAGAAGCCACTGGGAGAACTGCCAAGTGGGCGGCCGAGCTCATCGGCGAGAACCTCACCTACGCACCGTGGAGGGCCATCAAGTCCCAGGTGTTAGCAGACTTCATCGCTGAATGGATCGACACGCAACTTCCCCCTGCACAGATTCAAGCAGAGCTCTGGACGATGTTCTTCAACGGGTCGCTAACAAAGATGGGAGCGGGTGCAGGCCTACTCTTCATTTCGTCCCTCGGAGTCCACATACGCTACGTGATCCGACTCCACTTCCTCGCCTCCAACAACGTGGCCTAGTATGAAGCCCTCATCAATGGCTTGCGCATCGCCATCGAACTCGGGGTTCGACGCCTTGACGTTCGTGGTGACTCGCAACTCGTCATCGACCAAGTCATGAAGGCCTCGAGCTGCCATGACCCGAAGATGGAGGCCTATTGCAAGGAAGTCCGCAAGTTGGAGGACAAGTTCTATAGCCTCGAACTCAACCACATCGTCCATAGATACAACAAGGCCACGGAAGAGCTGGCGAAGATCACGTCGACTTGAGGTACTATCCCACCTGATGTTTTCTTGAAGGACTCATATGAGCCCTCGGTCGATCTAGGTACAGGGAAAGGAGCTGCAACACAGGCGGTCGACCCCCTCCCACCGAGGCCCCCTCGATAGGGGCCGAAGTCATGGAGATCGAGGGGTCGCCTCCTCGGCAAGCCCCCAAACGGACTGGCGCACTCCCTTCCTCGAATACCTAATTTGAGAGAAGCACCCAGAGGATCAAACCGAGGCCCGACACATAGCTCAACGGGCCAAGACCTACGTCCTCTACGGCAACGACAAGGAGCTTTATCGACGAAGCCCACCGGGGTCCTTCAGCGCTACATCACCATCGAGGAGGGAAGGAAGCTGCTCAAGGACCTACACTCAGGCGCTTGCGGCCACCACGCTGCTCCAATGACCCTTGTCAGAAACGCCTTTAGGCAAGGCTTTTATTGGCCGACCGCAGTCTTCGACGCCATCAACTTTGTCCGCTCTTGCTATTGGTGCTAATTCTACGCCAAGCAAACGCACCTCCCCGCTCACGCTCTACACATGATTCCCATCACATGGCCCTTTACCGTGTGGGGGCTCGATCTCGTCGGACACTTAAAGAAGACAACTGGGGGCTACACCCACTAGCTTGTAGCTATCGACAAGTTCACCAAGTGGATCGAGGCTCGGCCCATCACCAACATTCGCTCCGAACAGGGGGTTCTATTCTTCACCGACATCATCCACCGCTTCGGGGTTCCTAACATCATCATCACCGACAACGGCACGCAGTTCACCGATAAGAAGTTCCTAGACTTCTGCGACCATCACCACATCCGTGTAAATTGGTCCGTGGTCGCCCACCCTCGAACTAACAGCTAGGTCGAGCGTGCCAATGGCATGATTCTCCAAGGACTCAAGCCAAGGATCTTCAATCGCCTCAAGAAGTACGGTAAGAAGTGGGTCGCCGAGCTACCCTCGGTCCTGTGGAGCCTAAGGACAATGCCTAGCTGAGCCATGGGGTTTACCCTGTTCTTCCTGGTCAACGGGTCTGAGGTTGTCCTCCCCACGGATCTTGAATACGGGTCCCCTCGACTAAAGGCCTATAAAAAACAAACAAACGAGGAAGCACTCACAAACGCCATCGACCAACTCATGGAGGCTTGAGATGTGGCTCTCCTCAACTCCACGAGGTACCAGCAAAAGCTCTGATGCTACCACGATAAGCACATGCGCAAGAGGGACCTCCAGGTCGGCGACCTCGTCCTCCGTCGACGGTAGAGCAACAAGGGCCGCCACAAGCTAACCCCACCATGGGAAGGCCCCTTCATCATGGCTGAGGTGTTGAAGCCTAGAACCTACAAGCTATCCAACGACAAGGGCGAGACATTCACCAACATGTGGAACATTGAACAGCTACGTCGCTTCTACCCTTAGGGCCTCGAGGCCTTGTACATTTTCTATTTCAAAAATGAATAAGAAGTACTTCCATTTACAAGTTCAAACTTTTTGTTCATATGCATAAGGTAGCCTCGACTCTGCTTCATCAGAGTCAAGCCTCCCTTGGGGGCTACAAAGGGGGAAACCCCCCGAAGTTCCTAAAAAACTCATACGTTTTTTAAAACTTGACGTCTATTCTTCCTCACACGCCTCGATATGTGTCGGCACTTAGTCGAAAACATCACGGGAACATCCCAAGGGTCGAGGGCTGTTGAGCCGCGAGATCACCTATGCCTCTGCGCTACGGTACCTCCACTCACTCCCCCCTCGAGGGGCATGACCGTGCATCGAGTTTACTAAGTGAAAACACAGTCAGGCTGGCAGGAAAGAAAAGGACATAAAACTCACAAATATATATATACATGCATAATGTTTCCAAGGCCCCCAAGGACACACCGCCATATTCACAAAAGCTAACCTATTACATGGGCTTTCTTGCCCAGATTGGCTCAGAGGCTGTCTTCTTCTTCGTCAACGCACGACGAAAGGAACTCGGGCTCGAACAGCTTCGCCACACGACCGCCGGGCTCCTCAGCAGCCTCGATCAAGGCCCTGTGCCTCTCCTCGTTCTCAATGTTAGTTTTGGAGGGGTCGCAGACAAAGCCGTGGGAGACCACCCCCATGTCGTAGGTGAAGCCGGAGCAGACAACCGCCATCGCCCACGTCACACTGACATGGAGCATTCCGGACTTGCTCCCTCGTGACCCAACTGAGCTCGTGCAACCAGGCGATGAAGGAGCCCCCACGCATGTCGCCCTTGACTTCCGCTTCAGGATCGACATCGAAGCCGTTACAGACCGAGGTGATCGCGGTGCTGAGGGTGTCTGTCAGCCTCACCTCAGCCAAGTAGGCGTCCCGGAGCGTCTTGACGCTGTCCCGAGTCTTGACCAACTCCTCGTTGAGGTCTAAAATATAAGACAGGGGTCAGCCACGACAAGAGCGGCAGAGGTGAAATCCAAAGGCTAAAGAAGAAGACTCACCAGCGGCATGGGTCTCGAGGGTCATGTACCCTTCCTGCAGCCCGGCGTGCTCCTTCTTGGCCGCCTTCAGGGCACGGATCGCCTCTGTCCTCTCCACCCTTAGGTCCTCGATCGTCTTGCCAGCCAACGTGAGGGCCTCCTCCTTTTCCTAGAAGATTTTCTTCAGTGTGGCAGCCTTGGTGGACAGGGCCTCGAGGGCCTTTTGTGCCTCCTCCTGGGCCTTGGTGGCGTCGTCCCTGGCCTTGGCTTCTGCTTCCTTGGCCTGGGTCGCCTCCGCTCGGGCGTTGGTGGCATCCTCCTTGGCCTGGGCCGCCTCCCCTCAAGCCGACGAGGCATCTTCCTCGGTCTTCACCACTTCCTCCTGGGCCTTGGCTGCGTCTTCTTTTGCCTTCTCTGCCTCGGCCCGGGCAGTCTCGACCGCCGCTTGCAGCACAGGAACTGCTCCCATCTACCCCTCATCAGGTGGATGAAGCGGGATTTGGCCTAGGAGCGCCCCCTCAGGTCCTGGGAACAAAAAGACACGAAAAAAGGGGATGTCAGATAAGCAAGCAAATTGACCCCCACACCGCGAAGGGAGATCACATACCTAGAAGCATCTTGCCAAGTCCTCGGAGGTGACGTCAGCCGCTAACCGCAGGGCATGCTACATCCAGGCCTGGAACTCCTCGGCGTGCTCCCATCTCTCGACCTCCGTCGGGTCTTTCACCTCGAGCATGGGAGCGTCGGGATCCGTCGGGTCCTAGAGTTGAAGAGCTTCCCAACCCCATTCAGGGAGATCCTCCTCGATCCCCTCTTCCATCGCCACCATAATGTCGTCCTCCATCTCGACTGAGCCACTGTGACGAAGCACTCAGTTAGCCAGCGTGGGGAATGGCAACTCTGCTCCTTCCTCAACCCTCGACGACCCAACCTCCCTTGCCTTTTGCTTCCCCTTGGCGAGGAGGCCGGGTGCGTACAAACCAGGGCCGTACGAGGATCCTCGTTCAGCCAAGGCCCCAGCTAACGACAAGTGAGGCGTCAATGCCACCACAACCGTCTCGGCCGCCGACGCCTCCGCCGGGGCCGCTTGCGCGATCGGCTCTCCGACCTCCCCCCACGCCGGGAAGTCCTTAGTCGCCAGCTCCTCTGGACAGCTCGAGGCCGGCAACTCCGGCTACTTGGTTTCCTAGCCTGCATTCAGCAGAGCCCCTTCCGGCTGGCTCGAAGCCAGCAGCTTCGGCTGCCCGTCGTCCTGCCCCGCGACCGATGGGGTCGTCTCCTCCGGCTACGGCAGGTCCAAGGCTGTCCCCACCGGCTGCGGCTGCTGCGGCTGTCTCGTCTCGAGCCACTCTTCCTGCTGCTATGGCTGCTCAGGCTGGCTGGAGGCCAGCTGCTCCTCCCCCTGCTGCTTCTGCAGCCGCTCCAGCTTCTGCCGCTCCTCTAGCTCGTGCAACCCTTGTGGCCATGCTGGCCACGGCTGCTGCTACTGAGGGGTCTCCACCGTCTCCTCTACGTCACGGGCGGAGGAATCCATCCCCTCGCCCTCGATGATAATCAGGGTCTCCTCCTTTGACCCCAGCTCCTGGCCGCAGGCCGTGTCCCCAAGCCCGGTACCGGGAGACACGTCGGTCTGTTCCCGGCTCCCGGTTGCGTCCCTCTCCGCCACGGTCCCCTGGGCAATCGAGCCTGCAACAGAAGCAATGCCCATTAGCCTACCTCAAGTCATATTGGCATGGGCCCTCGCAACCCAGGCAGCCACCGCTGCCGCTTGGGGGATCAAAGTAACACTTGGAGTCAACGCCGCCGTCCTTGCCATGGTGTCGGTCTTGAGCCGTTTAGCGCGGGAGGGAGCCGCCGTCTCTGGCGCATGCTTGACCCTGGAGCACCCATGAGAAAGAGATGATAAGAACTCCCAAAACCAAAAAAAGGGGGGGAAGGAGGGCCCAAGTCACCAAAAACATACCCCACGGGGATGAGGGGTGCCCTCATGCCCTCCTTCGAATCGCTCGGGGCCTTTTGAGCCCCCTTCTTTGACGTGCCCTTATCAGAACCCGAGCCACTCGGAGCCACCGACGACGACGTCCTCGATGTTCCTTGCTTCTTCGAGGCCGACCGGCTCTGGGTCTGTGCACCGGGTGCCGAGGACCTAGTCTGAGGCGGAGGCGTCCCCGTGAAGGGGCCAGAGGCGTCCCGCCGCGCGTGCGATGAGACGATGACCTGCACCGAGTCAAGGGGTTGCTCGAGCCCTGCCCCCAGGGTTGCTCCGAGGCTCTCGTCTCCTGGCCCTCGACGGGCACCAGGTCACCCTCGAGGCCTGAGAGGACGACCCTGCCCCAACGGTTCCCTGTGTAGAGGGGGCGTTAGCCTGGGCCATTCGAGGCACCGAGGCGTCGAGACACACACGCACCCCTTCGTCACCGCTGTCCTCGTCCTCCTCTTCCTCCTCTTTCGAGGGGGACTCCTCTTCGGGAAGCCCCTCGCTCAGCACTGTTCACGCACCAGGCGCTCGAGGCTCCGTTTCCTCCTCTTATTCTTCTCCTCGTCCTTGGTCTTCTTCTGCTGCTGGGTAGTGAAGTCTCTTGCCTGATGGTCGAGGTTGTCTTCCTTGACCGGGGGTGTCGACACCCTAAAGTCTATGGCCCGCTGTACACAAACCCACGACAGAAGGCACGAGGATTAGTTAGGGAAGAAGGAAATCCGAGAAGTACTCACCAGCTGGACGTGACCGTCGTCAGGTAGCATCGAGATGTTATTCACTTCGTACGATGTGAAGGCGCCGGCGACCGCTCCCCTCACCCGTCTCGCGACATCCTCGGGGAGGAAGTGCCTCTGTTGACATCCAGCACCCCTCGAGCAGCGCCCCGGGGACCATCTGGTCCAAGCGCAGCGGGCGCCGCATCAGCGGGAGAACCCTCCGGCTATGGAACACCGAGACGACCATCCCGGCGTTCAGCCCCTGCTCGTGCAGAGTCCTCAATGCATCGAGGAGAGGATCTAGCCTCGCCTGACGCTCCTTCGCCACGCCACGTGGCCAGTGCTCCGGGCGCGCCGCGTGGTGCATCCGGTGTAGGGCGGCAGCCAGCCCTCGTCGTTTCGGACATAGAACCATCGGGCATGCCACCCGCCGTGGCTGGACATCAACCCTGTCAGGATGAACAGCTCTGCCTGCTTCAAGGACAGGTTGCAGCAACCGACACGAGCGATCCTCCTCCTCCCCTGCGAGACCGGCTTGGTGAAGAGCTCCCCCTTGAAGAGATGGAGCCACAACTCCCAGTGTGGCTCCATCCCCAGATATCCCTTGCAGACGGCGGCATAAATCGCCATGTTGGAGATGGCGTTGGGGGAGAAGTGCTGTAGTTCGACCTAATCGTAGTTGGTCAGCGCCCGCATGAACCGGCTCGGAGGCGAACCGAGCCCCATCCGGTGGTACTTGACGAAGCTCACTACGTACCCCTCCGGTGGGTTCGACTCCCGATCCTCCTTCGGCGGCACCATCCACTCCGGCCGGTCCGACCGAGATGGCAGGGCGAAGAAGCCCCTCATCCACCAACCCTTCGAGCTCCTGCTTCGTCACAGCCAACAGGAGCCAATCCTCCAGAGGAAGAAGCTCTGGCGCCATGGCAACTTCACGGATCTACTCGGCGGATGGACGGGAGGGAAGATTCCCAATCTCTTCCTCTTTTTCTCTCTCGCGCTGACAAACAGGGCGACTATGCTCTCTGGTGGCGACGGCGATGAAAGCAGGAAGGCAAGATGGGGAATGGACGAAGCCCTACCCCCCCCCCCCGAATTTATAGGCAGGCCGAAGAGCAACGGGCGGATCCGACCGGGAGGCAAGTAAAATCTCGTATTTATTGCACCTACCTAACCACTTCCTCGATTCTCGAGAATAGAAACACGCGTCAACCGCGCAGGCTCCAGCCGTTGCATGGGTCCACCACGACCGCGCCGCTCTAACTTTCTCGTAAAAAGACGCGCCCGACGGACAGAAGGAGTCATCCATGGATGGAGCCTTCCGCTGTAAGGAACGTGGGCCCCGGCCCCACATAAAAATCTCAAGACAGCGAAGGCTGGCCCTCGGTCAGGGTTTGACAGCCGCCCTCGAGTACCTGAGTCAGGGATGACCGAGGGGGAGCCGACACGAGTCCCTTTCTTGAGAACGAACTCTTGAGGCCCCCTCGGACATATTCAAGGTGAAACTAAGGGTCCACCTCAGAATCCCCTCGGAGGGAGGCATCGAGCCACCAAACCCGATTGAAAGGGGTCGGCATCCATGGGACCCATTGATTTGCTTCAATAAGAGCGCCTCCGCGGCCACAAGTCAACCCCTATCGAACGGGACACGAGCTCTTGCTTGAATTTCCCGATAGCAGCTCACCCGAGGACATCGGAGCTCGCCCAAACGAGGGTAGCACGGCGCTTCTCACCCCTCCTCCAGACGAAAGGGAGCGCGAGGGTCGAAAGAAAAAGACGGGCTTGTTCCTGATCGACCTCGATGAAAGAGGCTCGGGGGCTCGCTCGCGACTAGATGGCCTCGACAAAAGAGGGACCAACCACCCGGGGGCTCGACCACTCGAGCACGCTTCGGCAAGAAAAGCATAAAGCCCTCAGGAGAGTATTCTACTCCCCCGAGGCCTCGGGGGCTACCCCCGAAGGGTACGCTCGCGCGCACCCTTCAGAGAACGACCGACGCTACGAATCTAGTTCATGAGCCTCTGCGTGAGTGCCAGCACTTACGTAGAGACTCGGGGGCTACTTTCGGGTACCTAGATAAGGGGGTACCCTAAACCTTCGATCTCCAGGAGAATTAGTCCCCGAACAGTTGAACCCAAATCACCAAAAAGCCTGCAACCAGCCTGAGAGGCGAGGGTCCACCAGGGTACCTCGAGCCATGCTGGGCCGGCCCACGAGCAGCGTCCAAGTTGAGACCGTCCCCTGTTCGATGGAAAGCCTCGAGTGACGGAAGTCCGCCCGAGCGGACGACCCCCCGTTGACTGCTACTACCCCCCTCTATCTACCTACTTCCTGTACGACACTCAAAGCATTTAATGCTCTCACCAACTCCTGCCTACCATCGTGGCTACAGCAGTGTTACAGTGGTCAAGTACAAGGGTTGAATCCCCCTTTTACCGCCCATACCCGGAGAATCAGCGATTCGTACTACACTGTTACGCCATGCCGGGCACTGTACACTGTCAGGCGTCTCCTCAAAACACATTTGCCAACATCCGTACCGTATTTTCCGGGGTGTGGCCTTAACCATTCAGGCCTCGACCTCCCTCAGCCACCCCTCGAGTCAGACCTCGACGCCTCCGCTCAGCACTCCAACAACTCCCGACGCGACACGGACAAGGACCAGCACATACCCGGATGGGCACGGGTCTTTCACCGACCACCTGCAGTGTCATCGTGACGCCCCTGGAGGACATTCATCGACTCCAAACACGTCGCTACAGGGCAAGTCAAGCCGGGTGCACGTCTCTACAGCGGCTATGACATGATCGGCATCACCCCCTCGACGTCATCACCTACGACAGCTTTAGGACTCCTGTACACCCGTGTCTCCCCTTGGTCTATAAAAGGGGACGCCGGCTCGTTGTAGGGGGAGAGCTTCCAGAGCCCCAGAAAACGCTCAAGTCCTAGCTCAGTCTCACTCTCTACATCTCTGTTCTCACTCGCTCGCTTGTATTCTCCCCTGTATAAGCACTTCGGTGTAAGATAATACAAACCTTCTCCCCCCGCTGAATGTGGGGTCTTCTCTTATCCGAACCAGGATAAAAACCGTGTGTTCTTCTTGTATCACCATCCGATTTAAGAAGCACGCAGTACACGTTTACTCGTCGTCTTAGAACCCCAGGTCTAACCACGGCTCCTGCGCTCCTCAGCAGCGGTGGGCTGGAGCTGTCCGCCTGCACCGGCCTCACCATGGCCTGCCATGGTAGTGGCGTGGTCGTGCTGCTCCATGCTATCACTCGTTTTTTCGCTCTGGCCTGCTGTGCACTTGTTTTTAAGTCTAGCGCCACGAGCTATGTTGTTCTTGGAGTGTGATCGAATTGTGGTGCGGCGAGTTGCAGCCCCTGGCAGCATTTTATACTGCTGCGAGAAATTACAGAATGGTTTTGGGTGGGTACGTGTGCAGCCACGCGTCGCTCCGTAGCCACAATTGGTAATAATTAAATTAGGTGGGGTCTTGGCGGCACAAACTAAGATAAGAGTGAGACGTGTCGGTAATGCCACGTACGCGCTCATGGTTCTTCTCGAAGAGGGTTGTATGTGATGACAGGTACGAATGGATGTGGGCGGTCATATGTTAGGACACGTGGAAATAGAAAGGTCGTCTACCAAGTTCGCAAATAATTGATGTTATTCGCACAGCTTTGATCACTATTTCCAATTAGAATATAAAAATATTCATCCTAACAAATCTATGTTTATTTATTTTATGTATATGAATATATTTATATATATGGTTATGTCAAATATTCTTGCGTTTGACTAGATTGACTTCTTTTAACTCTTTAGAGAGGTTAGATTTATTTTAGGACGAAGAGAGTACTTTATAGCTACTCGTACTTCGAGGACTATTTTAATATTATAATTTGAATATCTTATTAAATTTGAATGTGCACAATTCCTGTCCTTGTTATGCTATTTTTATTGGCTGATTGAATTTGAGAGCAATGTAAAGCGACTACTAATAAGTATTTTGATGAGTCTGTTAGTTACTCGAGCAGCAGTATATATAAGGAGCAAAAAAGATATAGTGATCTTCTGGATTAGCATGTGCAAGCTAGTGCGAATTAGCGTCCGCGACATTAGTATATTATATATGATGTAGTAGGAGCTAATGGCAGAACAAGAGATTATGCGTGTATTAATGATTGCGTTGTTAATGAAATACAATAAGAAATATGCATATGTATTATATCTTTTTAATAATGGATTTTCATTAATTCAGCCTTAAGCCAAAAAGATACAAGAGCGCGTTTACTAAGCCAAAACGATACAAGAACGTTTATACTCGTATTCAACAAAAAGAACACATAAAAAATAAAAAAGAAATACGGATACAAGTTATTTTTACTTATCAACGATAGCATAGACAAAAACTAGACAAGCGGATAAACACACAAAGTTGGCAATATACATGCTTTAATCCCGGATTCTTGGTTTCTACTCTTGGCAAGACAGACTTTAATTCCGGACCCACCACCGTGCCGGCGGGCGCATAGTGGATGCAGCGGCGACTGCACGCCGCTGCACCGCTGCACCGAAGAGGGAGGGGACGACGCGGCCATCGAGGCCAGCTTCGAGAGGAAGGGGCTACCGGTGGCGGCCACCGCAATGTTCCAAGGCGCGCGCTGCACGAGCACGCAGTGCAGGGAATGGCAGCCAGGGATGAGAAGGGAATGGCAGCCTAGGGCCGAGGACGACGAAGAGAGGGAGGAACCGAGGCGCTGAGGTAGAGGGAAAGCGGGGGGATTCACTAATGGCGTGTTTGGCAGAGGGGCTCAAGCCGACCTGGCCTGCGCCATGCCAAAGCCAGCCATAGCCAGTCCAAACTGGGGCAGGTAGTCTTGTTTGGTTGCCCGTACCAAATGGACCTGGCCCAGTTGTGATCGTGTTTGGCAGGAGGTCCATATTGGATATCGTCACCTCGCACTGGAATATGGTGGGCTTACCTCACGCGCTCTCTTATCGGCATTTCAGCGAACAGCTTGCAGGCGGCAGCGACGAACACGAGCAGGACCACCACCTGACCGTGGTGGCGGCACGGGAAGCTGCGAGCAGGCAGACGACAGCCGGTGCGACGCGGGAAGGGGTCAAGGTCGGGTTGCCGCCGTTGCGTCGTGGCGAGGCCGCGACGTATCGTCGAGCTGCAGCGCCGGCAGTGCACGGGCACGGCGAAGCTGACGGCGTCGCGGGCCTTCGGCAGGTCGTTGGCGTGGGCTCATGGCTGGGTTCGCCAGGGGCAGGCTCAGCTCAGGGAGGTACGGCGTGGCTCAGCCGCGACGTCGCAGTCGCGGTGGAGGCGTGGCGCGTCCCCAGGGCTTGACGACGAGGGCGACACGGTGGTGCTGGTGCTTTCGGCTTTGGGCGGCTGCTCCACGGGGACGGGTAGGGCAGTGGCTTGGCGCGGGATCGGCGGCGAGGTGGACCTGGGCGGCGAAGAAGCCGCGACGAGGACAGCGCGGCGTCGGCGGTCCTTCGTGCCTGGCCGGTGCTCGACGAGAAACTCCGGAGGCGCTGCTGCTCTTGCGCGTTTGCAGGGTACGTAGGACGCGCGGCGGCGGAGGTGGTGAGGATGAGGAGCTGCGGCAGGGCGGGAGGCGGCGTGGGGATGTGCGGCGACAACGGGGGTGACGATGAGGAGCTGCGACGGGGCGGGAGGCGGTGAGGGGACGCGCGGCTACGGAGGCGGTGAGGAAGAGGAGCTACGATGTGACGGGGCTGCAGAAGGAGGTGAGAACGACTGGCGGGGACGGTGAGAAGGAGGAGTTGCGATGCGAGAGGGCTAGAGGAGGTGAGACAAAGCTAGGAAGAAGGTGAGACAAAGCTAGGAAGGTGACCCACTCCCCTTGGGTCATCTCAATCACTTAATCCGTCCTGGCTCCAAAAAAACAGCCAGGTTACCAAACATTGGCTGCTACAGTTGGGGAGCTCGAGCCCACCTCCAGGCCCTCTCCCAAACACGCCCTGTTTCTTTATCTTCTGCCTTCCAGCTGATTTCACAAAACATGCGTGATTTTCTCTTCAGACTAACTGCATACCAACCATGCAATGAACTGCTAAAAAACATCTCGGCGAACTTGGTGAACGCAACTCAAACAAACCCAACGCAATTCCGGAAAGACAAAGTATGCTCTTGAGAAAAGCAAGTTATTCATAAATGACACAACTTGAGTAAATCGCTTACAAATGATAATCAGATAAGTAGTCTCAATAAGACAAAACTGTATCTGGCAACGCACATCGCCTCATCCCAGCAATAACACCATTATTCTTCAGCAAATGCAAACAGCTCCTTCCCTCCTCGCTTCCCCCTCAGCTCAAGCGATAATTATGACAGATCCTCCTCGCGACTGCGTATATGACAATGCATATGCATGCAAAAGATAACTGACAGGCCGGTGTAGCAAACTTCATAGCACACAACCGGCCGAGTGAGCTGCAGTCCTGCTGGGCTGCCTAGTACCGGTAGTGGGCAGGCTTGTAGGGACCCTCGATCGGCACGCTGATGTAGTCAGCCTGGGACTTGGTGAGCTTGGTCAGCTTGGCACCAAGCTTGCCCAAGTGGAGAGCAGCAACCTTCTCATCAAGGTGCTTGGGGAGCACATACACCTTCTTCTCATACTTGCCAGAGCTCTTCTCCTTCCACAGCTCAAGCTGGGCAATGACCTGCATCAAGAATAAATAATTCAGTAATGTGACCTTGCTGGCCAATCAGTTTTACATATGGCAATACCAAGAAAGATATGGATTCAAGTGCTTACCTGGTTAGTGAACGAGCAGGACATGACAAAGCTAGGATGGCCAGTAGCACACCCAAGGTTCATCAGGCGACCCTCAGCAAGGACAATGATGCCAGTGTTGGTCTCAGGGAACACCCAGCGGTCAGTCTGGGGCTTGATGGTGATGCGCTTGACACCAGGGTAGGTCTCAAGACCAAGCATATCGATTTCATTGTCAAAGTGGCCAATGTTGCAGACAATGGCATTGTTCTTCATCTTCCTCATGTGGTCAACCATGATGATATCCTTGTTGCCAGTGGTGGTCACGAAGATGTCAGCCTCAGAGACAACATCCTCCAAGGTAAGGACCTGAAGACCCTCCATCAGAGCCTGGAGGGCACAGATGGGGTCGATCTCAGTCACAATAACACGGGCACCAGCCTGCTTGAGTGCAGCAGCACAGCCCTTGCCGACATCACCATATCCACAGACCACGGCAACCTTGCCAGCAATCATAACGTCTGTTGCCCTCATCAGGCCATCAGGGAGGGAGTGGCGGCAACCATACAGGTTGTCAAACTGTTAGGGGGAGAAACATATCAATATAGTTAATCTTAACAGTTGAAACTTTGGTACTTAGCAACAACTAAACTGTTTATAATAAGAAAACATATTTGTAATTATGAGTTCAATATAAGAAGAGTGACAAGTGTGACCCAAAACCAATTTGGGTTTATGCCTGGTAGGTCGACCATGGAGGCAATTTTCTTATTACGACAGTTGATGGAGAGGTATAGGGAGCAGAAGAAGGACTTGCACATGGTCTTTATTGACCTCGAGAAGGCATATGACAAAGTACCGAGAAATGTCATGTGGTGGGCCTTGGAAAAGCACAAAGTCCCAACTAAGTACATCACCCTCATCAAGGATACGTACAGGATGTGGTGACGTGTGTCCGAACATGTGATGGCGACACCAGTGACTTTCCAATTAAAATAGGACTACGTCAAGGGTCGGCATTGAGCCCTTATTTATTTGCTGGTGATGGATGAGGTAACAAGGGACATACAAGGTGATATCCCTTGGTGTATGCTCTTTGCTGATAATGTGGTGCTAATGGATGAGACTAGGACAGGGGTTAATAGGAAGTTAGAACTATGGAGGCACACGTTAGAGTCGAAAGGGTTTAGACTTAGTAGGACCAAGACCGAGTACATGAGGTGCGATTTCAGCGCGACTAGGAATGAGGAGGGAGACGTTAGCCTCGATGGGCAAGTGGTGGCCAAGAAGGATACTTTTCGGTATTTAGGATCGATGCTACAAAAGGATGATGATATTGATGAAGATGTTAGGCATAGAATTTTAGCCGGTTGGTTGAAATGGCGTCAAGCTTCAGGCATCCTCTGTGACAGAAGGGTGCCTCAGAAGTTAAAAGGTAAGTTTTATAGGACAGCGATTCGTCCGGCGATGTTATACGGTGCTGAATGTTGGCCTACAAAAAGGCGACATATCCAGCAATTGAGTGTAGCAGAGATGCGTATGTTACGATGGTGTTGTGGGCACACAAGGAGGAATAAAGTCCGGAACGACGATATTCGGGATAGGGTTGGGGTGGCACCAATTGAGGAAAAATTGATTCAACACCGGTTGAGATGGTTTGGCCATGTCCAACGGAGACCTCCTGAGGCACCGGTGCATAGTAGGGTTCTAAAGCGGGTCGATAATGTAAAGAGAGGTAGGGGTCGACCTAAACTGACTTGGGACGAGTCGGTTAAGAGAGACCTTAAGGAGTGGAATATCCCTAAGGATTTAGCTATGGATAGGAGCGCTTGGAGACTAGCAATTAACGTGCCTGAACCGTAATTTTTTTTTCTTGTACCATTTATGTGTTCTTTGTTTTCATGCCTCTTTTGGGTTTCATCTCTAGCCTACCCCAACTTGCTTGGGACAAAAGGCTATGTTGTTGTTGTAGTAGTTCAATATAAGAATCTAGAAATGAACAGAAAAAACTTTTTAAGACCAGGTTTCAATACCTTAAATAAAACATTTAAACTAATCTAAAAATACATAATGAATCTGCACAGACAAAGTAACAGGGTATAAGATATTTTATTCCCTACTATGATGACAGTGCATCAAATCCACCAAACATGTAACTAATACTTCACATGGACAAACATGGCATCGACAAATATTAGAAATAGCTAACAATAGCATTTATTTTGACAACTAAGCAACACCATAGACCAAGATCCAGATCCAACTGAAAACATCAACATCCCTACAATTTAGGACCTACAAGTGACTAGAACCAAACATATATTAGCAAGCAAATCAGGCTACACAAATAGGCCTAAAGTATCCCGAGATACTTCGCCGTCAACAATCAATCCGAGTAAACAGATCCTGTCCAGTAGTGATCTGAAACATAGATCCATGTTCAATATAGAGTGTTACTCTAAGACTTGATCATTCATCCACAAGATTTTAAGCATAGCAATGAGATTAAAGCATCAGCATCAGCAAACAAGTAAATCTCAGACTCCTAATCATGCAGGATCTAGATCCACACAACAAGAACGTCAGATCTGAAAGTAAATGAATCAAAAGGAAGGCAAGCTTGAATCACCTTGCTCTTGGTGACGGAGTCGTTGACGTTAATGGCAGGGAAGAGGAGGGCGCCGGTCTCCTGCATCT
The DNA here is from genome assembly GCA_023333625.1 of Bothriochloa decipiens. Taxonomy (NCBI): domain Eukaryota; kingdom Viridiplantae; phylum Streptophyta; class Magnoliopsida; order Poales; family Poaceae; genus Bothriochloa; species Bothriochloa decipiens. Next base: position 31,176,267 of record CM041633.1, read on the forward strand.
GGTAGAGCCTCTTGACTCCGGTGGTGGTCTCCTCAGAGACGCCGACAAGCCTCTCCTTCATCTTGCGGTACTTCTTGGGGTCCGCCTTGAGCCCGTCGCGGATGATGGTGAGAACGATCTTGAACTCAGCGTTGTCGGTGGACTCCGGGTCGGGGATCTTGCCGGTCTTCTCGTAGTCCTCCTCGGCCTTCACACCCTCGTGGATGAGCAGGGTTGCGTCACCTCCGTCGTCGACGATGAGGTCGGGGCCGCCGGCCTCGCCCCAGTCGAGGCAGCGCTCGGTGCACCACCAGTACTCCTCGAGGGTCTCCCCCTTCCAGGCGAACACAGCGGCCGAGTCGCGCGCGATGGCGGCGGCGGCGTGGTCCTGCGTGGAGAAGATGTTGCAGGAGCACCAGCGGACCTCGGCGCCGAGCGCGGTGAGGGTCTCGATGAGGACGGCGGTCTGGATGGTCATGTGGAGCGACCCCGAGATCCTAGCGCCGGCGAAGGGCTTGGACGGGCCGAACTCGGCGCGGCAGGCCATGAGACCGGGCATCTCGACCTCGGCCAGCTCGATCTCGAGGCGGCCGAAGTCCGCCTGCGAGAGGTCCTTGACCTTGTACTCCCGCCCAGACGAGGTCTTCTCCACGGAGAGCGCCATGGCAACGGCGGAGGGAGAAGTCGCGAACTGGATCTGGGACTGGGGGAATGGAAGGAACGGGAGGATGGGAGGAGACGGCGGAGTTGGGGGCAGGGGGGTGAGGAGGGTTTTATGGGGAGAGACGAGGGCGCGACACCGTTAGTTTGCGGATGCGGAGATTAGCGGCCGTCGGATCTGGGTGGGGATTGGTGGGGGTGGGTGAGGCCATGTGGGAGTGCCGTTGGGGGCAGACCGGCACGGGGGGTTTTGGGGTTAGCCAGATTTTTTTCTCATTGGGACGGATGATTAGCATTAGGTTAGTGGGGCCATATCTCATTTTAACCAAAAAATATATTAGTAAGGCTTTGGGTTCTAAAACGGGCATGGGCTCTGCAATGGAAACATGGGATGGATGTGGACCTAAAGAAATAAGCCCAGTCCAATTCAGCCCAAGCCTTCTCTTCATCTTGATGATGATGTTCTTTTTAGATTATTTTAATGATGATGTTGTAAAAATGTTCAATGGCCTACATATGTTAAAATCAATCATTTGTAACGCAAAAAATTTTGAAGTCATGTGGTTTTTTAGAAATTAAATTGATGCTTACAAAAGAAAAATATATCTTATATCTCTACTGTAATTGAAAACTTCTTTAGACAAATTATTTTTTCAAAATTGACAACTTATAATATATCTTCTATAAATACAACGGCCCAGATTAAAAGTGTCTCCCACCCAGCGCCCGCACTCACGCTCTGTCGCCCGCAACTCCGCCCGTCCGAGGCCACGGTTCGATTCCTCGGTCCTCTTCTTTTTTTTCTTTTCTTTTTGTGATGATGAGACGAGTTTCTTTGCTCCCCCTCCGAACAGGCACGAAGGTTTCCTCCACTCAACCTCTCGCGAGTTCCCTCCTCCAATCTCACGCCGCCGCCGTCAAGCACAGCTTCCCTCCGCGTGCTCCGAAATCGAAATCGTTCCCCTCGCCCTCGCACCACGGCACGCCGGAGCCATCGCCGCCGCCTACACCCCGAGCTGGGTTTCCAGGTCCCGACTCCTGCGTCGCTGGGCCGCCGCCTGAGCCCCTCGCCGGAGGACCGCTCCCCTCATCCACGCGGGCATGCGCGACCTCCATGGCCTCCACCGCCGCCGGTAAGTCTTCTCCCCCCGGCTCCATTCCTGTTTCTCTGCTCGTCCACACCGTGCCGTCTCAGCGTCGAGCTTCGGCACGTTGAAACAGTAGGAGGTGCGGCGCGCGGTGGCTCGAACCCTCCGCAGCCGAACCCTAGCGACGATGGCGGCCCTTGGATCCGGTTGCCTCCGGGGAAAAGAAATAAGCCCGTCGCTCTCGCCAACATCACCGACACCGCGAAACCTAACGCCGTCGGATCCATCGCCGTCCCCGACCTCGTCAAGGTGAGCTTCGTCACGTTAGCTCCAACAATCCAACGGCCGTATCGAGGTTACTCATGCTCCAACAATTCATTGGGCTCGATAATTGCTCGCCTTGTCACAGGAGATCGCCAAGTTGCGGACTCTGCTCAGCCAGAAGACGTATGTTGTCTTGCATCTCCATTCCCTCCTTGTTTGTTGCTGTGAATGTGTGGGTTTGTTTGTGGGCGGATGAGGGTGGGGGAATCACTATTTCTTTCTAACTAATTTAGCTTAGCTTTCCTTCTCTGCAGGGATCACATAGACAAGCTGAAACAACAGAATCAAGAGCTTGCTCAAAACAATTTGCAGAGAAAGAAAGGTTCGTCTACATCTCCATACACTCTGTGTCTCACCATGGATGCAATAACATTGATCTTTTACTCTTCTGTCTCTGTTGTTCCTTTGTTGGCAATCCAATTGAATGACATTATATCCTGCGAGTTATGCCTATGCATCAAGATGGCAACAGGTACCCGAAACCCGAGTACCCGACGAGTTTTATCCGATAAGGAGGTGGGTATGGAAGGTTTTTTATACCCGTGGGTATGTTATTGGGTGAAATATTGTACCCATCGGGTATGGCGCCCGCATACCCGCGGGTAAAAAATACCCGCACAAATAAATAGTCAGCCCTGCAATTTTAGCCCATATAAGCATGTAGCCCGTGAATTCGGCCCATATAAGCATATGAGTATATATATATCCTGGACAATTAGTGTGTTAGTGGTCTAGTGCTGCTATTAATTAGCTAGAAGTTGTTATATTTAACTTACATTAAGTTGTTATATTTTTGCATGTGAAGGATAAATTCGGGTATATTGTCGGGTATGGAATACCCGTCGGGTAAGAAATACCCGTCGGGTGCGAATATGGAATGAATTCCTTACTCGTCTACTTTCACAGGTAACCCGACGGAATAAGTTTTGACCTAGCGGGTGTGGGTACGGGTAGCCAGTACCCATCGGGTACATACCCGTTGCCATTTTGACCTGTGCACCACAATAACACCTTTTTTTAAAAAAAAAGGAAAAGAGTGCTTAACCTCGGCAGTTCAGATACAGTTGTTCCTCCAAATTATGTGTTGAGTTTAACTCCCATTATGTTTCTTGTGAAAAAATTGACTAAATTATGTATGCCATCTTTTTATTACTTTATACTATCTCTGACCCCAAATATAAGTTCATTTAGGTTTGTCTTAAATTAAACGTTTTTTAGCATTGACTGTTAATAGCAAAAAACCAAATAGATAAATAACATAAGGTCGATATAAGAGATTTATCTGAATAATGTATAACTCTTTCTATTTAAACTATTGTTATGTTTATATAGATGTTATATTGCTCCAAGTGTCATATCAGACAGAGACAGAAGCACTAAGTTGCGCTTTGGGCCACGGCAGGCAGGGCGGCGTTCAGGATGCCTGCAGTACTGTATCTAGCATGCTTTACTGTCCGTGCAACTAATAGTGCTTTGTCTTTTTGATTGTGAATACTTAACTGTTGTGTCGATACTCGAGAGTATGACTAAAGCACTAATCTAGCAACTGTATATTTGTAGTCTCTACAAAGGAATTATCAGGCAAATTTGATCCTACAACTAAGCAAAGAGTTCATTGGGGGAGGGAAAATATTGGCACCACGGCACATTCAGTAATTCATTCAGTACAAGTGATGTAGTTGGTTTGTTCCAACCATGTAATGAATAGGCAATAGAATGGATCTGGATATAGAACGACGAAATTTGACAGTAATGTTTTCACTTTTGGTGCAATTTGTATTGTCCAGTTTAATTAAAGTAGAGATCAATAGCTTCTGATAATGATAAAACTGAAAAGTCTTTTTCTTGCAGCACCCATTGTCGACAATGCTTTATATAAGAAAACCTGTATTTGACTGATTAGTTTTCCATAGAAATTAAGTTGTCAATTCATTCAGAAGTACAAAAACACATTGCTTTTATTCAGAACTACAGCCTACTGTTCACAATCTTCCCTTGTTGCTGCTATATGGTTGCTTCAATAAATGATTATGTTGTTATTTTGGTTAAGAAAACAGGGAACTCTAAATAATTATATTGTTATTTTTTATTCATGTATGTATTTTTGTACCAGGCATCTCTACTATAATGGACCAATCACCTCGACGTTGGCCGGCCACCGCGGCAAAGTGCCTGGGGGCGGGGGAAGAGGAGGAGAAGGGCACACTGTTGTACTTTGGAGGTTGTTGAAACGACTCTTCATGTGATAAACTTTTTTGGGTATTTGTCTAGACTCCGGGGCAAGATTTAGACTATGTAAGGTGACCCAAGTATCAGCAATCATCGTCTGGAGCTGGCAGTAGATTATTCTTTGGCTCTCAAAACATGTCGATAAAGTGTAATAATTCCTACAGGTTGGAAATACACTGAGGATTTAGGTGGCTTCAAAAGATATAATACATGTAATGTTATTTGCAATGACTCTAAGCATAGTTGCTATTAACTCAACAATATGATAACTCATTATGGATCACCTTTGGCATGAATCTTAATCTATCTCACTATTTACTTTATTTTTCAAAACATAATGTCGTCTATCTCACTATTCACCTTTCAAGAAAATATTTATTTTTTTATGTGCATTCTTAAGATAAAATCGTGGTATTAGCATAGACATTATACTAGTTAGTTCTAAATGGCCATTAATCAACTAAGGCATTATTGAGATATGATCTATGATGGATACTTCGAGGATAGTGTATCACATACCCATATATATCTGAGAATAGTGGCGAAGCCACGTTGTAGTTACCTAGTGCACAGGCACCAGGGTAATTTTTGTTTTTGCCATTGAATAATCTTATTTTCACCATGTATTTTAATAAAATTGTGTAAGTTACTTATACTGTACACCAAGGTTCATTTGTTTGTAGGTCCACCAGTGTGAGAATGTATTGTATGGAAGCATTGGATACAACCTCAAGATGTCTGAACTACTACTCCCACGTAGTGGCCGACCCCTTGGATCCCCTACCCGTAGGCCCTGTTAGCTAGACCACCCCGCTCAGTTCGTCGACCAAGCAACTCCTCACTCCCCCTCGTTATCTAGTAGATCTCCAAGCTAAAGTTTGGGTCATCCATTGATGAAATTGAAGCCTTCAGTGGTCGGATGAATACGTCGCAATCTCGTGAGGTGCCTTGGGAGCTAATTTTCCCCAACCTGTGTTCTTTTTTTTTTTCAAATGCTAGTCGAACGGCCTTTGACGGTGACATAGCTTGTTTAGATGTCTGAATTGGGATGGCCGAATCGCTGTTACGGCACTATAACGCACTATAGCATTTCGTTTATATTTGGTAAAAATTATTTAAACATTGATTAATTAGTCTTAAAATGTTAGTTTCACGAAGTATAATCAAACTGTGCAATTAGTTTTTAATTTCATCTATATTTAGTACTTTATACATATACTGACATTTTGATATGACGCAAAAATTTTTTATAGTAAATCTGAACCCAAATTTAGAAAACTAAACGTGTTACCAAAGCCACGGAGCTGGTCCATTTCTATTACTACTGTACCAATACTATACTATTCCGCTACCTAACACCTACCCCCAACCATCCAACCGTAGATGCGATCTCTTCTGTGACACAAAGCACGTACGCCACTCGAAGTTGCACGACCTTGGGTATAGTGGCCCTCATTAATTTATGGCATGACGCTATGTGACCAATTAATTAGTTTACGGTGCTCTGTGCTGTCATAACCACGGTGCTTTGCGATGTGCTTGTTTAAGTACCAGAGTACTAATACAAGGCTAATCTCAATATATGTTTCATGGAAGCCATGCACATTAAATAGGGTTTCTTATTATCAAAATTACTGACTTGATAAGATCATTAAATGAGAAAGTTTCATCTTACGAGAGAGAAGTTTTATCCTATGAAACTCATCTGATTCGGTTACCTAGTTTGCAGTCTTGATAACTATATCATAAAACTATGCATTAAGACTAACCTAAGACACTTAAACAGCATTTCTTCAAAAACTAATGTGTTCGATCCCCAATAAATATAAGTCATTTTATAAGAGTAATTGGTCAAGTTTTAAACTTGACCTATTAATAAAGAAAAGTTACGTAGGCTAATGAAACATTGTTCTCAATGCATTGACCACAGTTAATGTGTCAAACCTGATTTCAGATTAGGACGTCCCCAACGGACCAAATCACTACCTTACATGAATTTCTATCCGGCGGAAGGGTGACAGAAGTAGTTAGTCTTAGAGTAATTACTAACTGATTTTCTAGGAACTACGGGAGATGAGATGCTCTTAGATAAAGTTTAGGACTAAGTTTTAGACAACTAAACTTTATCTACCAACTTTAGATCACAAGTCTGTTCACATCATGGGCTAAAGGTTAGTTCTTATTTCAATTAACAGACTTTTGTGCCCCCTAGAATTTTGAGCCGTTGAATTGTCCGTGCCAATGAGACCAGTTGAATTGTACGTGTTGACATTTTTCTCTTTTCGTTGTTTGCCTGCTAAAATAATGATCAACCCAATTGCTATTGATAATTAAGTAGTATTAATTGTCACAACATATAGTTCAATAAAAAGTTCATCCACGTGCAAGAATCATCGAATATATCCATTCATGAATCCATCAGAGGAGGCAGGGACCCGTGTAAGGGTAACTTCAACCAAACCCTCAAATTTTGTCCTCTCTATCTGAGAGTTTCATCCATATTGCTTCTGTTATTCCTCGACACATTTCAACCGGTCTCCTAAATTTTTCTCCAATTTTACATTGTATTTTCGTGAGCCCTATTAATCGGCCACACTAATGACCTGCTTTATGAGAAAAGAGGAAGGAATAATAGGGGGAAGCATGAGGGGCTCTTACATTTGGGGGTTTAGGAGAGTGTGAGTAAGAGCCCCTTATCCATCGTGCTTGAATCGGAGCTCGGTTGGAGAGTTTTGTAAGTTTGGACTTTCAAAATAGGACGAGAGCTCAAGTAAAGCTTTGGTTGGAGTTGCCCAAGGATTTGGCACTGAGCAGGATGGAGGATGCTAAAAGGTCCCCACAATAGTTTTTTTTATAAAATGTGTCTACATTAAAAAGCAAGAAAAACACCTAAAAAACCAGGTAGTACACATAAGATAAGAAGAGGATTGTTAAACACAGAAAGCCCTAGAGAAAGATAGAATTACACAAATGCCATTGTAGCCTTATGTGCTCGCCAAACTCGCTAAAAGTCACCACCACATTCGAACTCCATTGTCATTGTCGATGCCAGAGTTTGATAGAGGAGAACAGCACCACATCCAAATCAGAGAAAGCTTCATCGTAGTGTCCGATATTGATTCACAAGAAGGCAGGACTACTATGACTATGGGGCACAAATCACTAGATGCACATGGTGAAGCATCGGGTCCGAGAACCAACCCAGGGTTCTCCTGCACTAAGTAAATTATTAGGATTAGCAATTTGTGAATTGCTTAGTCCGAGTTTGTCCCAATTTACTTAGTCTAGTCACCTGATTTAATTTTAGGTCATAAATATGAAGAGAAAAAAAAGAGTGATATTACATATGTTAGCTAATTGGTTGTGAAAAAATTAGCCTGAGCTTTAGCGACATTATACCTGTCAAATATTAACTTTCAGATTGTGAGGAACCTACCTCTGAGAATCCCATGTTTTTAATGTCCTAATTAGATGGAGCATTTTGGTGGAGTGCCTTTCTTCTTTTGACAATAAAACCTGTACTAGTGTTCAAACCCTGGTTAAGAGTAAGGCTCGATATCGAGCCGGTTCGGTTTGTTAGTGGCTCGGCTCATTATAGCTCGACTCATTATAGCTCGTTATACAAATGAGCCAAAAAGTTAGCTCGACTTGATTTGTTAGTTGCGACTCGAGGTAGCTCATGTGGCTCGTGAGCTAGAGCACAAAAACATATACATAGAAATGATAATCAGAAATCCAAAAAAACACATCACATGCATATTTAAAATAAAGTAAATAAGATATATTTGAATTTTATAATGGAAAATATAGGTATTCTATCATCCATGATCATGATCTATCATTATCTGTTAATCGATTCAGTGATCTATACAATAGTTGTTATATATCTTGGCTCGGTATGGTTTGTGAGCAGCTTGAGCTGACTCATTATAAAACGAGCCGATTTGTTATAAAATGAGTTGGCTCGTTATAAAACAAATCGAGTTTGAACCGAGCTGCTGAAGAACAAGTTGAGCGAGCCGGCGACTTACGAGTTTTCGTCCGACCTTACTTAAGAGTTCGGCCAAGCTACTTCGCCAGCAGTCAACACGGTACGACGACAGGGCGATGATTGACGTGTTGGAACCGAACCATTTTTTTTTTTGTGCGGAAGCTTTTTGGTACACAACCATACTCCGTACCAAAGAGTTGGTGTTGCTCCAACAGGCACTCCACTACCTTAACAACTCATAACTGCTGGACAGTGAACACGATCATTGCTGTCGTCTCCACCGGCCGTCCGTCACTGAGACAACGCGCGGAAAACCGAAGCGTGTCTCGTCAGCAAGGGAACGGCCGTCGGCTACCGCTCACACCCACTCCCAAGCCAGCCGGCTGCACACCCACTCCCAGGCCAGCCGGCTGCCATTATCAGCAGCGGCTAAACCACTCCAGTGACTCGCGATCGCGGGGGCTGGAGCCTGGACGGGGGCGCGGTTGGTGGAGCGAGCAGCCACGGCCGGACGGTCGATGCCGACGGCGACGGGCGCGGGTGGTCCGTCCGTGGTCATCAGTCCACTGTCACGTGGAGCAGATGCATGGACGCTGTGTCCCACTGTCCCCGTCATGGTAGGTGAACGGCTTTCCGACTTCCGTTGGTGTGGCCAGCCTGTGTGCTCTGGGCCCTACGGGAATGGTGGTACTACCGCGCGGATCTGGCTTATTCACCTACCACCGCGCGACCAGTGTGTGCTAATGTCAGGCTGTCTCACCTACTAATCTGGATGGCGAAATGGGACCTGGACCGCAAGCACGCCCAATTTTGTTGATGGCCCAGACTTTGCAGTTTGCACTCGCTGGTTTTCCAAATTTGCGTTACTAGTACGTATATACTTACTAATTTAGATTAGAGAACGGCATCATACGCATAATATTGCTTTTGAGCCTATGCTCAGGAGGCTCAAAATTCCTATGAGGATCGGCCCAACATGAGGAGCTCGGCCACATAAGTCAACTGGGTACCTTTTTGTTTATTTATATATACATTTACATTATAATAATATATAAGTAGGGATGCTTTTCATTTTTTATTTACATGATACAAACAAAAACGTACATAACTATGTGTGCATACTGGTATGAACACCTCTAAAAATAGACTAGACCGAATACGAGGCACACGAGCGGCTCGGGCGGCCCCTTCCCCCGAACCCTAGCAACCCCTCCCTCACTCTCCCCGCCGCGCCGCCGCCAGAGCAGGCCGTCGGCAGGGCCGTGTGGCTCGCCGGGTTGGCGGCGGCAAGGCCCCTCTCGCGATACGGTGATGTGGGCAGCAGCTCGGCCGATGGTTCCTCCCCCGCGCGTCTATGTGGTGGCCGGCGGGGGAGGCTGTCGCGGCTGCGACTTCGCCGGTCGGTGCCCACGCCGGTGCTTAGGGATGGTGGCTGCCGAGTTTCTTCACCTTCTCCTCCGCTCCACCTCCTCCCTTTGCAGGTGGTGGCGCATATGGCCGTTAGTCCTGTCATCGGGGGCCAGATCCGGTGGCCCGACGACCAGATCCGGTGGTCGGTAGGAGAGATCCTGCTGGCCCTTGCCGGACGGCGCGACTATAGGTTGCACGGTCGTCCTGACCTGCTGTGGCCAGGATGGCGGTGGCAGGGGGTGGTGCAGGGGTCTGGGGTGGCGCTTCTCTGCCACCCTGCCCCTTCACGCCTTGCTGCTGCTTGTGATGGAGATGGCAGTGCTGGTAGGGGTGCTGATTTCGGGCCTAGCTCCCGGATTCGGTGCCCCCAGGGCAGGGGACGGTGCCCGATTTGGTGGGGGCTTGCGCCTCGTGGTTACTTGCAGTGATGGCTAGGGCTCATGATGGCGTTGGGGGCGGTCCTCATCTATATCGTCCCTCCCCCCATGACCTTGACTGCCGTTGCGGGCATCAACAACGGCGGGAGGTTGGCCGGCGGCGGCAGCTAACGACGGCTACGGCGTGCGGCTGGTGGACGTGCTTGACGGCGGGAGGCTGGTTTTTGGCATGTGGTCGGGTTGGCGGGGGTGCTGGCGTAGCTATTCAGTTGCTTGCGTGGCCGACGCATCGACCTCTCCGGTGTGGCTGCCGTAGGATGTCTGGCAGTGACGATGACATTGATCCCTGACAGGAACATGACAGCTTGACCAACATCCGTGCTATGGGTTCTTTGGGCGAAAGCCTAGCGGACGGTGACACCTACGTGTGTCGTTCGCCCTGTTGAGGGCATTGTGTCCCTAGCACTCTCCACGGGTGAAAACCTAGTCCTGCCTTGGACGAACGACGACGACATTTGGACATCGTAACCTTCTTGAAGGTGTTGTTGTAGAATTTGACTTAGTCGTCGTAACCTTCTCGTGGCTGGGCCCTTTGGATCGTCGTTTCCGTTGTTGGTTGTGTAGGTGGAGCCAGTGGTGGAGTAGGAGAAAGTTGTTTTAGTTGATAAGTTATTATACCATAGTGGAGTGGACGTGCGAGTGGTGCACCCCCTTAGTTGCATAGCTTTCAAATGGACTGGGTTGGGTGGTGCGCCCTGGCAGTTGTATGGTTTTTGAGCCCAGTTTCCATTCAAAAAATTGGACGGGCACTTGCCTTTTTTCTTTTATTCGTCTAATAGAAATCACGATAAAGTTTTTACCATCCTTTCTAAAAAAGAATCCCATGTTGATAAGGCAAACTTACTACCAAAGAATAGCGCCTGTTAAATCTAAAATAAAACTAAAAAAATACAAACATCCATGTCAAGTTAAAGATAAGAACACTGATGGGAATGTTTTTTAATCACTGTATACCCTATCACTATAGGTTCTCTGAAACCTGAGACTGAGCCGAAAGATTTAAGATTGACAAAGTCACCACAAACATCTCATATTTGATGGGGCACATCACCTACCACGAAAAAGCAATACGTTAAATTATCCTAGAATAAATTCAGAAAAAAGCGTTGTATATAGACAACATAATTATAATGGTGTTATGTTTTGTTTCCGTTATAATGCATGAATATAAGTATAGTTAAAAATTATGAATTATTATGAGAAACTCAGAAAACAACCCACTGTAGAGTATTTAATATGTAAGTTCAAAGTAACTTAACACTGTATGCACCATCTGTGAGACAACAAATATACTTGTCAAGATACACATGATAGAATCATAGAAATATATAGGAGTATGATTGTCGTTCATAGGAAAAAAAAAACTTAGTTTCGAGCCTAGAACCGTACCACCAAGTTAAAATCCACATGTTTGCTAGTACACAGTAGATTCTTGGACCAAATATGAAAAAGTTTAGAGCACACCCAGCGTTGCAAATTTGCAATGCTTGAAAAGCCATGTCACTAGCACGTGCATCGATGCAAAATTCTATTTTAGTTCACAAAACATGAATCCTCGATGCCTCAAACAATGTGGACCCGTCATAACGTGACGCACAGATCTACAAGAGCCTTTGGACTCTGCATGTGCAAGTGCGGCATTGAAAAAGATTGTTTGTTTACCGGGCACGGGGGACTGGAAAGATTGTTTACGGAGTACTATTTACCAAGAACGAGGATAATAGAAGCTAGCTAGCATCGATGCTGGTATGTCTGAAGCAAGCATCGCCTTCTGCAACGGCAAAATCGATGCCTCAACTTGGCCGCTTTTAGTCTTTTATTAGAGCGAAAGCCTGCAAAACCTTGCCAATTGACTATTGTTGTGCACTTATGCTCCCGAGTCCTGGTCACTTGCTAATTCTTCTCTTTTCTTTCTATTCAGGTCTATGTTCACCATTTTTTGTACTAGTAGTTTTTTCGTTCAAAATTCACAATAGAAAAAGTGGATCATACTCCCTCTATCAAGGTTAGACCTAAGCAATTCTTTTTTTTTTTGACCGAAGTCAGCATGGGAACCCCATGTCTATTTTTTTATTTTTTTTTAATACAGACCTGTTTAAATTCACTCCCTCAGGGAGTCAAACGTAGGTCTGCTGGATGCTATTCAGGTGCTCTATTAAGGTTAGACCTAAGCATTTCGTGTGCCTGATCGGACAAAAAGGCTAGTTCATTTTGGGTAAGAAAATTCGTGCCTAGTAGCACCAACTAGACCCATCGGGCCTAATTTGTAAGCCGAGCTCATGCCTAATGGGCTGCCCACTAATTTTCAATATGAAATAGTTAAAATTAATACATGGGGTCACACCTAAAATGCCCAGGTTTTGTTGAAGTACAAGTGACTTGTCTACCATCTTCATTGTATTGTCTTTTGGATTGAATTATTCCTTACTAACTGTCTCCCAAAATCTTGGCATTTTAATATGTCAAACTATCTTTACTTTGATCAAGTTTATTAAATAATATTTATTTATTTCACCAAATAAGTCATGGAACATATTTTAATAGCATCTGATGTCATAATTGTTCACACACATTTCTCTTTAAGTTTGATCAAATCTAAACAGTTCGACTGAAGATAAAACTAAATGCTTTTTTTAACAAAGATAGCACATGTAATTCAATATGATATCAAGCCAAATGATTGACTCTGAATCAATATTTGACACAACTTAATTAAAATATATCATGTCTAAGGAGTGTGTTAGGTATAAATATGAGTTGTCTAACCTTCTTTCCGAGCTTTAAATTCTGGGTTTAACTGGTTTCATCTATGTTAATGCTTGAAAGAATATTTGAAGTTTTTAGAGAATAAGTTTCCCTGTATTTATTCCTCACGAAATGAAGCCCACACAAGTTTTGGTAGAGTGCATTCGAGGCTTGCTCGCCAAAAGAGTTCAGGTCTAACCTACTAACCACTTGATGAAAGCTATATGTAACCTAACAATATATGTTAATTAATTAATTTAAACCTGATGTTCTTGGAATTGGTGATGTGTTACTTAATAAATAGAAGAAATATATAACTAGAACCAGCTTGTTCTAGATGTGGTGCTCTTGGCATTAACGTCTAAATTAGTAAATCCTAAACTTCTATAAAGCAAATACCCACTATCCTATTTCTCTAACTCCTCCTTCCTCCTGAAAGTGTGGGAATGGTTGATTGTATTCACATTATACAGAGTGTTTTATACAGAGTTACAGGTTGACAGGGATGGCTTACCGCGTAGGGCGCCATGCCTGTCCATGGTCATCACTTGACTGCCATGCAGGGGCTGGTGAAGCTCTAGCAAAACATAGGGTTCAACACTAGCCATTACATTAGTCTAACACTCCCCCGCAGTCTAATTGGGAGCACTGCTAACGGTCAGACTGGACCGAAACTCCTGGAACAGCGAGGTAGGAAGACCCTTGGCGAAGACATCAGCGTACTGTGATGTCGTGGGAACATGAAGGACCCGAGCATGGCCGAGTGCAACTTTCTCTCGAACAAAGTTCTCTACATGCTTCGTCCGCTGATGCTGCACTAGATTACTGGAGAGATACACTGCACTGACGTTAACACAATAGACCAAAGTGGCTCGGCGAGGAGGGCGGTGAAGCTCGAACAGTAGCTGTCACAACTAGGTGGCTTCAGCTATGCCATTTGCCATAGCGCGGTACTCGGCCTCAGCGCTGGATCGCGAAACCGTGTGTTGGATTGCTGACTGCAAGGCGCCAGCGAGATTGCGGTACTGCGTGGAGTCAGCGACGGGAGGTCCATCTGCGGATAATTTGGAGTGTACATCAACAGGGGTGCTGCATTGCACTCACTCATCCCGGCTTGCTCCAAAATGTCCTGAGAGTATTGTTGCTGAGAAAGAAATAAACCACTGGCAGAGCGTGTCACTGAAATGCCTAGAAAATGGTGAAACGGACCCATATCGGTCATAGCAAACTCATGCTGGAGAGCCCCAATAATCTGCTTCAGAAGGCTGGCAGAGGAAGCAGTGAGAACAATGTCATCCACATAGAGCAACAATAAAGCTGTGTTTGTCCCTCGTTGATCTATAAAAAGTGAGGTGTTTGACTTTGCTTCGACAAATCCAAGTGAAATAAGGTGAGAGGCAAACCGATGATGCCAAGCACGTGGAGCCCGCTTCAGACCATACAGATACTTGTTGAGCCGACAGACGAAATTAGGACGAGAAGAATCCACAAAACCTGTTGGCTGAATGCAGTACACTGTCTCTGTGAGAGTATCATGCAAGAATGCATTTTTGACATCCAGCTAGTGAATAGGCCAGTCCTGAGAGAGAGCCAGAGAAAGAACCACTCGGACTGTCGCGGGCTTGACCACCGGGCTGAACGTCTCATCATAATCAATGCCAGGCCGCTGTGTGAAACCACGGAGTACCCAACGGGCCTTGTAACGATCCAAAAAACCATCTGCAAATAGTTTGTGACGAAAAATCCACTTGCCGGTGGCCATATTAACACTAGGAGGCCGTGGCACAAGACTCCAGGTGTCATTGGCGATCAAAACATCGTACTCAGCTTGCATAGCGGAGCGCAAATTAGGATCGGACAGAGCACCACGGACAGAGCTGGGCAGTGGCGACATGGGCACAGCGTGGAGGTTGATGCGATCCACGGGCTGCCGAAAACCGTCCTTGCCACGGGTGCGCATGCTGTGCTCATTAGTGAGAGAGATGATCGCTTGTGGGGCCGTCGCGGTGGTGCGGCCAGTGATCCTCCCGGCGCCCTGACAACAACCTAGGACATGGAGTCCGCAGGGGTAGCAGCACCAGAAGGAGCAGTAGCGCCAGGGGTCCCCCCCATGCCGCTAGCAACAGCCTGGGACACGAAGTCCGCAGGGGCAGCAGCACCGAACGGAGCAGTAGGGGCGCCAGTGGGAGCAGCAGGCTCACCGGCACCTGGGGAGGCCGCAACGGAGGCACCTGACAGCCTATCAGGTACCACGTCGGCGGGAGAGCCAGCGCCGTGTGCGAGGGCGCCAGGAGTCCCAGGTGCGGCGTCCATGCCGCCAGGGAGGTGAGTACCTGCAGTCACAACTCTTGGCCATATAGGCGAAGAGGAATTATCAGTATCGTCCAAAACGCAAGTGTGTTAGGATCCTGAGGGGTGGTGGACATCTCAGAGAATAGAAACAAAGTCTCGTCGAACACAACGTGACGAGAGAATGATCTGGTTGGAATGAAGGTCGAGATAGCGGTATCCTTTGTAATAAGAGGAGTACCCGAGGAAAACACACAGGGAGGAGCGAGACGATAATTTATGTGGAGCTGTGGATGAGAGGTTGGGATAGCAGGCACAACCAAAAACCCAAAGATGGTTATAGGAATGCTGTGTGTTGTAAAGGGCGAAGAAAGGAGTGCGGCCGTCTAGGGTCTTGGTTAGGTGATGATTTATCAGGTAAGTGGCGGTGTGAAGAGTGTCAACCCAATAAACCGGACAAAGACTGGTCTAAAAAAGAAGAAAGCGCACAAAGGATACCGCTACCTCATGCACATAGTGTTTTATACAGAGTTACAGGTTGACAGGGATGGCTTACCGCGCAGGGCGCCATGCCTGTCCATGGTCGTCGCTTGACTGCCATGCAGGGCCTGGTGAAACTCTAACTAAACATAGTGTTCAACACTAGCCATTACATTAGTCTAACACCTTCACGTCATCCGCTTACGTCATCCAGTAACACACCTCATCAATCCGGTCCCTTCTCCTCCTGCCATACCTCTCCTCATGCGCACGAAAGCCCAGACAAAAAAAAGAAACGCACCATCAATTCCGGAAAACGCACCCCACGCCGTCCTCCACTGCCGCCGCCTAAACAATGGTTGATGATTTTTCAGTCTCCTTCACTTCCTCTTCCCATGAGTCATGAATTGGAACGCCCTCGCAGTGCCCATAAAAGAGACGGAAGAGGCAGGATAGGAGGGTGAAGGGAAGTACCATGATGATGATGTAGTGCATGGCGAGCCCAGTGTCTGTGTCCGGCCACATCTCGCCGCTGTCAGCGGGTTGTACGCTAGTGCCATCCGCGGCCCCTGCTGCAGACTGCGACGTCCACTGGACGGCCACCGCCCCTCCCGACTTCCTGCCTCCCATTCGCCTGTGGGCTGGCTCTTCGCCTGGGTACGGATCGAAGAATACGTGATGTTTTTTATTTTTAATTTTTTTTAAAAAAATTTTACAAAATTAATTTTTCGTTTCGAAATATGACAGAACTAGTCGTCTACAGTGGGTGTTTTTTAAAAAACGCCCACTGTGTGAACTTTTTTGTGACGTGGCACACACCCGCCCGCCGCCGGCGCCGGCTCCTGCGGTTGGCCCACTTGCGCCCAAAAAACGCCCACTGTGTGGGCGTTTTTTGGTGGCCAGGGGGCCGCCTGCAAAAGTGCGCGCTGTTTTGCGGGCGGGCCTCGGAGCAGTAAAAAAACGCCCACTGTGTAGGCGTTTTTTGGTGGCCAGGGGGCCGCCTGCAAAAGTGCGCGCTTTTTTGCTGGCGGGCCTCGGAGCAGTAAAAAAACGCCCACTGTGTGGGCGTTTTTTGCGGTCCAGGGGGCCGCCTGCAAAACAGCTCCCACTTTTGCAGGCGGCCCCCTGGCCACCAAAAAACGCCCACACAGTGGGCGTTTTTTGGAGTCCCCCTATATATACCCAGCCCCCTCTTCAGATTTTCATTATATTCACTAAATTTTCCAGAAAAAAAGAAAGAGGAGAAGAGGGAGAAGGAAGTAAACGGCGAAGCCCTGTTACTTTGAGACCTCGGCTTTTTGGTAAGTTTCTCATACATTACAAGTCTGTTGCTATGCATTAGTAAAATATAATATGCACTAGAGTTGTTTAGTTTGTAGTTGACTCTGGGTAGATCCGTGAGTAGTATGTATATTAGATCTATAAATAATGATGTTAGAGCATTGCAGTTCATGTTAGAAATAATGATGTTTTTTCTATGCTTTAAACAATGGATTGCATGATTTGAAATATGATGAATATCGTATTTTCTCTGAATAGATATGCAAAACTTGTGGCGGACGGAGTTTTGGAAAAAACGAGGTCGCCCTAGAGAATTGTATCCCGACGTGTCTAGCAAGGATGCTCCTGTTCCTCCTGCAGTCCCTGTCCCAAATTGTGACTGTGGAGAACCGGCTGATATTGACCAATCTCGCCATGAGGACACAGCTGCCCGTTGCTACTACACATGCGGTGGATTCAATGTAAGTAATTGCACCTCTGTCACTGCGTCTTTATTCATTGCTAGTAATTGCAGGTCTTGCATCTCTAACAATGTCATTAGCAATCATGTTTTGTAGGCCCATGAGCGGTGCTTTTTCTTTCAGTGGATTGACGGTCCAGACAAATTCGACCCAAGTTATCTCTAGTTTGACGAATGGTGGAAAGGGAAGCATAATCCACCCGATCAATTCGAGCGGTGGGTGGCACCTCCCCCTGACCCCCCCAATGACAGACGAGGAGAAGAAAATAGCCCAATTGAGACGGCTTGAATCTCCGCCTCGTTGCAAATACGGAGATTATTCTGTAATAAGTTCAGATAGGCCTAACGAGTTCGAATGTCCTAACCCCGCCGGAGTAAGTGCAAATTATATGCGGTCATGGCTTTCTTAGTATTTGTGCATGTACTAACATTTTACATTATAGGGTGGGTATACCTTGTTGCGGAAGTGTAACTTCAGGGAGTGGCTGTGGGGTCCAAAGAACAAATGGCCGGAGCCGAAGGTGGACAAGAAGAGAAAAGTGGTTACCCCCAAGCCTCCTGTGTTGTGCAAATGTGGTGTCGAAGTGCAATATGGCCTACTACCATCGGAGCTTGGAATAGGCTATTGGTGCGGCCATATGGTTGATTACGATGAGGTCCTTTTGTTCCACTTGTTGCTCACTTGATATCCAAACTTTTTGTGTTTGCTGACTTTAAATTGTTCCGGTCGATCACAGAGCCTTAGGAAATGCAAGTGGGAGGTTTTTGCCCATGTTGAAGACCGCAGGGAATACATGGATACACTGAAGCAAAAGCAACTAATGGACCTGAAGTTCAGGTCTGATACTCAGCTTGTGGACAACTACATTAAGATGCGGAAGCGAACGCAGGTTGACTATGCCCGACGATTGTGTGTCCAAACCCCAAGTGCTGCTCGGTGGAAGAAAGACTATGATGCATGAAAAAAGAAGAGAGAAGAGGAAGCATCCTTGCATGCGAGGGAGAAGATGGAGGAGGCCGAAAAGAGGAGTGCTGATGCGAAGATGAAGCAGAAGATGGTGGAGGCGGAGATGCCGATGAACGACGAGGATGAGGAGTATGATGAAGCGTTCACCCAAGCCCTCAATGACTTGGAGGCCGCTTACTACATAAAAAGGAAGAAGAGGAGTATGATGAAGGGTTCACCCAAGCCCTTGATGACTTGGAGGCCGCTTACTACAAAAAAAGGAAGAAGAGGCCAACGCAGCTGAGCGTAGCCATACCAATGCGTTTGTGGGAGAGGATAGTGGTTCTGAAGATAAAGACTTGCTTCCCGGTTATGTTTCGGATTATTAGGGCCGTTTTGTTAGATGAATTCGGATTAGTAGCTCATCGCCCTAGCGGACCTATAATTTAATTGTAATGAACTGTTTTCGTGACTTTTAACTGTGCTGTAATGGACTATTATAACGGATGTAATGCAATCATGTAAGGGTTTAGGGTTTAGGGTATAGGGTATAGGGTTTAGGGTATAGGGTTTAGGGTTTAGGGTTTAGGGTTTTTAGGGTTTAGGGATTAGGGTTTAGGGTTCAGGGTTTAGGGTTTTTAGGGTTTAGGGATTAGGGATTAGGGTTTAGGGTTTAAGGTTTTTAGGGTTTAGGGTTTTTAGGGTTTAGGGTTTAGGGTTTAGGGTAAATTTTCACAAAAGGATAGTGCGTATCATACATCAAGACAGTAATTATATCGTACAAGGTACTACTGTCCCTGAGCCTGTCCCTGCCCCTGCCTCCTACCCCTCTTCGGCCTCCTCGGTCGCATGTGCCCCGATGAGTAGGTGTGGCGATCCGGTGGAACACCTCGAGTCGCGCGGACGTGCTGCACTGGAGTCATCTGTGATAACTCCTGCGTGTAGGGCGGAGGTGCTCCTGCAAGCTGTGAAGGGCCGATCTCAACCTCCTCGTCGCTGATCGATGCGTCAGTGGGGGGTCATTAGGTAGTCGGTAGGTCCGTGATGAGGTGCCGGCTCCCTGGCCCGACGTCGAAGCTGCTCCCTGCGCGGAGGTACCCACTCCATGGGGTGAAGGTAAGACTCCCCAGGGTGCTCCCTGAGAGGAGGTACCCACTCCATGGGGCGAAGGCCAGGCTCCCCAAGCTGCTCCCTGAGCGGAGGAACCCTCACCATGGGCCGACGCGCTGGGTGGAGCATGAGTGAAGTGCCTGGATGCCTCTGCTCCGTGCACCGAGGACCCCGCTCCGGAGGATCGAAGGTACGGCGTAGAGAACGTTGTGAAAGGTGTTGTCGTAAGTCACACAGTCATCCAGATTGGAAAAATATAGGTAGACGAGGTGCGGTACATGGAGTTACCTCTGTTCTGGGGTGCAGGAGGACGTGCTGCGGGTGCCGGTGCAGGAATTTGAGGCGCTGCGTCGGAGGTCCAACAAGTCAGAGCCCTCAGCACGGATCTAAGCGTTGTACGCATCCGCGTGTACGAGGTGCGCTACTTGTCCACTGTCAACGCCAAGCCACCCTCCAATCGGCGACACACGGAGTCAACCTCCGTGTAAAGTAGTTGCGTACCATTAACCTAATTTCAGTTTTAAGTAAGATGAAAGATATACGTAATGAACTACTGATATATATGAGAGATTCAAGTACTCACAGCGCGGAAGTATTCCTGATCATGGTGCGCAGGGTAAGCGTCACCCACGGCGGCGAGGTGTGGCTGCTGCTCCGGAGAAACGAAGGTGACACGTGTGCGGGTACGAGGCTGGTACCACCGGAGGTACATCATGTACGAGTCCTCGGTGTGGGGGCGGTACTCATCAACGACGTCCTCTGTGGCAAGCAACCAATCGTCCACGTATGGCTGCAGACGTGGAACCCATAAGTTGTCGCCGACCTGTCCCCTCCGAGTCATCCTGAACACAAATTTGAGTAAGACATGTCTACTGCGATTAATTTTTCAAAGTCAGTTGTTAGTAGTACTTACCTATGAGCATCTGCAGGGACGGTACGGATGATAGGGACGGAGGACAGCTGCATGAGACCAAACTGGCGCAAAACACGCCCTGGGCAGTGCGGTTCGACGAATATGTCGAACACCATCGGTCAGAGCGTCAGCCAGAAGGCCTGGTCACGTGTGCACAACGTGGACAGCCCAAGAGGAGCTCGTGCGTGGATAGCCTCCTGGCTATAAGGCTCCCAGATCACGTCGGTCGGCTGTATCCTGTCGAACTCCAGCATAAACTCGTTGTACGACCGCGTGACCTGCACATGTGCCCATCGTCGCTGAAATATAACAATAAATGGGTTAGAAGGTACGATACGAATTAACTATATACGTCAGCTAGGAACACGAACCTGACGACAGCACCAGACTGTACCCATGGTGGGGAAGTCCTCGGGCGGATGCTGCAAGTACAGGTCCTCCTCGTAGGCGGTGTGATCCACCACAGGTCGACCAATCGCGAACCGTTCAGCTGCCCATAGCTGTAGAAGGAGGGGGCAACCAGTGAGCAAAGAACCTGTTTCTATCTTGGTACACGCTTCGCAAAGGCCCCTGTACGTCGCCACCAGTACTGTAGATCCCCAGCTCCACTGTGGCACTGCTCCCTTGTCAGCATCAGCGATCGCGCGCGCATAGGGATCATGACCTTGTCGACGGCATGTCCCGCGCTGCTGGTGAACATGACCCAGCCAAAAAGCCACAACAAGTAGGCCTCCAAGCTCCGTTGCACAGAGTACATGTTAGGCTCTGGGTGTAGCTGATCGGACTGAAAAAGATACAGTTAATAAAGTTGAGTACAACTGTAAATTGATAAAATTCTTTTAAAATAGGCCTTACGGTAAACTGCATGAGCCACTGCTGCGACGGGCCCATGGTCGTGTACGGAGGGAGGCTGCTCATAGCTGGAAGTGCAGGGTAACGCTGTACGTGGCCGAAGCAGGCCATCATGTCGTCTCGCCAATCATGAAGTCCATCGACTGGCCAAACGGCATCGCCAGCGAGGGAAAGCCCAAGCAAGAACGCAACGTCCTGAAGCGTCGGTGCGACCTCCCCGCACGGCAGGTGGAACGTGTGTGTCTCTGGCATCCATCAGTCAACCAGGGCTGCTAGAAGAGACCTATCAAAACTCCACCTCCTCGTCTCATCGGCCTCACCAGCTCGGGCCTCCATAAGACGACACAATGGGAGGGGCCTGCCTCACGTAACCTGCACATAAAAATTTTATGTTATTAAGAAGCCATGTGTACTTAATTGGGAGACCTCAAAGAGTCAACGGATACCTGGAACAGAACCGAGGGTCCACTGAAAGTAGACGTCTGGACGGTTGCGGTCGAAGTACGGGCAGATTGACGTTCTGCACCGCAATACGGTACGAGCGGTGCTGCAGATCGATCCCTCGATCTAGCAGCTCTGGTGTGTCGTCCGCCATCCCTGCATGACATTATCACAGTTAACACATATGACACATGCAAATAGAAAGTGAAAAAGTATACAACAATAAATTTAAGGTACAACAAGAAATGATCGAATTTGAAACATAAAGAATGCACATACAACATGTAATAGAAATATATTCAAATACAAGACTGAGATTATGAACATTACATCCAGAAGATAGGTTGAAACAACAAGTTTGTTCACTTCAGTTACAATAAAGCAAAAACCGTACATTACATAATCTTAACGAAGCTTACTACACATCACTACACGACCGAACCACGAGGCACGCGTGCACGCCTCAGCCTGGTGGGCCTAGAAGTTATCCCTTCTCCAGTTGGCGGGGTACCATCCAATCCGGATCCTGATGGCGGGGCTTCTGCTGTTGTGGGCATGTCTGAGTCCTTCGGGCACTTCTTGTAAGTATGTCCCTCCTTGTCGCATTTGCTGCAACGTTTGTACCTTGCACCTACTTCGGACTCATCCATGGCGTTTCGAATACGTCTTGTCTTCCGACGCCCAGCCTTATCTCTGATCTTACTTGGGTCTGGAATATAGGTAGGCTGCGGTACTGTACTTGTAAAATTCCCCGCTATGCCAAAACCATAAATTTTATGTGACCATGTATGCAATATGGCTTCCTTGGTGAAATAGGGAGATACAAAAGTACGATCAAGTATTCCACACTCCGAGCTCGCTGCAATAACATGGGAACATGGTTTGTGGTAGAGTCTTGGCTTGTGGCACGTGCATGCGCAATACCCATCCTCTTTAAGTATGCATTCTTGCACAACTCTTCTTCTATATATTCCACGCTTGGCCCTATCAGCACACAAGATTTCAAATCGGTGCTCTCTAGTACCTTGAGTTATAACTCTATGCTCCTTTGCCTTCTTACGTTTTTTCTCCAGATAATTTGTCAGCATATGTCCGAAGAAAACACCTCGCACTTGTATTGATAGGGCAGCGACTTGGTACCGGTCTCTGAAATATCTGCATGTTCCATGCAGGATGAACTCAACAATGGCAACCAAGGGAAGGTCTCTAACACCACGCATCACCCAGTTGTAAACTTCAGCCAAATTGGTTGTCATAATACCAAACCGCGCTCCGCCGACATCATGCAGCAAAGACCACTTCTCCTTAGGCTCATTCTCTATCCAGTGCGAAAATTTTTTCACAGCAGATGCCGATCTCCTTCTGATGTTTGGACCATCTGTGGGCAGCGGTCCTAAGGACTCTGGACCATCCTCACCAACAGGTGCTGATCGGCTTGACTGCTCTTCCATTTGCTTCGTTGTGAGCTCGTCCAACCTCCTCCAAAGCTCGTTGAATTTTTTCTCTTGATTCTGTCCGCACAGCCTCTTGAATAGATCCATCAAGCTCTTGCGCTTAAACTGCTTGTAAAAATTAGCACCCATGTGATGCATACACCACCGACTTTGAACATCTGGCCAATCTTTACCATATCCCATCTCTGCATCACCGTTCTTCAGATATTCAATTGCCCGAAGAAGGCCAGCGTGACGGTCACGAATTAGGCATACACCAGGCCTCATACCAACAATGCTAACCTTCACCTATTTGAGAAACCAGTACCAACTATCGGTATTCTCGCTCTCCACAAAAGCGAATGCCAGTGGTAGAACTTGATTGTTCCCATCCACGGCAATTGCTGTTAGTATCTGACCTCTGTATTTACCTGTCAGAAATGTCCTATCAATACAGAGTACTGGACGACAATGCACAAATACCCTGATGCAAGCACCTAGTGCAAAGAAAGCTCATTGCAAGACCAATACTGCACGGTCATTCTCCATGGTTGGGTATGTTATAAGATCTGTACATGTCCCTGGATTTCTGGCGGCTATGCATTGAAGAAGAGATGGTAAATTATCATATGAGGCTTTGAATGTGCCAAATCTCATCTCGATAATCTTCTGTTTTGCCCTCCACGCCTTAGCATATGAAATGGTGTATTTGAATTTATCTTCGATATGCCTTATTATTGACCTTGGCTCGTATCCCAGATTATGCACAACATCTGAATACATCTCTGTAGCAATAAATGCAGATGTCATGTTTCTGTGGTACTTCTGTACACCTTCCAAGTGACAGTTGTGTTGAGTGACTATTGACACTTTCCAATAATCCTTCCACTTTCCCTTGAATGCATGCACCCTCCACGGACAACCATCGCTGGATCTCATGCACTTAACTTCATATACACACTTTGTGGACTTTGCTACCCAGAACTCCCTCTGTAGTGATACAGCCCAAAGCTTGACTGCCTCCATCAATTCTTCCTTCTCTGCATACATCGTTCCCTCGATTACCTTATTCTCCTTATACTCCCATAGAACATGGTATCCCTCTGAAATAGCAAGTCCAGAGAAGTCTTTATTAGACCATTGCCACAGATTCACATTGCATCCTTCCTCATCAGAAGATTCATCACCCTCCACTTCCTCATTTGCCGCATCTTCGTTTTTCATTGCCTGAACAATGGAGTTGATCCTCTCGCCCTCATCTGCCAAGCCTCTCAGCTCACTGGCTTCTCCTTCTCTTTCTGGTTCCTGCACATCATGTCCCTGTTCTTCTCCTTGCTGAGCACGGTCGTTTTTCTCTTCTATTTCAGCATCAGTCCTAACCATGCTTGTACCCTCCACATCTTGCAAGGTTGTATTGTCTTTATCGTGCACCTCTATGAAAATGCTGGGTTCCCAGCCCCGCTGCAATGCATTTTCTACGTACCATTTCCATGTTTCGGTGCAATCTACTGACATCAATTTCCAGAAGCATTCTTCGTTGCCACGGTTGACTACTATATTTACTTTTATTGTGTTCACCTCTGGGTTGATATGAAATATCCTCATTAACCAGTTACACACTGACCAAAAATTTCTTTCCGCTGGCCTATCTATCCCCTTTAGTGTTGATCCAAATTCAGATAGATCTGTACCATACGGCCCATATCTGACAGTGCCACTACCATGGAACAACCGAAACATCACTTTGGTTGACATATCTATTCAGAGAAAATACGATATTCGTCACATTTCAAATCATGCAATCCATTGTTTAAAGCATAGAAGAAACATCATTATTTCTAACATGAACTGCAATGCTCTAACATCATTATTTATAGATCTAATATACATACTACTCACTGATCTATCCAGAGTTAACTAAAAACTAAACAACTCCAGTGCACATTATATTTTACTAATGAATAGCAACAGACTTGTAATGTATGAGAAACTTACCTAAAAGCCGAGGTTTCAAACTGGCAGGGCTTCGCCGTTACTTCCTTCTCCTCCCTTCTCTCTTCTTTCTTTTTTTCTGAAAATTTTAGTGAATATAATGAAAATCTGAAGAGGGGGCTGGGTATATATAGGTGGAGGGCAAAAAACGCCCACTGTGTGGGCGTTTTTTGCCGACGAGGGGGCCGCCTGCAAAAGTGCGCGGCCGTCCTCGCCTGTTTTGCAGGCGGCCCCCTGGACCGCAAAAAACGCCCACGCAGTGGGCGTTTTTTTACTGCTCCGAGGCCCGCCCGCAAAACAGTGCGCACTTTTGCAGCCGGCCCCCTCGTCAACAAAAAACGCCCACGTAGTGGGTGTTTTTTTACTGCTCCGAGGCCCGCCCGCAAAACAGCGCGCACTTTTGCAGGCGGCCCCCTCGCCAACAAAAAACGCCCACGCAGTGGGCGTTTTTTGGCCGCCAGGTGGCCGCCCGCAAAAGCCGGCACCGGCGTCGGACGGCGTTGTGCCACGTCACAAAAAACGCCGACTGTAGACGACTAGTTCCGTCATATTTCGAAACGGAAAATTAATTTTGTAAATTTTTTTAAAAAAATTAAAAATAAAAAAAGTTCAGTGATGGCATCCGAAGGAGTCTTAACAAGGCCCAAGGCTGAGGCCCATGCGTCCGATGAGTTCGTGGGGCTACCCCTTTTTTTATTAGTCCAACATTCATTTGATGTTTATATATACAGATTTTTTTTTGTTTTCAATTATACCGCTGACCACATATTATTGCAGAAAAATTACGAGCCATTGTATGTCCTTTGTGAACAAATTTATTATGCTTAACATGTAATAGGTATTTTATATATATACTTCTTATATTTGTTCATACATCACTCTCATCCTATTCCCTTTCGAGAAGGGAGTTACTTTGAGGAAATTCACTAGGTTTAGTATATTTTCTTATTTTGGATAGTAAATTAACATGTTTTTGCAATAGGTTGGCATGTAATAGGTAAATTAAATAATAATTCTAGAGTAGATTTTATTATATCAAGGATATGCTCTCTGTTATAAATTGTAGTTCATTTCATTTTTGTAAGTCAAATATTCCATAGTTTTAGAGAAATAGGCAAATATATAAAATATCAAATTAGTTTCTTTGGACCCACCATAAAATATGTTTTTTGTAGTTCATCTATTTGGTATTGCATATGTTAGTATATTTTACATAAAAGTTTATTGAAAGAAGTTTAAGTTAAGATAAAAACCAAATTGACCTATTCCCTCTGTCCCAACAAAATGTAAATCTCATTTTTCGAGGCGACAAAGATTTTTAATTTCCACTTAGTATATACAAAAAGTATTGATGATGATGATGCATAATAAGTATCATTAGATTGATCACAAAATATATTTTCATAACAAACCTAATTGAAGATCTAAATGTAGATAATATCTTCTATATAAACTTAATCAAACTTAAAATATATCTTTTTAGGGTAGAGGTAATAAAAATTAAGGGTTTAGGCAGTTGATACATAAATGAAATCAAAATAAAGTACATGATACTCCTCGCCATTACTTTCTTAACCTTTGATCCAAGATTCAATCATCTCAAACCAACATGCGAGAGGAATAGGTCGGCGACATTTGACTTGGCGCATGATAGGTGACCCAGTTAGAGCAAACTAGAGTGACGAATAGGTGTACTAATAACAAGTAACAAGTGAGAGGGGCTTGCTATTGACCAACTTCAATAACTCTTGTTTGATAATCTAGGGCTAATTAGTAGTTAGACTAAAAATTAATTCAAATTAGCTATGATTGAGTAGCTAGTTGTCTGACAGCTACCATAACTGAAGAGATTAAAAAATTAGACCACAATTGTTCTCCTGTTTGGATGGACTACAACTATTTTTATCTAATTTTGAGCCCGTTAACATTTAAAAAAAATTAGCCCTTATATCAAACAACTTTCACGTAAGATGGTGATTTCATTTATTATTATTATATTATTTGTAGGTGAGAAACATGCTTTTATTTTGCTTCAATAAAAGTGAACTACAGTCATCGAGCACACAGACCCCGTACACATAAATAAATAAATAAATAAATAAATAAAAATAGTGCATACAATAAAATCTATCGTAGTGGCAAAGAACGGTTTTTCC
Organism: Bothriochloa decipiens; assembly: GCA_023333625.1. Classification (NCBI taxonomy): domain Eukaryota; kingdom Viridiplantae; phylum Streptophyta; class Magnoliopsida; order Poales; family Poaceae; genus Bothriochloa; species Bothriochloa decipiens. The sequence continues at coordinate 31,203,483 of CM041633.1, forward strand.
AAAATGGCAACGAACTAAAATGGTGCCATTGACACTATAATATGAACTAAATAAAGAGAAAAGAATGTTGTTGTGACAACGACTCTTGGCCTAACCGTAAATTACAGGAAAAAATATGATCAACAACAATCATCTGAATCTGACATACAGTACCGTGGAGCATGACCACATGACGACATGGTTGCCTCACCAGGCGAGCAACCCCTCCTACTTCCTACCTTAATGATGCAACCTTTATCGACTTCCAAAGTCTCTTTCCCTCACCAACCTCAACAACCCAATATGAATCCTCATCAAGAGTTTTAAGTACATTCCCTGGGCTTTGTTTATATCTCGAAATTTCTTATCTGAAAAGTACTGTAGTATTTTATTTATATTTGATAAATATTGTCTAATCATAGACTAGACTCAAAAGATTCGTCTCGTGATTTACAACTAATCTATGCAATTAGTTATTTAGTTTACCAATATTTAATACTCCATGCATATGACACAACATTCAATATGACGAATAATCTTAAAAAAAATTCAACTTTGGCCTGGAACAAAACAAGGCATCTTGGAAAAGTTTACTGATCGTGTAGTAAGATGTGCTAGGATGAACTAGACTAAAAATTGTAAGACTTTTAGTGCATCTATAAGTGTATATTGTCACAAAAATTAAGATTCAAACTTGTTTTAAAAAAAATGAAAATAACAAATTTTATTTGCATAATTTTGTCCTCTAGTGCATATGTAACTGAAATTTGTTATTTTCATATGAATTTTTGCAAATCGAGTTTAAATCTTAAAATTTGGACAATGCATATCTATAGATGTACTATTGGTGTGCATAGTTTTAAATTTTTTGAAAGCTCTTAAATTTGATTTTGCAAAGGGTTTCATGATTGCACCGAATATGTGATTTGCACCGAATATTTTGCCCTTTATCATCCACTCTATTCGTTGAGATTACGAGCCTAATTGGTTCATTGCCAAAATTTTCCAAATCAAAGATTTGGCAAGCCATAATTTTAACTACTATTTAGTTAGGCACGAAAACTTGTCAATCTATCACATTTGACTTGTCAATTCTCTTGTAAAATTTTCTACCCAAATTTGGCTTGCCAAAATATTAAAGCATCACCAACACTACTACATAAATGAGACTACCTATTTGTCTTTTAGGTAGGATGTGATTTTCATCCTACTCAAATTTTGCTTTTAACTCCGACACCACTACCTAAATCTTCGCTCATAAGTTCATTTTAGTAGCCAATGACAGGTGGAGCTGCATGTCATCTCCTTCCTCTCTCTCTTGCCATCCATTCACAAAGCGCGTGTGTCCAGGGTGAGGCCATCCGCTAGGGAAGCCCATCGCATCCTTGCTAAGGAGTAGGGCAGCACCAGTGGGGAGCTGGGAGGCGCGCCAGTGGGTAGAAGAGCGGCACCGATAGGGAGCTAGGCGGCGCGTGTGCTAGAGAATGAAGACCACCGGTGCTCCACCCATCCAAACTCGGGGGAGGAGGGCCGACGCCGGCGGAGAAAGGCCACCCGCCGGGGAGGAGCACCGCCTTCCGCGCCTAGTGATGGAAGGCCGCCCGCAGGGGAGCTCTGAGCATCTGAGCTGAGGACCGGTGCGAGGACCACCAGTGCCCCAACCATCCAAATTCGACAGAGGAGGGCCAACGCCAGTGGAGGAAGGCCGCTGTAGGGGAGCAGCACTGCCCTGCACCGGAGAAGGAAGGCCGCCCATGGGGAAGCAACTTCAGTGCCGCTGCGGGCGTACGAGCGACTTGCATGAGGAAAAAAGAGAGAATATTTAGATACTCCTTAACCCAACGATAGTAAGAGAGAAGGAAAGGATTTAGGTAACCAATACATTTGTTGAACCAAGTAGGTAGCTTGTTGAAGTATTTTAACCTTGACGTTGGATCAGGTAGAAACTGGAGTCCCTGTGCAAACTTAGAAACTTTTGATCAAGGCCATACAATATTCATCCGATGGATAGACGCTTAAATCAGATACTTTTGCACTTAGAACGCCGGCCAGCCTAATACTAATCATGTTTCTTTGCAAAAAAACCCCTCCTCCAAACCCCCGCAGGAGGCCGTCTGTTCCACTTCTCGCGATGGTCACGAACAGAATGTGCCGCCGTCGTGTGAGCTGCCCGCACAGGCGAGGCTGCTGCGGTGGAAGCCGACGGTGAAGTCGTTGGGCGCGATGCCAAATTCGTTCATGGTGGCGAAGTCCATCCCCTGCGCGCGGAGCAGGGCGACGGACGCCGACGCCTCTGGGTGACGCACGGGGTCGAAGCCCCGGATGTTGAACTGCCACGCGATGAGGAAGAAGCTTCTTGCTAAAGTTCTCTGATGTCCAATGCGCCGAGCGTGGATTGTACTCTTGGCGCCATTGAATCGTGTCTATACTGAATTCTGCTATGATCAAATTCAATACTGACAGACGTCGACGATGTTGCTCTTGTGCTCGAGAGTTCAGGATATTAGTTAACAAATTAGTTTGTCAGTATAGACACGGTGGCCACTTGCTCCAGCCCCCCGAGCATGGCGTAGCACCTGGCGAGTTGCTTCACGTTGAGCACCTCACGCGGGGTCGAAGCCCCGGAGGTTGCACTGCCATGCGATGGGCAAGCGGCCGACGGGGCCGAGAGCGCGATCCCGACCTGCTGGAGGAGCCTGTGTTCGCCCAGATCAGGGCAACGGACGCCGGCGCCTGCGGGTGGCCCGAGAGCGCAATCCTGACTTGGAGGAGCATGTGTTCGTCCACGTTCTTCTTCACCAGCTCGCGCAAAGGGCCGGCGCGCGCGCATCGGAGGCCATGGCAGCGGCGGCGCGTTCTATTCGTGACTATCGCGAGAAGTGGAACAGACGGCCTCCTGCGGGGGTTTGGAGGAGGGGCTTCCTGCGCGTGGGGGCTTTTCGCAAAAAAAAAAAGGGGGATTAGCCTTACTAATTATGGGCGTTTAAGTGTAAAACGCACCCAATTCCATCTGCAGCCATCAGATCCGCATCTAGGGTCTTGATTTATAGTTTCTAGGTTTGCACAGCTACGGTGGTTTCCACATGATCCGCTGCATTTAACCTTAATACCTAAATCTATAAAGCTTCTTTAAACGTGGTGATCGGCAGTGTTCATCCGCACATTGCAGACTCAAACATACTATTCAACAATAGTAACGGGTTTACTGTTAATTAACGTGTTTGTTACTGTTCCATACCGGGTTATACTGTTCCTTAATGGGTTCAATAACGGGTTATACCGTTCTTTAACAGGTTTGTTACTGTTTCATAACGAATAGTTACTGTTCTATGCCGGGTTATACGATTCCTTAACGGGTTCAATACCGTTTCGTAACGGTAGTGTCGGTGTTCGGACCCAGGGGGTCCTAAGCCGATGAGTAAATGTGTACTGCGTGCTCCCTAATCCGGATGGTGATGTAAGAAAGACACATGATTTTTATCCTAGTTCGTACAAGGAAGGCCCTACGTCCAGCGGGGGGAGAGAGTTCATATTATCTTGCACCGAAGTGCTTGTACAGGGGTGATACAAGCGAGTGTGTACGAAGAGGAGTGGAGAACAAGGCCTAAGTCTAGGAGCGCTAGCCCTACGCCTTGCTGTGTGCGTGGTGTGACTTAGCAAGTTCGAGTGAGTCCTAACTCGTTCCCCTTCTACAGCTAGCCCAGCACCCCCTTTTATAGGCCAAGGAGGGGCATGGGTGTATAAGAAACCCTAATGATACTGTGAGGGCTGTCGTAAACGATGACGTCGAGGTGGGATGCCGATCATGTCGTGGGTGCTGTAGAAGCGTGTCACGGGCGTGGGTCGCCCTATGTCGACGTGCTTAGAGTCGATGGCTGTCCTTCATGTGTGTCATGACGACGCCCATGGATGGTCAGTGAAAGACTCATGCCCATGCGGGGGCGTGCGAATCCCTGTAGACGTCGCGTCGAGAGTTGTTGGAGTGCAGTCGGATGTGTCGATGTCCGACTCACGAGGTGGCTGAGGAGGGTCGAGGCCCAAATGGATAGGGCCAAGCCCTGGGAAATGCGGTACGAATATTGGTAAATGTGCCTCGAGGGGGCGTCTGACAGCGTACAGTGCTCGGTATGGCATCGCAGTGTAGCACGAACCATCGATTTTTCAGGTATGGGTGGTAAAAGGAGGATTTGACCGCTGTACCTGGCCACTGTAACTGTGAGGTTAGGCAGGAGTTGGTTGGGGCATTAAATGCTTTGCATCTCGTACAGGAAGTAGGTGAACCGAAGGGGAGTGGCAATCGATGGGGGGTCGTCCGCCCACGAGGAGATCCATCACTCGACGGGGGGTCGACCGCCCGTGATGCGCTCCGTCAGTCCGACGGGGGTCGTCCGCCCAGGCGGACATCCGTCATTCTAGGCTCCCCGTCGAATAAGAGGCGGTCTGGACTTGGATGCTGTTCGTGGGCCAGCCCAACGTGGCTCGATGCGCGCTATGGGCCCTTGTCTCTCAGACTGGTTGCGGGCTTTTTTGGTGATTTGGGTTTAATTATTCAGGGACTAATTTACCTGGATTAAGGTTTAGGGTACCCCTTATCTAGGTACCCGACAGTAGCCCCCGGATCTCTGCGCGAGTGTTGGCACTCACGCAGAGGCTCATGAACTGGAGTCATAGTGTCTGTTGTTCTTTGAAGAGTGCGCGCGAGCATACCTTCGAGGGTAGCCCCCGAGGCCTCGGAGGAGTAATATACTCCTCTAAGGGCTTTACGCGCTTTTATCGAGGGGTGCTCGAGCGGTTAAGCCCCCGGGCATGCATGAGCTTTTTTCGTCAAGGCCCACTCAATGCGTTGTCGAGCCCCCGGGTGGTTGGTTCCTCCTTCGTCGAGGCCACCCGGCTGCGAATGAGCCCCCGAGCCTCTTTTATTGAGGTCGATCGGGAACAAGCCCGTCTTTTTCTTTCGACCCTCATGCTCCTTTTCGATGGGAGGAGGGGTGAGGAGTGCTGTGCTACCCTCGTTTAGGCGAGCTCCGACGTCCTCTGGTGAGCTGTTATCAGGGAATTCAAGTGAGAGCTCGTGCTCCGTTCGGTAGGGGTCGACTGATGGCCACGAAGACACCCTCATTGAAGCTAACAAATGGACACATGGATTCCGATCCCATTCGATAGGGTTCGATGGCTCGATGCCTCCCTCCGAGGGGATTCCGTAGTTGTCCTTTTGTTTCGCCTTGAATATGTTCGAGGGGACTTTGAGAGTTCGTTCTCGAACAAGGGACTCGTGTTGGCTCCCCCCAGTCATCCCTGACTCGGATACTCGAGGGCGGCTGTCGAACCCTAATCAAGGGCCAGCCTTCGCTCCCTTGAGACTTTTGTGGGTCCGGGGCTCGTGTTCCTTACCATGGAAGGAATTGTCCGTGAATAACTCCTCCCATCCATTGGGCACGCCTTTTGAGGTAGGAGTCATAACAACGCAGTCATGGGGGGCTGGGACAACGGCTGGAGACCGAGCATTCGACGCGTGTCCCTGTACCCATAAATCAAGGGGGCGGTTAGGTGCAGGCATTAAATACGGGGTTTTACCTGCCTTTTCGCTGAATCTGCCCGTTGCCCTTCGGCTTGCCTATAAATTCGGGAGATAGGGTTCCATCCGTCCCCCATCTTGCCTTCCTGCTTTCGCCGTCGCCACCGCCGGAGAGAAGAGTTGCCCTCTTCATTAGCGTAAGAGAGAAGAGGGGAGAGATTAGGAATCTTCCTTCCCGTCCACACGCCAAGCAAATCTGCGCTATCGTTTTGGCGCCAGAGCTTCTTCCTCTGGAGGATTGGCTCCTGTTGGTCGTGACGGCACGGGAGCTTGAGGAGCTGGTGGATGACGGGCTCCTTAACCCCGTTGTCTTGATTGATCGGCCGGAGTGGATGGTGCCGCCGAGGGAGGATCTAGAGCTGAACCCGCCAGAGGGGTACGTGGTGAGCATCATGCCGGATGGGGCTCGGGTCACCTCCGAGCCGGTTCATGCGGGAGTTAGCCAACCATTACGAGCTCGAGCTCCAGCACTTCTCCCCCAACGCCATCTCCAATGCGACAATCTTCGCAGCCGTCTGCAAGGGATACCTGGGGATGGAGCCGCATTGGGAATTGTGGTTCCATCTCTTCAGGGGGGAGCTCTTCACCAAGCCAGTGTCGCAGGGGAGGAGGAGCATCGTTCGTGCCGGCTGCTACAACTTGTCCTTGAAGCGGGCGGAGCTGTTCGTCCTGACGGGGTTGATATCCAACCACGGCGGATGGCACGCCCGGTGGTTCTATGTTCAGAACGACGAGGCTGGCTGCCGCATTACACCGGACGCACCATTGCGGCGCGCTTGGAGCACTGGCCACACAGTGTGGTGAGAGATCTCCAGGCGAGGCTAAACCCCCTCCTCAACACGTTGAGAAATCTGCAGGAGCGGGGCTGAACATCGGGATCGTGGTCACGATGTTCCATAGCCGGAGGGTTCTTCCGCTGATGCGGCGGCCGCTGCGCTTGGACCAGATGGTGCCCGGGGTGCTGCTCGAGGGGTGATGGATGTCAACCGAGGCGCTTCCTCCCGAGGAGGTTTTGAGGCGGGTGAGGGGGCGGTCACCGGCGGCTTCACTCTGGAAGATGTGAACAGCATCCCGATGCGGCCGGATGACGACCACATCCAACTGGTGAGTGTTTTGGTTCTGTTGCCTTCGAGTTTCTCTCTTTTTTACCTCATCCTCGCGTCCTCTGTACTGGGTTTGTGTGCAGAGGGTGATAGACTTCAGGGTGTCGACACCGCCGGTCAAGGAAGACGATCCCGGTTGCCAGGCGAGGCGCTTCACTGCCCAGTAGTAGAAGAGGAGTAAGGATGAGGAGAAGAAGAAGAAGAATAAACAGAGCCTCGAGCGCCTGGCACGCGATCAACGCCAGGTGAAGCAGATGCGCGAGGGGCTTCCCGAGGAGGAGTCTCCTTTGGAAGAGGAGTAGGAGGAAGAGGATGAGGGCAGTGATGACAAAGGGGTGCAGGCGCGTCTCGACACCTTGGTGCCCCGTATGGCCTGAGCTGACGCCTCCTCTGTGTAGGGAACTGTTGGGGCAGGGTCATTTTCTCAAGCCTCGAGGGTGGCCTTGGCACCTGTCGAGGGTCGAGAGGTGAGGACCCCGGAGTAGCCTAGGGAGGAGAGGATGACCGACCCCTCGAGGCAAGGGGGTCAGCGTCATGGCGTACGAGTGGGGGAACTCCACCGTCTTCGTCATGGGGCCGGTCGAGCATGTCGCCGCCCCGTACCAGAACCTCAGCTTATGGCGCGCGGACGTGGGGTCAGTCATCCTTGGAGGAGCAAAGGGTGCCGTTAACGTCGTCGGTCGCGGCCCCAAGCAGCTCCGGATCCAACAAGGGTCCGTCGAGAGGGGGGTTTGGAAGTCCCCGAGCAATTCGAAGGTGGCCAGGAGGGCAGCCCTCATCCCAGTGGGGTAAGTTTTTGGCACCTCGTGGCTTCCTTTCCCTTCTTCGACGTTTTATGGGATCCTCATTGTCTTTCACTCGTATATGCTTCAGGGTCAAGCATGCGACAGAGGCGGTGGCTCCCTCCCCCACCAAGCGGCTCAAGATTGATGCCACGGCAAGGACGACGGTGTCAACACCAGGTGCTACATCGATATCCTGGTCGGCGGCGGTGAATGCTTGGGTTGCGAAGGCCCGCGCCGCTATGACTCAGGGCCGGCTGACGGGCACTGGTTCCATTATAGGCTCGAGCCTGCCCCGGGGACCGTGGTGGGTGGGGACACTGCCCAAGTCCGGGAGCAGACCAAAGTGCTTCCCGACACCGCTGGGCTTGAAGGTGTAGCAAGCTGCCGGGTCCCGGGGTCGACGGAGGAGGCCCCGATCACCATCTAGGACGAGGGGGCGGATTCCTCTGCCCATGACGTGGAGGGAGCGGCGGACTGCCCCTAGGAAGCGGGGGTGACACCCCTGCAGCAGCAGCCATTGCCAGTGTGGCCATAGGGGCTGCACAAATTGGAGGAGCAGCAGAAGCAGGAGCGGCTGTAGAAGCAGCAAGAGGATGAATGGCAGGCCTCGGGCCTACCGTTGTGGCAACAGCAACAACAGCGGCTATTAGGAGGGTCGCGGCACCCTCGATCCCGCCACCGCAACAACAGGATGGGTGACAGGAGGCGCGAGCGGCCTCGAGCCCACTGCGGCTGCAACAGGAGGAGGCGGCCCCCGTAAGTCCATCCTCGCTACATCGACGGGAGGAGGAGGTGGAGGTCCTGCCGGGCACGGGGCAAGGAGACGCCCGGCGGCCGGGGTTACCGTCCCCGCAGCGTTCGGAGGCACCGACGGAGGAAGGCGTCCCGATGCGGGAGAGGGTCGCCCAGCTAATTGGGCACCCGATCCCGGAGGGGGCCTCGGCGCCCAGAGTGGTGACGTTGGCAGTGATGCCTCGACCGCCACCATCCGGGTCGTCCACCACCAGGGGGTTCTTGTATGGCCCCAGCGCATATGCCCCTGGCTACTTTTCCAGGGAGAAGCAGTCGAAAGAGGCCGAGTCCTCGGGGGCCGGATCAGAGGCCGAGGTGCTGTTCCCCATGCTCGCTGCTCGCGTGGCTCATCACGGTGGCTCACAGGAGATGGTGGACAACATCGCGGCCGACATGCAGGAGAGGGTCAAGATGGACCTCCCTTACTAGGGCCGAGAGGCCCTCCAATACCGGGAGCCGACGGACCCCAACGCGGTCATGTTCGAGATGAACGACCCGACGGAGGTCGAGTGCTAGGAACATGTTGAGGAATCCCGGGCCTGGATGCAGCACGCCATGAAGATAGCTGTCAATGTCGCTAGCGAGGACCTCTCGAGGGCCTTCGCGGTATATAATCTTCTTTTACCAAATCATGGAGTTGATTCGCTTTTCGCTTGAAGCTTACCCTGGTGTTTTTTATGCCCAGGCCTTGAGGAGACGCTCCCAGATCAAGTCTCAGTTCATTCACATGACCAAGGGCGGCTGGGGGAGGGTCCCATTGTTGCAGGACTAGCTCGAGGTGGCCAAGGCGGAGGCGGCGCAGGTGAAGGGCGACCTGGCCAAGGCTCAGGAAGAGGCGAGGAAGGCCAAGGAAGATGTGGCCGTGGCCCGTGGGGAGGCGACCTAGGCCAAGAAGGACACCACCAACGCCTAGGAGGAGGCACAGAAGGCCCTTGAGGACCTATCCTTATCGAGCGGGCGGGTTAAGACGCTCGAGGGGGAGCTCGAGGTGTCGGCGTCGCACGTCTAGGAGCTCGAGGTGACTTTTGTGGAAGCTTCCCGTCAGCGTGACTCCCTCAACATCATGATCAGGCAGGTGAACCTCCGCGTGTAATCCTTAACCGCCGAGGTTGTGTTGCTGAAGGGGACCCTCCAGGAGAAAGAGGAGGCCATCGCGCTTGCCGGCAAGGCGATCGAGGACTTGAGGGTGAAGGAGACGGAGGTTGCCCGCGCCTTGGAGGTGGCCAAGAAGGAGTACGCCAAGCTAAAGGATGGGTACACGGCCCTTGATACCCATGTTACTGATGAGTCTTCTTCTTTAGCCTTTGAATTTTTGCTTTTGCCATCCTGCTTGTCGTGGCTGACCCTTGTCTCATATTTCAGACCTCATCGAACAGAGGCTCCAGTCCTAGAAAGATGCCAAGGCGCTCCAAGACCTCTGCTGGGCAGAGGCGACGCTGACCGATAAGCTCCGAGGAGCCATCGACTCGGTCTGTGATGGTCTGGGGGTCGAACCTGAGGCGGAGGTTGAGGGTGATGCGCGTGGGGACTCCTATCTCCAGTGGATGTACGTCCTCGGCCATGCCGTGCGAGAGCAGATTCGCGATGCACTCCATCATGGCGTGAAGAGAGCGATGGCGGTCGTCTGCTCAGGCTTCACGTATGACATGGCACTCGTCTCCCAAGGCTTCATCTCCGACCCCAACAAGACTGAGGATGATAATCGTGAGACGCATCTGGCCTTGATCGAGGCGGCCGAGGTGCCGAGTGGCGAGTTGGCGAAGCTCTTCGAGCCCGAGGTCGTCCCTCCCGACGTTGATGAAGAAGAGGGCCTGTGAGCCAAATCTAGACAGAAGGTCCATGTAATAGGTTAGATTTTGACTTGTGTCGATGTGGCCTCGAGGGCCTCAAAACATGATGTTTATATGCATTCTAAATGCTTTCGAGTTCGAGTCCGTCATCTTCTGCTCAAGTTGAGTTTTTACGCAGTCAACTTGGCCCACGGTTGCACCCTTTGGTGTGGGGTGTGAGTGGAGGTACCGTAGCCCAGAGGCGTAGGCGATCTTGCGGCTCGACGGCCCCTTGGCCTTAGGGTGCCCTCGTGGCCTTGTCGACTATGTAAGAACTCGCATCGAAGCATATAGGAACGTTAGACATTGATTTTTCAAAATCATGTGCCTTTACTAAGTCTTCTTAGCGCGTGGTTACACCCCTTGGCGTGGAGGAGTGAGTGGAGGTACCGTAGCGCGGACACGTGGGCGATCTCACGGCTCGACAGCCCCTTGAGCCTTATGGTGCCCTCGCGGCCTTGTCAACTATGTAAAAGATTTTCAAAACAAGATTTTTTAGGGACACAAAGGGTTCCCCCTTCCAGCCCCCGAGGGAGGCTCGACTCTGTGAGGGCAGGGTCGAGCCCACCTGTTTTTCATGAAAGAAAGGTTTGAACATGGATGTATTCTTTATTCATGAATTGAGAATATGTACAAAGCCTCGAGGCTCTAAAGGCAAGAGTGACGTAGTTGTTCGATATTCCAGGCATTGGTGAAGGTCCATGGTGGCTCGTAGGAGGTGCCCCGAGAGATCCTCTTACGCGCTCATGTTGGTGCTCGTCGTAGAGGAGTACGTCTTGGCGGAGTTGTTTAGGTCAAATGGGAACAAGTGACGGGCCTCGAACAACTCGTGTGGGAGCAGGTTGGATGGCGTTGGAGTCGTGCCCACAGAAGAGACCACACTCGGTCCCCTCGGCGAGTGCATAGCGAAGCTGAATGTCGGGGCGTCGCGGTGTCCTTCTGGCCCATCCTCTGTAGCCAAACACAGGTCAGACAGGCCCTCTATGAGTACACCGGCATCGCTGGGAGGCTGTGAGGTAGCCACGCCGAACGCCGCTCTGCCCGTAAGGTGGTGACGATGGTTGCACCGATCGCGCCTCCTCCTGGCTGCCGATGCATGACGAGAGCAATGGGACCAGCGTGCGGCCCATCCTGACCGAGGGAGCCCGAGATGACTACCATCTGGGTTCCTGGGCGAGAGCAGGACCATGTCAAGGTTGTGGCCAAGCGACATGAACTCCAGACTCCCAAACCAGATCACCGTGGCGAATGGTAGCGGCGGAACGAAATCTGCCATCCGAAAAAATGGCGGAAAGCGGTTGTGACACGTAGATTCCCCTACCTGGCATGCCAACTGTCGGTGTTCGGACCCAGGGGGGCCCTAAGCCGACGAGTAAATGTGTACTGCGTGATCCCTAATCCGGATGGTGATGCAAGAAAGACACACGATTTTTATCCTGGTTCAGGCAAAGAAGGCCCTACGTCCAGCGGGGGAGAGAGTTCGTATTATCTTGCACCGAAGTGCTTGTACAGAGGAAATACAAGTGAGTGTGTACGAAGAGGAGTGGAGAACAAGCTTAAGTCTAGGAGCGCTAGCCCTATGCCTTGTTGTCTGTGTGGTGTGACTTAGCGAGTTCGAGTGAGTCCTAACTCATTCCCCTTCTACAGCTAGCCCAGCACCCCCTTTTATAGGCCAAGGAGGGGCATGAGTGTACAAGAAAGCCTAATGGTACTGTGAAGGATGTCGTAAGCGATGACATCGAGGTGGGATGCCGATCATGTCGTCGGTGCTGTAGAAGCATGTCCCGGGTGTGGGTCGCCTTGTGCCGACGTGCTTGGAGTCGATGGCTGTCCTTCATGTGTGTCATGACGACGCCCGTGGATGGTCAGTGAAAGACCTGTGCCCATGCGGGGGCGTACGAATCCTTGTAGACGTCGCGTCGAGAGTTGTTGGAGCGCTGACCGGATGTGTCGAGGTCCGACTCGCGAGGTGGCTGAGGGGGGTCGAGGCCCAAATGGATAGGGCCAAGCCCTGGGAAATGCGGTAGGGATATTGGTAAATGTGCCTCGAGGGGGCGCCTGACAGCGTACAGTGCTCGGTATGGCGTCGCAGTGTAGCACGAACCACCGATTTTCCGGGTATGGGCGGTAAAAGGAGGATTTGACCGCTGTACCCGGCCACTGTAACTGCGCTGTAGCCATGCAGTTACACAAGAGTTGGTGGAGGCATTAAATGCTTTGCATCCCGTACAGGAAGTAGGTGAGCCGAAGGGGGAATGGCAATCGACGGGTGGTCGTCCGCCCGCGAGGAGATCCGTCACTCGACGGGGGGTCAGCCGCCCGTGACGCGCTCCGTCAGTCCGACGGGGGGTCGTCCGCCAGGGCGGATGTCCGTCATTCGAGGCTCCCCGTTGAATAGGAGGCGGTCTGGAACTTGGATGCTGCTCGTGGGCCGGTCCAACGTGGCTCGACGTGCACTGGTGGGCTCTTGTCTCTCATGGTTGCGGGTTTTTTTGGTGATTTGGGTTTAATTGTTCGGGGACTAATTTACCTGGATCGAGGTTTAGGGTACCCCTTATCTAGATACCCGACAGGCAGTTACTGTTTCATACCGGGCTTACTGTTTACTACCGGATTAATAATTGTTCATATACGGTTTCTCTTTCCTTTTTTCCCCTTTTCCCTTTCCTCCTCCCACTTTTTTCTCCCTCTTCTCCTCTTGCCCGCGCACAGGGCCCAGTCTAGTATAGGATATGTAGTGAGTTTAGTTAGCGTATTGGAGATGCTCTTTAGTATGGCAAAATTTGGTTACAACCAACCAGAAGCTGCATATTAGCAAGGAGCTTTTTTTTTTTTGTTTTTGAGCATATTAGCAAGGAGCTCTTTTTTTTTAGCATATTAGCAAGGAGCTCCGACGATGGTGTATCAGTGTATCTGGGGCCTCGGCCCTAGGCACAGTTCCCACATCAAAGCCCAGCCCATAAGACCCAACCCACAACCCGCAACCCGCGTGTCGCGCCCACACGGCCACACCACACCAACCCCACTCCGACTATACACCAATCTCCGCCCCCGCATTCCGTCGAACACCTTGTCCGCACTTGCACCCACCGCACCACCAACACCGGCGCCACCAGCGCCACCCACCTCCCACATGTGCACACGCGCCCTCCTCCCGTCCACCACCGCTATATATCCCCGCGCCCCCTCCTCCCTACCCCGTCCTTCCCTCCGCCTCCGGCCCCGTCCCCTCCTCGCCTCCGCCACTCCTATCACACCCCCCACGCCGCCGCAGCCGCCATGGACCCCGTCGCCACATGGGGACTAACCCCGCTCGCCGGCGCCGACCCGGAGGTCTACGACCTCCTGGAGCGCGAGAAGCGGCGCCAGCGTCGCGGCATCGAGCTCATCGCCTCCGAGAACTTCACCTCCTTCGCCGTCATGGAGGCGCTCGGCTCTGCGCTCACCAACAAGTACTCTGAGGGCATGCCCGGCGCCCGCTACTACGGCGGCAACGACGTCATCGACGAGATCGAGAACCTCTGCCGGTCACGCGCGCTCGCTGCCTTCCGCCTCGACGCCGCGTCCTGGGGCGTCAACGTGCAGCCCTACTCGGGCTCCCCCGCCAACTTCGCCGCCTACACCGCGCTGCTCAACCCGCACGACCGGATCATGGGGCTCGACCTTCCCTCCGGCGGACACCTCACTCACGGCTACTACACAGCCGGCGGGAAGAAGATCTCCGCCACCTCGATCTACTTTGAGAGCCTGCCGTACAAGGTGAGCGCCACCACCGGGTACATCGACTACGAGAAGCTCGAGGAGAAGGCACTTGACTTCCGCCCCAAGCTCATCATCTGCGGTGGCAGCGCGTACCCGAGGGACTGGGACTACGCCAGGCTCAGAGTCGTCGCCGACAAGGTCGGAGCCCTGCTGCTCTGCGACATGGCGCACATCAGTGGGCTCGTCGCTGCGGAGGTACAATGTTCATTGATAATAATGATCTCGATTAACTAGTTGGTTTCATGAAATTGGATCTTCATGGTGTGCAGTCCTGTTGAAATGGCAATTGGATGGTTATGGTAGATGTGGTGGTTTAGGTTCTATCAGTACATGGGATCTAGTTTAGGCAATCAATTCTGGTGTTTGTTTAATCGCATATCATAGATCTGAGTGTTTAGGAACATTTATATGGACGATGGCTGTCTGTCGTTTTCTGCATTGTCTTTGATTGTTTAATCGCATATTATAGATCTGAGTGTTTTGCATGTTTACTGATTTAGGAACTGATTTGGGGTGGCACCAATTGAGGAAAAATTGATCCAACACCGGTTGAGATGGTTTGGCCATGTCCAACGGAGGCCTCCTGAGGCACCGGTGCGTAGTGGGGTTCTAAAGCGGGTCGATAATGTAAAGAGAGGTAGAGGTCGATCTAAACTGACTTGGGACGAGTCGGTTAAGAGAGACCTTAAGGAGTGGAATATCCCTAAGGATTTAGCTATGGATAGGAGCACTTGTAGACTAGCAATTAACGTGCCTGAACCGTAATCTTTTTCTTGTACCATTTATGTGGTCTACCCTAACTTGTTTAGGACAAAAGGCTATGTTGTTGTTGTTGTGTTGTTTATATGGACCCCTTGCTGTCTGTAGCTTTGTGCATTGCCTTGTTTTACATATATATCAAAATGGAGCCTGTAGTCATGGAAATGGATATTTTTGGCCTGCTTTATAGTTTGTCTAAAGACATATTCCTTTGACGGTGATAGATCTGCTATTCCATTTATTTTGCTGTTTTGGAGTACTCTCAATTCTTAATGGATATGAACCTGTCCACTCAGATAGTCACCGTACCAATTGAAACCTTTGCACGAATCCTCAGCATTTTTTACTTTTAGAAATAATATATAAGAGAACTCGTGCATAGTTGTGTTTTTTCAAATCACACTGTGCATCCTTGTGCACATTACTGCTTATGAAATTTGGGTTTATGCATGTTAATGTCACAGTAGTGCCCTTTGATCCACTTTAGTTATGCAATAATCATGCATATATAGGCAATCCACAGTGGAATCTAATAAACAATCTTCTGTAAAACAAGGTATACAGATTTCTAACTCAACTTGAGTGTGTAGACATAGCTAATGCACTATTTTAGGGCCATAGTACAGGAGGTGATAAAGCTAATCCTTCCATATCGTCACTTAGATAATGCACTATTCTAGGGCCATAGTACAGAATGTGATATTATTGTCTTTGAATAAATCTTTGCTAAAAAGATCTCACTATTTGCCTCACTCCATTTCAGGAAGCTACAAATCCTTTTGAATATTGTGATGTGGTTACCACTACCACACACAAGTCTCTCAGAGGGCCAAGGGCTGGCATGATCTTCTACAGGAAAGGCCCTAAGCCTCCCAAGAAGGGCCAGCCTGAGGGTGCTGTGTATGATTATGAAGACAAGATCAACTTTGCTGTGTTCCCATCTCTCCAAGGTGGCCCTCACAACCACCAGATTGCTGCACTTGCTGTTGCTCTGCAGCAAACTATGACACCTGGCTTCAAGGCTTATGCAAAGCAAGTGAAGGCCAATGCTGTTGCAATTGGAAACTATCTCATGAGCAAGGGCTACAAGATGGTGACTGATGGAACTGAGAACCATCTTGTTCTCTGGGATCTCCGCCCTCTTGGCTTGACTGGTATGCAAATTAGTATCTAATTGGGCATTATTTTCATGGGGCCATATTAGAACTTGTTTTAATGGTGTCTTATGTATACAGGAAACAAGGTTGAAAAGCTCTGTGACCTTTGCCACATCACATTGAACAAGAATGCTGTCTTCGGTGACAGCAGTGCATTGGCTCCGGGTGGTGTCCGCATTGGTTAGTATCATTTAATTTGTTCATTACTTCTGTTGTGGTGCAACCCTCAATAAAGTATTAGTGCAACATTGCTATCCAAATGTCAGCTTGAAAAATGCGGATGGTGTTTAAGCCTTTTTTCTTAGTGAAGAGGCGATGTGTATAAACATTACCTTGGTGTCTAGCCCTGGTATGCCCATTGTTGCCAAGCCAAATTAACATTTCCTTGGCCTCTGGTCCTGATATGCCCATTTTGCCAAGCAAAAATTTGACTACCATTTGGTTGGGTGCCAAAATTTTGATTAGAGCTCTCCTTTGGCCAAATAGTTAATCTTGTTAGCCAATAAGCCAAAATCTTGGCCACCAAACCCTGGTTCTGGCGTGCAAAAAAAATTGACTTGGCCTGCCCATGGAAAATTGATGCCTAACTAAACAGCCCTAAAATGATTCCTGAAAGTGGTGAACTTTCAATATTTCCGGACTTTTGTCCATGATGCATCAGATGTCTGATTCACATGCCCTCTTTTTTGCCAAGTGTAATCTTTTAAAATTCTGAATTGCAACTATATTTTATTGGACCGTTATACACTGGTTACCATTGTTCCAAATCCATATAGAGTGATGCTTGTGCCTTTGTTTGAACCTTTTTCCCTGTGAAGGGATGTACTCCTGAAGAATCATCTGATCTCTTGAACTGTTGCTGTTAGATTAATAGTTCTAGTTACATTTCACTTTACTGTTCTTCACATTTTTTGTTTGCAGAATAGTTTAGCTCTTGCAAATATTAATGAGTCGGTTGTCAAGATCCAAAGTTCCAAATTGCTTGGTGTCACAAAATACATGGCCTACATGTGTAATCCAATACTTATTCTTTGTCTAGTATCGTCCTCTAATGCTTTTACCTTGAAAGTGCATGTTAACACAGTTGAGAACTCTACTGGAAAACAATGTCATACGGTAAAATACTGTAACCAAATCTTCAGAGTAGAACATGTATTCATGTGTATTCATGCTATGCTATTCACGCTGTTGGTATTATCTCATATTAAGCTCTGGAAGGAAATCCTGTTACACCACAAGTCTAAAACATTCCTGGAATGCTTAAACAAAGTTTTTCATATATTCTTGCTATATAGTGCGATATTGGTCACACGTCTTTGCTATTCACTTCAGGCGCGCCAGCAATGACCTCGAGGGGTCTAGTGGAGAAGGATTTTGAACAGATTGGAGAGTTCCTCCACCAGGCGGTGACCATCTGCCTGAACATCCAGGAGGAGTACGGCAAGCTCCTCAAGGACTTCAACAAGGGCCTGGTGAACAACAAGGACATTGAGAACCTCAAGACCCAGGTGGAGAAGTTTGCCGACTCCTTCGACATGCCTGGGTTCACGCTTGAGAGCATGAAGTACAAGGAGTAGATGCCTCCCATGTGCGGCAAGGCCCTCTTGTACCAATGTCTTTCTTTGCCGTGGCGCAGGGTGCCATGGCACTGCACCGCCACACCTATGATGATGATGGCTTATGGATTTTGTCTACAACGTCAGCAGGATAGGCTCACAAGTGCCCCCTGCCCCTCTGGTTTGGTCGCCTTCCTGGATTTTTGAGGTTTTCTTTTGGTAGTTTTTCGCAGGGAATCATATGAGAATGTCAATCAGGTGTTTGCCAATAATAATTCGGTGGTTTCTGCTCTCGGCATTACCATGCGTTCTTGATTATATGGTGGTCGATTGATTATCTCCTGTGGGCACTGTCGATGGTGGATTGATTATCACGTATGAACTTCATGGAGATCCTCTCGCCGCAGACTTGCCCAGAACTGACCTAAAAGAGGACATTGTGAATTAGAGTATCCACAAAGTGAAAATCTATCTTTTGAGCTGCTGTTGCTGAGTTAATATTTTAACGAACTACAGCGCCTTGCCCCTGCCTTGCTGTTGCTGAGTTAGTATAGTATTTTAATGAACTACAGCGCCTTGCCCCTGCCTCAGTGCTTCTTGTGTGCACTGTATGTACATGAGGTTGCTAGTACGTCTGACTTATTATGGCATTGCAGTATTGCCATTAAGCGTGGGGTCTACCTCCGTAGGCTCTCCTCGGCTGAAACCCCTACTCCCTTCGTCCTAAACTCATCATGCTTTATTATATCAAATTAGTATCATTAGATATATTATAGGACACATTTTTATATTATACGCATTTTACATCATAGATATAGTACTTTTTTCCTATAAAATTAGTCATTTGATTTTAGATTTCTTTGTGGATGGAGTATTTTGTCACCTTAGCTGTCAGAGATGCCATCGCTAGGCACGCATCATGCGAGAGCGATTCCACTATCACCTGTCAGTGCTGTCGCCAAGGGTTATTTCGCCATGTGGCCAAGGACATCGTCCACCAAATCAAGCTTCTAGATCAAGCAACCTTGGAGAGGGCACCGGAGCTCCGAGGGACCCTAGCCCCCGTGGTGGGCGGTGGATGGCTCTTCCTGACCCCATTTCGTCGCCGCCGCCATGGTCATGCTCGTCCTCGCTCTAGATCTGGCCCGGTCCCTTGCCCCACCGCCATGGCTCCCTAAGCAGCCCGCCAGCCATCCCCAACCGCATGTCTTCCCTACCTCCCCCGACCGACCATTCTATAGCCGTCGGAGATAGAGATGGAGGTGGGGGTGAGGCAGCCGGAGATGGAGACGAGAGCGGCGTTGACGAACTCGTGGCTAGGAGCATCGAGCGAGGGCGGTGCCAGCAAGAGCTCGGTTCTCGCTCGGTGCAGGGCAGCCACGTTGATGGGCTGTGCTGGGCTCGCTGAGCCGTTGGGCTGAAATGGCATCTAGAGGAAGAAGAGAAAAAGTGCATGCAGAGGGGAAGTGAGGGGGTGGTCGGTGAGTGGCTGCCTGCCACCCTGGTCGGCAGGGAAGATTTTTCATGATTTACCCAATGAAATAATAGAGATAATCCAATGTCCCCTAATACGTGAGATCTACTTGTTAGATTACATTTTATTTGTTTATTTTTCTTTTCATTCCTCTTCCCTCAGCATATCTTCTCCCACACGGCAATGAGATATAAGCATGCCTTGCTTGTTTCACTACGTCATATGTGCCTCCACCTAAACTTACTGTCGTAGCCTTGCTCCACTAACATCGCCAGAGGGTGCATGCCAAGTTACAACCATAGTGCACTGTGAGCTCTAGCACGGGTAGTGAGCATGGATAAAGTGGCACATTCTATAAGAGATGTAACTTCTTTATTTGAGGGCATATAGTGAGTTGTTTTAACCACAAAAAAGAAAAAACCATCGGGGCAGCTCGAGCAAGAAAAAAACCCATCACTTCTAATATAGTTGTTTATGGGGACGATGAGTAGTATTGGAGGATGCTACCGATCTCTTCTTATTGACCATCGGACATTGCATCCTTAGGGTTTGGAGTCGTAGTAAACCTAGAAGGGATCGTGGCAGCAGTCAGCCCAACGGTAGGGTGGTTTAGCGGTGAGCAGGGAAGGCTGCTGGGCCCTGCCGAGCAGGCAACAAAGACATCATTGGGCATGACCAACAGTGGGGATGAAAGATGTGTCTGTGGTTAGAGGAGAGCCTGACAGTATAGTAGGGAAAGTCTGTGTGCAACATGACGAGTTGGGGGCGACGGCGTAGGCAGGCGACAAAGGAGAGGTGTGTGGCTTAATGAAGAATAAAAATAGGGGGGTTTAGCCTATCTTCGTTCTTTCCAGACCCCTGCGCCGCCTCCACGCCTGCGGCTTGGGCAGTAACCCTAGCCGCGCCGCCGCCCTCCCTCCCCACCCTCCCTTCCCGCCGCGTCGTCGTCGGAGCAGGCCGCCGACAAGGCCAGAGCGGCCAGCTAGGATGGCGGCGGCGTGGCCCCTCTCAAGCTGTGGTGTGGCGGCGCAGGAGATGGTCGGGGTGCGTCGTCAAAGATGGTGTGGCGACGCAAGAGTTCGATGGTCGGGAGGCGTCGTCCCGTCCGAGTCGCGTGAGGCTCGGTGGGGTTGTCTCTCTAGGATGATGGAGGGTCCGGCCACAAGCTCGGGCAGGCGCAGCGCTGCGGCGGCGACGATTTCTTCGCCTTCCCTTTCGCTCGTGGTAGATTCTTGTGGTTGTCAGCTTTGGAACCGGCAACAAGGTGGTGACTCCTTTGCATATACACCAGGTGCACATGATGTTGCCCAACATCCGTTGTCTTCAAGGTGGTCGGTGTCCAACGATCTCTCAGTACCGTCATTAGGTCTGACAAACGTGTATGATGGCATTGTCTCAAAGTTGGTGGTCATACTCTTGTGGAGTCGACATCACAAAGCAAGTTAGTTGTCGTGTAGGACTACTAGAATTTCTTCTTGGGATTTTTATTTCCTCCGTCGGTCTTTTTTATTTTAGTTTTCCCTTTTATAATAATTGGTCTGATTCTACCTGTTGTTAGTTGAAGCCATATATGAAATACTATCCTTTATCTAATAAATAAATAAAAATAGGGAGAGAAATTATGCGTGGGAGTGAGATTTATATTCTTCTGGGTGCTAGTAGGTTGGAGCTCAAGATGCTCAGCTCTCGATGTCTTCGCAATATTAAAGTGGAGAGAATACGAGTCTACACGGCGGGTTTGGATCATTGCCAACTTGCCTGGTCTCACCTCGCTAGGCAAGGCCAGACTTGCCAGGCTAGGCAAGCTAGATTGGCTAGACCAGGCTAGAAAGGATTTTCTCGGAACCGAGATGGTGAGCTAGCACATCCAAATGGCCTCTACGTTTGTCCAGCCAAGCAGAGCAAAGGCTATCAAGGGATCCAAACGATCTTTGTGGAGTGGTTGATGTAGGTGGCGTTCACTAGAGAGTATAATAATGCGTTGGTGCACGCTGCATTGCAGTTGCAGTCTACCATCCACGGACCTGGGATAGTGACCGGGGATGCCATGAGAGAGAGGCTCAAAACTTGTTATGCACACTGTGAAAATTCGCAGTAACCGGCTAATACCAGTGTAAACTGGCCAATGTCGGCATGCACAAGAATATCTATCTACAGTAACTTAGTTGACCAATTTCGATTCGAAGTACTAGCTGCGGCAGACAACAGTCAATTTCTTGTCAGGGCCTCCGGGACCCAACTGGGCGTGCTCTCCGTCAGTTTGAACTTTTTTCTAAAAAAAAAGAAAAAAGATTCCAGCAAAGGTGATAGAAATCTAAAGCACCTCAAACATGAAATTCATCCATTAGTCCTTCCTTACTACACTTACTAATATTCCAGCAAAGGAGGAAGGACTGAGAAAAGATTTTTTAAAAATAACACAAAATATTACACTTCATTAGCATTTAGCAACACCTTCCGTTGCAGGAGGCAGGAGCCCCTTTCCCTTGCAAGCGACGTAGCAAGAATCTAGGGATCTGCTGCGTCCCTGCACCTAGTGATGCTCTCGCAACCCCGGGCGTAGGGGTTGGCCGTGGTCGAGATCCTGCAGTTGTAGTACGGCACCCCGGTCCTGGAGCACGGCACCACGTCGCCCCTCAGGGCGGCGTAGCTGATGTACCTCTGCCCGGTGGTCGCCTCCCACAACAACCGCCGGTGCGCCTCCGAGTCCATCTCCAGCTCCGCCTCCATGCCCATGCCGATGCAGTGGCCTCCCCTCAAACGGAGGACGAGCATCAGCAGCAGGATGAGTGACACTGCTGTCCATGCCCTTGAGAGCAAGATCAGCTTCGGGATTGCCGGCATTGTGGGAGACTGACTGAGATCTCTCTCTGGCTGGCTATTTTCTTGCTCTTTCTTGTTCAGAGTGTCATGGAGTTTCTTGATCTCTCTCTCTCCCCCTCTCTCTCTCTGCACTGGATCTTTGCTGTTTTCCTGGTGGTGCTCTCTCTCTCTCCCCCTTTCTCTCTCTGCACTGGATCTTTGCTGTTTTCTTGATGGAGGGAACAGGGAAGCATTGAGATCTCTCTGGGTAGTGGAGGAGGCCGGAGGGTGGGCTTAAATGCGGTGCCGGACAGCTAGTTTTTTTTTATTCAACCATATCTGTATTCATGTTAAGGATACAGTACAAAGAGTGGTGCAAATACAAATACAGTAAGGTAGGATACAGAATACAGCTGTCACCATTTTTGCACGGAAGCCCTTAACAAAGAAAAAAATTACAAATAAGTCCCTAAGGCCTCCGAGCGCTGGTTCTTCCAGAGTCTTCTGCCTCTGGCCGCCGCCGGAAGCCACCGGAAGCCAATCCTCCATCCCTGGATCGGACGAAGCTCCATGCCGCGAGGCTTTGAGAGGAACCGCAATTGACACTCATCGACATGGACGAGATGAAGGCCAACGTCGAAACACCATCGGTCGGGACCGCGCCCCAAACTCCGTCGATCCTGGAGCCAAACTCGCCGACGATGGCAGAAACCACCATAGGAAGATCGAGTTTGCTCCACTCTCCAAACTTCCACAAGAACCCAAGCTGTCTCTGCAAACCGAGCAAAAGAACGGCGAACATACCTTCGTGGACCAATACATAGCCGGACGCACCGCCTGTGCCGCCGCAACAAAGCAACGGAACATCAACCGGCACGGACTCGAGACCAACACTCACCGACCTCGCCGATGATGCCGAAGAACAACATCGGGACGGAGACCAGATCGGGGGAACTTATTGACCAGCGACGTCATCGCCTCCGCCTCAACGACGCGCTGAGAAACACAAGCTGTAGAGGACCAGACTCCCCCCCAGCAAACGCTAGCTTCGCCGCCGGACATGGACGACAAGTATACACTAGACCTAGGACTGGATCCTACTCTATACACCTTCGCACGGCGATCCGCCGACCCACCTCCCGCTACGACACCATGGCGACCGCCGGAGAGGAGGAGGGCCGGCGGAATCGCCGCCGAAATCACGATTCGCCCGCTTTTTGCCTTTGACAACTGCAGCAAAAGGGAAAGGGCGAAGAGTCTAGTCGGTCCCGCGATCGGCTAGTCGGCCTTCCCGGACAGCTGGTTGTTGGCAGCGAGAGAGGAAACATCTAAAAGGGGAGAGGAAGAGGATGAGGTCTCCTTGAAACGTTACTGAGCTCATATTTTACCATGCCCGAATGGTTTTGTAACCGGAACTTTTCTGAAATTGTTTTCTTATCAAAAGTTCAGAGAAGTTATTTCTTCTTAGAAATTTTCATTTTGGGGCGCGGGGGGAGTGAAACTTTATATCCACAGGCATTAGGCGTCTGATGCTTCTGAAATTGGCACCCTGTGAACGCTCAGGTCAGGTCCCATCACGGGGTTTTGGCAGTTCATGTGGTCACGAGATGTCAAGTTGCCGGCCTGGCACTAACTTTTTTTTATATACTACACCGGCACATGCTTTTGATGTCATCGGTAGTCCTCACTATGGCTGGAATGGAAAAGATGTTTACTATCCTCGCCATGGCTAAGAGTCCAAGATATTTTACTATCCTGGGCTGATTCTTAGCCATAGTAAACACCAACGGGTTTTTCACCAAGACTTCGGCTGATTCTGGGTTTGTTGTGAAAGAAAAACACCATCTCTCTATTCCAAAGTACTCCTAACTTTACTATCCCATTTCTTGAAGAGTTAAACGGTTTTAAATTTAACAAAATTAAAAAATATTTATGGTACATAATAATAGGGGCGCGTTTAGCCATAGGAATAAGCAGAGAAGAAAAACACAGTGCTACTTGCTAGGGGCGTGCTTAGCCGCAGGAATAAGCAGAGAAAGAAAAACACAGTTGCGGCAGCGGCAGCTTCTTTATACAGAAGAACAAGCCGCACTTACGGCAGTGCTGCCACGAGACTACCTGCACCGGTGACTCTAAACGGTTACTCCAGCAGCACGTAGCGCAAAATGCTGCTGCACCGGGTGCACGCGAAATATAGCGCCTGGCGTACGCGCGCTAGAAGCTTGTGGCGGGCCCAACGCATGCTGCCCGTGAGAGAGAGGAGAGTTGAGAGAATATGCAGTGGCGGGCCCCACTTTTTTAAAGTAAAAAATGGTTATAACTCACGAACCAAAAAACCAAATAAAATTTCGATTGAAATTCGTTTTAATAGATCCTTAAAAACTAGATCTCACATAGATATGTTTAGATAAAGTAATAAGTAGGCTCTGATAAATACGCTGTAAAGAATAGATGAGTGCGGAAGAATTGAAATAAAGTACGCTGTAAAGAATGAATTGAATGGATAGAGCGTGAATATAGAGTTGCATGAGTGCGGGGTAGGCTGAGTGCTGCCATGGAAGTGACTTGTGAGACCGGCAGCCAAACATGCCTATTTGATTGATGCTTTCAAAATATACTTATTTGGAGGTATAAATGTTGATACTACTCATTTAGATATTTTGGTGCCATAAAATTATGTCAGATATCCTCTGACAGGGTGATGCTTTTGAGTACTACTAGTGCAAGATGACATAACTTACAAAAATTTTGTTTACTAGTAATTTGTAGGGCACATCCAAGCTCCCCTCCAAAAAGCATACTTGTGCTGAAGATGTATATACATGTACATAACAGCTAGTCATATATACAAGGACAGCTAGTCATATACAAGGCTAGAGAAAAGAACTGCAACTACTCTTTCAGCTGGCTTCATTTATCCACAACCCAAGGCTGTAGGAGCTTTCTGTGGCACTTTCTTCAGCTATCCGATAACTTATAAATCTCGTCCACATAATCTTCGACATCCCAGAGGAAGGAACCAAATGCAATGGCTTCAAGCAGTAGTCTTTTCAGGGATGAAGGATCAAGTATAAGTGCTTCATCATTCTCCTGGGAGAGTTCCATGCTGTCCCCAAAAAGAGCCCAGCTGTGCCTTTCGATGAGATTAGAAGCTTCACAAGAGCGTAGCTTTGCACAAAGCTGCAAGGTCTTTGGATCGAAGCCCATCATGTAGCCCCTCAAGTCGTGTGGGTTGACCACAGAGTTTGGTCTCGAAGAAGATGAAACTTCCCTAGAGTCTCCAATGGCCTCTTCTTGCTCTTGTTTATTTCTAAACTGAGCATTCAGAAATTGAATCGGAGGTAGAAGTTCTTCTGAGTGAGTGAGAGTCAGCTCCAATCGATGCCTGATGCTGACAGATTTCAGGAAGTATCCAGACATTATTGAAGCAGAATATATCTGACCAAATTGCAGTCTTTTAATGCGAAGTGTTGAACGATTGATCTTGGGACCATTTCTGTGCACCCATCTGATAATGCTCGTCAAGTGTTCCCTAATTAGTTCTAGCACTTCAGGTCCATGAATGGATTCAAGATCTGTCTCCCTTGGTGGCCATAATTGTAACCTTCTGTTGCTGATGAGTTTCGATAGATTGGGAACCATTGGAACTTCAATCTTAAAAAACTTATAAACAATCAACATGTACATGATGTCCTCAATAGCTGTCTGACACTCTTGTTCCTTGAGTTCAGCAATCCTCCTATTTGTCAGGTTTAACAAACTAGTTAGCTACAGAATAAAATACTAAAACCCAAAAGAGCAAGCAATTTTATCAATTACACTAGGAAGGATTTTCAGGTTTTGTTACTGTTTGCCATGTCAGGGCATCCTCTTGATATGTGTCTTAATGAATGTTGCGAGCTAGATTCTATGCATTCTCAGGATGATACTCTCAAAGAAACATATAGTACACACAACAATAACTATAATATAACCAAAATAATATGAATCCACACCCACCATTCTTTCATATGGTCCACAATTTTAGATTTATAATGGTGATAATTTATAAGCTGTGGAAGCTTCACCAGTTCATTTCCTAAATTTCCAGTGGCACAGTCTTAGTCTGAATCAGAGTCTTAGTTGCAACATCAGCACTTAAATAGTCTGTCCTTGTAGCCGCTTCCACCTCTATTTTAAGCATTTACTTAATTTATCTAAGTAGTTGCCACTGGTGCAGTACTATTCCTGAAAACACAAATAGCTTATAGACCGAGGATTTATTTATCTACTGTTCTTCATAGATGAATAAGAGATATGATATAATGAGTATATTAAAACGAACAGTGCTTATAAATTGACAAAAGAGCATCACGGTTTGTGCACAAAATGACCGTTGATATGCATAAAAATAAATCGAAGAAAGAACCATAAAAGCACATCCCCTAAGACAACATGTTTCCTACCACTTAAATCAGAGATTAAGTACCAACCTGTGAAGGCAATCCTCTTTAGAACCAATACTATGCTCCCAGCGGTTCAAGGTGTCTTCTCTTTGGTGAGACAGTTCTTGAAGCTGCTTTGCTGTGGCAGCTAGAAAAATGTGTGGCAGGTTCTTCAGCAGACCACACAAGAAACTGCCTTCCCATGTTTGGGGCTCAAGTGGTGCATCCACACTTTCAAATTTAGAATCATCAGGCTTTGCACTAGCTACTGTACTCCATAACTTCTTAGTTGCAGATATAGATCTCCAATTAAAAATATTTCCCTGCATTTTGATGTTGACAAGGAACTATTTCAAACAGTGTAAGCAGATTAAACAATCAAAGTTTCAGATTTTAGAGGAGTGACTTAATCAAAATAATTATTAACTATGCAAACAAATGTTCTTGGAATTAAAATTTCTGAAACTTATATTTAGTAACCTCGGATTAATTTGTCCATATGCATTTGTCATATAATGTGCATCCATGATAGTCTTGCACACATCCCAGGAGAGTAGGTAAGATCACTCACTTATACTGCAGATGGGAAACATTTCTTTTTATTGCACAGCGAATGTGTCTTTTGTTCCATAAATCAGACAAAAAGTCCGTACTCTGTTTTCAAAAGGCTTTGTTTAGAAAAAAAAAATACAATTTAGGCAATACCAGAGTATTGTCTCATATTTGGGAAAAGGCTGTAAACAGGCATTGGATGTCTAAGCATTGAATAATTGGTGCATCAACTTGTAAGGAGCATTTATGCAGTTACATACAGATGCTCAAAGTTTTAAGAAATTCATTATCCTCATGAAATGACTTAGGTACAATTAAAAAGAATATTAAATTTAACTCCTAACCACAGAGAATGGAACATGAAACTGATCCCAAATAAAATGCCAAGTCGAAGCAATCCACCTTAAAAAAAGGAGGTTTTATTAATCAATTGCCTAAAATAAAGCGGAGTGACTATAATATGCAAGATAACTACAAAAGCACCTAAAATCAAGTAATTATTTTATCTCGAGAAAAAATATTAGTTACCACATGGTTGGCGAGGAATTATTTCATGATAACGAAGCAGATTCAGCAATCAAAGTTGCATAATTCAAATCAAACAATCATCAACCAATACGCTAATGTTCTTGGATTAACATTCCCTAAACTTCCTTTTAGCAAACATGATATTAATCAGTAGAATAAGTAGATGACTCATGTTTTTTTGTGTGCATAAATCTGGTGATAAGAGTTTCTATTTTGCTTCAAATTTAGAGGGAAAATGTAAGGCAATACCAAAGTATCGGCTTAATAGGGGAAGGCTGTAAATAGGAATTGGACCTCATACAAGATGTTTGGCAATTTCATTGTCCTGAAGAAATGACTTACTACAATTAAAGGCTCATAGATACTACTAGGATCAAATGGAAAACAAGAATGTTAACTAAATTTATTCTACTCCAGAATTTTAATTCGAACATGAGATCGATCCCATGTAAACCGTCAACTCTATCAACCAAATTTCCTTTAATCCCTCTCCTACTTGGTTAGATTAAACCCTACCTTGAAAAACTTAAACAGGCTCACGAACCCCCAAGAATCAAACCCACCAATAGCGCGCGCGCGCACACACACACACAAAGGCCGCGCTCCCATGTCCATAGGTAGCAACATCGCCGCCTGACTATACACGAATTCACTGAACCCACTTCCAATTTCATAGCTACAAAATAAGCTGTAAAAAATCAGAAAAGGAACCTGTAGCTGCCAGCAGGTGTAGTATCGGAACGCCGCCCCCCAGGAGCGACGGGCGCCTCGCCGAACTGCCGGTCGGAGGCCAGTCGAAGCTACGGCGGCGCGAGGACGGAGGGCAGCCATGCCGGGGCAAGGGGTCGGTCGTGCAGGTGTTCAGGTGAGGTGGAGAGAGGTATGAGTTGGATAACGTCGGGTTCGGGAGTGCTGGAGGGGAGTCAGCGAGGCGCAGTGCTTGGGTGCTCCACTGCTCCGCGCATGTGGTCAGCGGGACTGGGCTGGACCTGCAGGCCCTGGTTGGTTGGCTGCCGCACGATCAGATAATGTGAGATCCTAGAATTTTTATTCCGTTTTTTTGTTATTGATTACTAGTTCAATCTATATATCTAGTGTCTACTGCTACCCCCTTCCCTTTAAATTATTATTAGTACTAATACTAACGAAGTATCTTTCTTTTTGCTCTCCACCTACAATGACTACGCTCACTAATGAAGTATCTCCCTACTTTAACCTTAAAACGGTTTTCTTTAAAATAAGGTCACAGATCATGTCAAGCTCTCCAGTTATATTAAATCAACCTGATCAACTTATTTGGATCGAGGTCTCGACAACTCAAGTACTCAACTAGATGACAATCTCCAAGTTCCAATGGTGCTAATCTCTCTCTCTACAAGCAATTGTTGATCTCAATCACCAATTCATCATTTTATTGTGAAAAATCAGATCTTTTGATGTTCCCTTGAACTATATATTAAGCTATCTCTGGGTTATTTCTCAAAAACATGCTAGACCTCAATTGATCAATCGACACGACGGATTCAATGAAATTCTAGTGCACCATTTGGCCCTTCCTACCGGGACCATCTTCTAGGACATGAAGAAACTAACAGACAAGTTGTCTTCCTTTCTTAAAGGATCTAGATAGCTAAAAGGATGAATAGGCTATAAAATATTTTCTATAAAACTTCATAACACCAGAGCAAAGCTAGTACAATAATGAGCCCTATAGGCCTCTACCTTGCACTAGCACTACTTTCATCCAATGCAAGTCTCTACACAAGTCTAGTACCTTTGGTTTCTATTCTAGAGCACAACACCACACAAAGAGCCACTAAGAACACTAGCTAGAGGGCTACTAACAAAGCAACTAAGGGTTATTTACTAAAACAGTAAGTACACTACTCTAGCAAGCTACTCAAGCAACTACTACATAAAACAAGCATAAGTATAAAAGTAAAGACCGAGTGATGATTCGCACGCTAACTAGCGTGACAAAGTAGACCAATATTTTGGATGTCGCAAGAATCTATCAACTGGCGCACTCCAACTAGGCACATGCCATGAGCATTCCAACAAGCCTAAACCTAATACAGTTCTAAAAAGGGCCATGATAAGAGAAGTGCATTCTATCCAACGAATTCCATAAAAAGGGCCTTGCCACTGAGCAATCATACACACAACAGGAGAACACACATGTTTTATTAACCATAACATAGAGCAACCTTAGTTCATCATTTCTAACTGTTTTCACATCAGTTCTAGCTAGGAAAAAAGTCATAGCTAACCAACGATGGATGAGACACATGGTAAGATTATGAATGTCATTGGATATATGATATTTACATTCATTTTGTACAATTATAGCATGTTAGGGACGAAAATGGATAGAAGAAATCATTCAAATCTCATACTTTTTTCTAGTTGGTCTTGTTCATATTGCAGGGTCCTATTTTTATATTTACAAAAACAGAAGGAGAGGGTTTTTGGCCTGTTTTTGCGACATTTTGTTTTCACAAGGATGAACTCATATTATCCCATTTTTCATCTATGTAGATACCTAACAAATTCATATACAGTTGCTAATCATCAATTATATATGTCAAAATGTGTCAACAGTGAAAGGGCCTCTAGCCTAATGGTTAGAGCACCTGAGTAGCATCCAGCAGACCTGGGTTTGACTCCCCATGAAAGCGAATTTAAACAGGTCTGCATTATTAAAAAAATATTCTAGGGTTTTTCTTACTGACTTCAGCCCAAAAAAATATGTCAACACACATGGTATGCAAGTGAATATTAATAATCTTCATATATGAGTATATTGTTGTAGTATTACTTTATAGTTTATACATCATGTTAGATCATTTGATCATACTAGTCAACAGGCACGTGCGGCACACACGTGCTTATAATTGTTGATAGGTGATGTTATAAATTACTTTAGGAAGTTTAAATATAATTAATTAAAAAAATTAATTTTAATAAGCTAATACTAAGAAAGATGGTAACACACTTATTCTTCTTCCAAAAATATATTATTCTTGCCTGATAGGATCCATAATATTTTTTGAGTGCTCATTCAAACAAAATTTAATTACCTTGGTAAATAGAGGTTGGATATATTATCTAAACATAGATTAGACAATTTCATATGTTCTTATAATCTTATGTTGTCATCTACTTTGACCTACTTAGAAATCAAACTCTAACATTATATATAAAATTTTGTTATAACACACCTAGGATTAGAATGTTTTACTCATGTGGGGGATTGAAATTCTTGTGTTTATCTAATGGTCAAAACATAGGGTGACAAAAAACCTTATGACAAAGACAGATTTTGTCATATAATGCAACATAATATGACGCGAAATTTTGTGTCATTACAAATTGAGGAGAGCCACAATTTTTTATGATGACATTATTAATTTGTCACATAAAGGCAGTAACTTTCGTCACAAATGGTGTGGCGCCGAGAGATGTTTGTTGGTTCCTTTTTTTATGCAAGGACCTGTCTTTTTATGACTATTTAGAGTTGTCATGTTTAGGTGCATGAATAAATGACCTGGCCCAACCCCCTGTAGGTGGACTAAGCATTGACCATTGGGATGTGTGTGCACTTGGTATGAAATATGGGCAACAAATTTCATAACATATACTCTCAAAATAGAATCACTGCATATGGACAATAAATTTCACAACATATATTTGTATGAACAATAGAAAGTCAACAAATGAGCAAATATTAGAGATTATATATTATATATAAAGAGTGCAGTTTAAGCTAGAACCTTATAGGGTACCACACATAGTTTCATTCCAACATCCCCACATAGATATAATATCGACTAAGTTTCATTCATATTACACATCGTCAATGCCCACTTGGGCTAACAAAAGTCATCAGTGGCAGAGGTAAACATTATTAGTGCACACTTGGGCTTCCAAAAGTCTTCAGTGCCACAGCTACCTAAACATCATCACTTTGCCTTGTTGTGCAGGCCAGTGTCCTCCAAGATCTTCTCATACTTGGCTATCTTGGCGTTCATGGTCTCAAGTTCCTGAACACACCCGTCAATCTTATTCTTGTGGATGTCATCCTTGACCAGCTGAGTGAGGTTGTCGATCTTCCAAATGAGAGAAGCGATGTTCTGCTGCATGGGTCGGGTCATGCTTTCGAGGGCGCTTATGAGCGCTGGTTGAGTCATCACCATCTTCTCAATATGGTACTACAAATGGACAAGATGAACTCTTTTAGTACTGTGTGCAAACAACAACAAATACATAATAGCTGCAAATGTGTGTGTATAGGACTGCAGGTAGCAAAAGTGATCACATTCAGAAGTGATGAAATTAACAAATACATAATAGCTACAAATGTATGTGTATAGGACTTCATGTAGCAACTGTCTATTAGTTCACATACTTAGAAGTGATGACATTCAAAGCTATATCTTGATTCACATACACAGAAGTGATGACATTCAAAGCTATATCTTGATTCACATTCACAAAAGTGATGACATTCAAAAGTGTGTGTATAGGACTGCAGGTAGCAGAAGTGATGACATTCAAAAGTGATGACATTCACAAATACATAATAGCTGCAAATGTGTGTGTATAGGACTACAGGTAGCAACTGTCTATTAATTCACATACATAGAAGTGATTACACTCAAAGCTATATCTTGATTCACATACACAGAAGTGATGACAGTTGAAGCTACATCTTGATTCACATTCACAAAAGTGATGGCATTCAAAAGTGATCACATTATCCAAATATTATGCAAATAGAACACCTTCAAGTTCAATGTACATCAAAGTAAAATTATAGACCTATGGCTATTTATCTTGTTTTATTGCAATACAATACTATAAGGTAGCATTAGCAAATGCAAGAAAAAACTATTTCTAGCTTGCTCCTCAATTGACAAGTTATGTTTTTCTTTGTCTATCTTTGATGGCAAATGGCATGCTTGTTACTGTAAAAGACCAATGCTTGTAACTGGCAAATGGATATGTGTAATAGTTCTATATATGCTAAGTAACAATGCCAAGACTGAGGCTTAACAGAAGACCAATGCCATGAAGTAAACGCAAATTTCTAGAGAACTTTGTACCTCGGTGCCAGTGAAGACGTTGTCGGAGCTAGACGGTGACCTGAGGTTGGAGCTAGACGGTGACCTGAGGTAGGAGCTGGACAGCGAACAACAATTGGAGCCGTTGAGATTGCATCAACATTTGTGCACCCCGCGCAGAAAATTCTTACAAAACTGGCTCTCTCCTTCAAAGCAGTTGCGGCAGAGCGACGTCAGGGTGTCGCTCTCTGCCGATAAAGAGGGAGAGGGGGCCTTGTTGGCCGCCACCACCGCTGTGGCCTTCTTCTTGGTTGTCGGTGCGGCCTCCTTCTTGGGCACTACCGACAAGGCCTCCTTCTTGCCCACCGCCGGCGTGACCTGCTTCTTGGACGCCGTCGCTGTGGTCATCTTATTGGCCGCCGCCGGGGCCTCCTTCTTCTTGCCTACCACCGTGGGCTTCCTCTTGGCCGCCGGCGCAGCCTTCGCCCGCATTGCCCTTGCTAGGGCTTCCATCTTTCTCGTAGCCACCACCGTAGGCACCTTCTTCCCTGCCGCCGGTGTGGACACCTTGGTCGTCGCAGGATGCGCCGAGGAGGAAGGGGCCCATCTATCGGTTCTTGGGTCCTTCACGAAGTGCCTTCTTGTAGGCCTCATCATCTACCACGACGGTGGCGTGGGTGTGGGTGTGGGCGTGGGCAGTAGCGTGGGCGTGGGCGTGGGCGGCGACAGCGGTGAGGACGAATGCGTCGAGGTGAATTGGGGATCTAGCCAGGTGAATGAGGGTAAAGGGGATTTGGCGAGGTGCATGTGAAGGGGTAAGTGGTAGGTGTAGGGCAACTAACAGTGGGCCCGGTGTGTCAGTGATCCCGGAGTGATATTTTAAATTTCACGCTCAAACCCTAACGAACTCACTACTCTAGCGCATTGGTCAAGGAGCGAGCCTATTGAGCCTGAGGTCCCTGGTTCAAGCCCCATTGCCGGCAAATTTTTAGCATTTTGAATGATTTGTAGTACAGACATTTTTCTTGTTGAATATTTGTTAACGAAAGCGTACTATTCTAATGAATTCACTGTTCTAGCACAATGGTTTAGTCATGAGCCTGTTGAGCCTGAGGTCTCCGGTTCAAGCCCCGTTGCTGGCAAATTTTTTTTACTTTTTGATTAATTTTTATGCATTTTTTTAAAAATGACCATTGCCACTGTCGATATACCACCTGTTGGTGGACCCTCCTAACATTATCTATTCACCACTTCACTTTCCCCATCTTCCTGACCCCATATCGAATCGAGGGCGGTGGCGCAGCGGAGGGCGGCGAGCATGGTGGTGGCGAAATGGACGGCGACGAGGGACGACAGGCCGGCTTGGGACTAAGATGGCGCAATGGCTTACCCTCTAGCTAGCCTGTCCCCCATCATCGGCGCGGAGACGTTGGGGCGGTGTGGCCCACAGCTGGCGCAGGCGCCGGGCGATCTGGGCTGTGGCCGGTGAGCGGTGGGCGGGGTGGAGGACGTCCGTGAATCCCCGGCGAGCACATCAGTGCATCAGGTTTGTAGGCGGTGGCACATGGTGGGTATTGCCGCCATGACTCCCCTCCCCATCTCCCGTTTAATTTTGGTCGACAGCGCCCTAATCCCGTCTCCGTTCCACTTCCCGATGCATCAGTGTCATGTCGTAGGCCGCATCATCTTCTGCTCGAACTCGTCAGTCAAGCATGGCTAGGGATGGCATACAACCCAGATTCGTTGTTGTGGTAGCTGCAGCACCTCTGGCAAATGCTGTTGATTTGGAGGCGCCAATCGATGATGTTAGCAAATTGCCGTCGATAGTGTGCCCAGAATGCAGGGATGTGAAGGTGTTTGCTGCCACTACCACACAATCTCAGTATAACAATGGAAAAAGATACTTCAAGTGTCCGAGGAAGAACTATGTGAGTGCAGTGGTAGAATTTGAATAACTCAAATTTCAATCTTGTTTGGCCATTAATCATTGCTTGTGGTTGTAATTTGGTTGCATGGGAGATGTTGTAGGTATTGGTTTGAGGAAGAATATGTGGTCTTCCTTCGTGACAATGGATATCTACCATCTTCTTTGACAACGACCGAAGTTCTTGAGGTTGTGGGAAAATTGAAGGCTTAGATCAAAACATGAAGGAAATGGTAGGCAAGAACAGGGAAGGCTTGGGAAGATGCATTTGTCTTGTGTGTGGATGTGTGAATGTAACAATGTTTGTGTTGTTGGCCATCATTTTGTTGGCAGCTTTAGTGTTCAAGTAGGCAAGGCTGATGATGGGCATGTCTGTTGAAGCTAAGTGTTGAAGAACATGATGTATTGAACCTATTGTGTTATATTTGTATTTGCATTTGTTATGAAGTATGGACATATGTTGTATGACAAATTACGGTTTGATGAATAAATATCCCTCATGGTTTGATGAAATTATGGCAGCATATATGTAACTTTGAGCATGTATCTATTGTGTAGGAGGTGAAGGACAAAGTTGGCTTGTGGCTTGTGTGATGCAAACTGGTTTGAAATAAAGTTGCCTTGTGGTTTGATGTGTAACCTATTTGGTATGAAATATTTGTAGCATGTATCTTTTGTGTCACATTCTCTACTTTCCATGA
>CM041633.1:31238257-31318351 GCA_023333625.1 Bothriochloa decipiens
AGTATTGGGACCACCCGGCCCAACATTGTGTTTCTTCTTCTTGCATAGCTTGCAGATATTGGACATTCTGTTGCGCCAATTGTAATGTTGCCTCTTGTTCAATGCGCATTGTGCCCATGTTGTTGATGAGGTCATCCATGTTTGTCCTTTGGGGGTGCCTCTCCCTTCGTCTTGGGTGAGGAGTGTCCTGTGGACGTGGAGGCCTCCCCCTGGATCCTGAAATGTCCATGGAGCTTGCCTCCTCAGCTTCTTCAACTTTTTCTTCTACAGGGCATGAGGGGCCTGCCTGGTTCATCTGAGCAGCTCGTGACATCCCTCTTGTCATCCTGTCCATCTCTACAACATTTTGGCCTCTTGCCTCTCGATCCAATTTGATGGTTAGTGTACGAAGCCTATACAGTCGACGTCTCTCGCAAGGGAGAGGAACTTCGATTGTATGGCCTGGATAAATCATTCTAAGTCCACCTCTTGGACCTCTCTTGAGCACATTAGAATTAATAAGGACATTCTCATCTAAGACATCCCTAGCAGAGGTAATGTACTCAAAGGATGTGACTCTGTTACACCCCAAGTGTCGGCTATGCGAGTAATATAAGATGTGCAGTAAACAGAGTTTTCAGTTCTCAAAGCAGCTAAGCCAAAAGTTCACTAGCAGTTTAACAGGAGAGACCTTAATCTTGTGTACCATGGCATAAAGCAGTTTAAGTTCATCATCACTTAAGGCATTACCTCTAGTGTTAGGAAAAAGAGTCACAACCATCCAGTAATGAAGAAAGCACAGAGTTGGATTATGAATTTTAGAGGTGGTAAGATGAGAGCAATCATTGGAGCCAGAAATTGCTTTCCAAAATTCAGCATTGTTAAAACCATCAACGACAATGTCTAAATCAAGTTCACAATCAGGATCACATCCCAAAGAGGTGTTTAAAAGGCTCCAAGATAAATTATACTCTTCCCCAACCATGCGAAAGGCTACCCCAACATTTGTAAAGTTTAAGGTGCACAAAAATTCTTGGGTAAGCACTTTTATACCAGTCGCATGCATTTTCCAAAAACCTCCCCAACCAATTGCAGTAAAGACATCATTAAATTCTTTACTCATACCTATGCAGTCCAAGAGGACTGGGTCGATGATGCCCGTGTGGTTGAAGTTGCTTCCTTGAAGAATGTTGAACTTTTGTAGCTCTTCTTGGCTCAGCATGAGGCCGCTCTCAGGCTCTAGCACTCTTGCTGGAGGATTGTAGAGTACCATCGGGTGGTAGCTCTCTTCCTCCTCTCTTCTCCCATGGGTTCCTTCATGAGTGTGGTGAAAGCCTTGGGAAGAACTCTCACCTATCTTGGACTTCTTAAACCGGGAGAGGAATGCTTTCTTCATCTAGCTACACAACCAAACTCTCCTACTACTACTACTATGCAAGAAATATTTTTGGTTTTTGTTTTGGAAGGCTACTACTAAACTAAACTTGAGAAAGAACTTGCAACAAAGGATAGAAGAAGAGGGAATGTGAGCTCTAGATGATTTTGGTGGTTCTGGGTGTGGAGTTGAGCTCACAATGCAGGGGTATGTATAGGGGGAGAAGGACAAGTGGTGGATCCCAAAAGTGTGGGTCGGCCTACCCCCCAAAAGCACTTTTAAATTTGAATTTGAATCTTGGCAGGGAAACTAGCAACATCCTATAGACACTTTTCAGAATGTGCCCAAAGTGGGGGTCGGCCGACCCCCTCCCTAGGCCACCCAGCACTTTAAATAGTGTGTCATCAAGTGTCTGGTAAAGTAAAGGCTAGGTGTGGACGAAAAGTAAAGTGCTTTTTAGAGATTCCCTTGCCTAGTGCTTTATGAAAGAGAAAAGATGAATGTCAAAAGTGGACACATGTCTAAAGAGATTCCCATGGACCATGGGGACACTTAAGCATTCCTAGGCATCCACTTTGCAAGATTTGAGTTGGTGGTATGGTCCTCAAAGCAACCAACATGAAAAAGAGCATCTTATGCTAAAGTGATAAAGCAAAGGATCATTTCTTTTCAAGCTTTGGCTGGTGCGGCATGCATAGGATTCCTATGTGTGGCAAATGGGAGACAGCAGATTGCCACAGGGGACAGTCTAGGGGTCGGTTGACCCCCGCTTGAGTGCCCCAAGGGCATCCATGTGCTGATCCCAAACCAATACATCAAACCAAAGTGAAATGAATAGGAGTAGGCCGATCCCACCTTGGGTGGTCCAGCAGCTCAAAAATGCTATTGCAGATTATTCTCAAGATTTTATTTATTATTGCTAACTATTTTTGTCAAAAGAAAATATGCAAACTAAAACTAAGATGTAATGAAAATAAATGCAAGAATTAAAATGTAGAAAATAAATATGGGATAAATACTGATTTGCCTTACCAGCAAGGGCACCATGTTTTAGGTCTAGTGAGCAGGACCTCTCCGTCTTGTTCATTCTTCGGGTCCTTCGGTTGGTCCCCAAGATGGTGACCGTGATTGCACCTCTTCCTCCCACCATATTTTCTTACCTTTGCCACGTGATTCAGCGGGTTCTTCCTTCTTTACTTCAGCCTTTTTGGCCGACTCACTTTTCTTGTTGTTCCTTCAGCGTGGGTAGTAGCGAGGTTTGTTCTTGGATTCTTCGTCTTTTACCTGCATGTTAGCTGTATAACCATTGAATGGACATTTTACCTTCTTTCCTGGGAATTGGAAATGAATCTGGTCAGATCCCACGTAGATGATAGCATTAACTGTGTTGAGGAATGGCCTTCCCAGGATGATGGGGATTTCATTGTTGGACCCCATGCCCAATATGATGAAGTCGGCAGGGACGTATTCATCTTGAACCTTGACTAGTATATCCCTCGCTAGTCCCTCAGGGAACCGAATTATTTGATCCGCCATCTGCAAACGAATAAATGTGGGGTGCAAAGACCCCCCTAACAGATTATCATAAGTTACCTTGGCCATGATGTTGACACCCGATCCAAGGTTGCAGAAGACATTGCGGAAGATCTATGGTCCAATCTCGCAAGTGATGGTCGGTAGGCCTGGATCTTCCTTCTTGGCGATGAAGGGTGGATCAAGAAGATAGCACCAGTTGGAGCGTAGTGGAGGCTTACTGAACCTCTTGGTTACTAATTTAACACCTTTAATTGGGTCCTCAGGTTTCCCTAGGATCTTACCTTGCTCGAAGGATGGGACAGCTGCTGCTAACCGAGCTAATTGTGTTTCTAGCATTTTATTAAAGCTCAATTGATTTTTCATGGCAGAAGTAAAGCTATCCATTTTATCACTTAAACTTTCAAGAATCTTATCATTAGCCATCATTTTCTTGTTAATACTATCATTTATTTTAGTTTAGCCTAAGACAAGATCTCTTAAATCAGGTTGGTTACCATAAGAATTATTGAAATTATTGCTGTAACCGTTACCTTGGTTTCCTTGGTAGAAGGGGTGTGAGTTCCATCCTTGTTGTTGTTGGGCCGGTACCCATTGTTGTTATTGTCATTGTTGATGAAGCTCGATTCCTCCTTTGTTTCGGGATAGTTGTTTCCCGAATGATCTTCTCCTCCGCACACCTCGCACCACGGATCGGCTTCAACAGCTCGTGCAGTGGCATGAGATTGAATGGCCTCTTGTTTCTTCTTGGAACCTTCTTCTATCTTCTTAATCAAGAAGTCTATTTTGGCGTAGAGCATGTCCACCTCATTGACAGCATGGACACCTCTCTTCTTGGGCTGAAGGCATTCCTCAGTCCATCCTTAGTTTGTGACCATCTTCTCTATGAGGTCCTTGGCATCCTTGACATTGTGCTGCAAGAATGCTCCTCCAGCGGCAGCATCAAGGTGACTCCTGGCCAAATTGGTCAGGCCATGGTAGAAACCTTGAATAATGAGCCATTTCTCTATTCCATGATGAAGACAGGCGTGAACGTACTCCTGGAGACGTTCCCATGTTTCGAGAAGCGTCTCATCAGCTTGCTGTTGGAAGCTAGAAATCTTTCCACGAAGGGCGCTGATTTTGCCCATCGGGAAGAACTTCTTGAGAAACGCATTGGCACACTTCTACCAGGTTGTGACTTCACTCTTGTTGGTGTAGAACCATTGCTTCGCCTCCCCCAATAACGAGAATGGGAACAGGCAAAGACGGATGGCGTCAGCTGAGACATTCTTGATGGTGAAGGTACACACACCTCCAAGAAGTGTTGGAAATGGGCATTGGCGTCCTCGTGTGGCTTCCCACAGAATGGATTTGCTTGCACCATATTGACAAGCACATGCTTGAGCTCAAAAGTTGCATCCCCCAAGTTTAGCTGTGGACCCATGGTGACATAGTCAGCCGATGGCACAGAGTACTCAGAGATGGTCTTTTGGGCGGCCATAGCTTCCGTAACACTTGGTGCTGGGCTTCCTTCCTTGAGCAAATTCTGGTCTGATATGAACCTCTGAGGTGGAACTTGATGACGTCTAGTTCCCCTCAATAATTACTCAGGATCTTCAACAAAGTTTGATGACAATTGAAAACCGCTCATGCACCAACTAGTTTCATGATAACGAAAAACAAGATAAGTGAAGGGTAAGCCCCTAACACTAATTGATAACTAAATTGATAGTAGACTCTAGATTCACTTTTATTAAAATTCCTGGGCTAATGCTTTCCCTGGCAATGGTGCCAGAAATGCTTGTTGGCAAATCTTAGCGCAACCACCGAAGATTGGTGACGGTGCCAGAAATGCCTGAGGGGTAACTCTAATGTCTATTGGATGATTCCGCAAGTGCACAGAATATACCGCTGTAGCACTTCACCCAGGAGTATTCCAAGGTATCACAATTTATATTTTCCCAGGGGAAAGCAGTAGCTAGGAATATTTAATAAAAGGGGAAAAGGGGAAGAGATCCTTGTGTCTACTACAATCTAGTATCACTAGTGTAAAATAGGGGGGTAAGTAATTAAACAGGAAGGATAGGTAAACGATCACGATGATCCTAATCTAAAGATAACTGGTAGAGAAATAGATAGGTGGGAGGACAATGACTGAGTAAAGGTCTCCTATGTATCTTACTTTACTTCTGTGGACCTAATCCTAACTGATAGATGACTCAACTAGAATGGTGCCTTACTACTTGCGTGGTGAGGATAGGCGAGAAAGCAGGAGACAGAACTCCTACTAAAGCGGCTATACTCTTATGGGCGCCCTGCATTTTAAGAACTAGTTTGAAAATGGTGAGAAAACCCTATTGCCGCCTAAGACCTGCCACCTCTTGGGAGTGCGCTCACGAACTGTCCGTGCAGACTAGCAGAAATCAAAGGTAAAACTAAGTCTGAGCACCACGCTCACACTTACTCTTACAACTCTAACTAACGATCAGATAGCTAAAGCTCCTATGCAAGATAGGACAATGATACACACACAAGGAAGTTGGTTACAGGAAACCAATCCAACTAAGACAACTATACTACTAAGACAAGCACACAACAAGACTATAAAGACTATAGACTTGCACTAAGTAAATACTCAATAAAGTAAAGCAGGAATCATATATTAATAAAAGGAATGTCTTACAAAAGAGAAAAGGTACAAGGGCTATACCAGACTCTCTAGAAGATGACTCCGGAGACCCGAGCTTCGCTTGACTCGAATCTAACTCCCACTCTAGACTAACTACTACTACTCTAGCTTGGAGCTTGAAATGTGTGACTTGTGTGATGTTGTGATGTTGTGATGCCTTCCAAGGGTGGAGGCAGCCTCCTTATATAGAGGAAGGAGAGGGGATGCCACGTCAGCAATCTGTGTGCTCCTTGATTCATCACCCTTGGATGAACCGACCTTGCAACCGACATAGATGGACGACAATGATTGGACTTGATGCATGGCGGCATGCAAGAGGTTGGTGGGAGGCCAACTGACCTTGGGGCCCACAAGGTGGTGGTCGGTCGACCCCCTCATAGGTAGGTGGGCCTAGCTAGAGCTTCTAGATGATGTCCCCTCCCATCAGGTGAAGTGGCTCGGTGTTCTTCTGAATAGTTGTCACGTTGCTTGCTTTCTTGTTGGCCCATGAATCCATGTGCAATGAGCTTGAGCCATTGGATGCAAACACAAGCTGATCTGAGGGCTCATTTACACTCCAGGGAGCTTGGCATGGATCATGCTCGAAGGAGGAGCTCATGTGGGGGTGGGCCGACCCCCTCATTGGGTCCCACCAAGGTGCATTTTGCTGTTTCCTAAAATCACAAGCTAAGAGTACAAGGGGAACTAGTTATTGATAAAATATGCCCATGTTATGCTATCCTTCCTTAGAACCGAGGCATGTTGACAGTGTTTTGAATATGGATTTTCATTTTATATCCACCATCAACAATGGTTCACAAATAGCTCTAGAAAATGCAATAGTTAGTCATCATCACTGTCTTCGTCTGACATGTTGCCTTCATCTGGACTATGGTACTCACGCCAGGTTTCATCTTCATCTTCGTTATCTATTTCTTCAACTTGAGCTGTATGTTGCCGTCGATGGATGCTCTCGACAAGGTCTCTACTAATAGGGTTTCCTAGATCATTGTCCATGTTCAACAAATCCATATCAGGATCTATGTCTGCCAATGTACCATGTCCCAATGAAGCACTCTCCTCTTGGTATGCCTCCTGACATCTTATTTGTATTTGTTCATAAATTGGTTGCATTTTGTCAGACTCTTCAACATCAAATATATGCCAGTGGCCAAATTCTTGTACCACTCGCCAACATGCACCAAACTTCATATCTTCCAAGAAAAATACTTGTGAAGCTTCAGTGGCTACAATGAATGGATCATTCTTATACCATCGTCGCTTGATGTTAATGCTCTTGAAGTAACCATCATCTTTCACCTGGTATGTCCTTCCCTCAAGATGGTACCATTCACACTATAATAAGATAACAATTCTATCTCCTCTGCTATTCTTCGCATAAGTCAACTCGATAATGTATGTGATTGTCCCATAGAAGTCAATAGTGTCATCATTGTGAGTACCTGCAGATTTGATGGTGGAGTTTTGTGTCTTCCTGTGTTCCTCATGAGCCAAAGTGTGATACCGTACCCCCTTGATTATATAGGCTGTGTATGATTGCACACGCCTAATCAGCCCACATGCGAGTGAGTATAGGTCTTCATCAACATCCATTGAGCCTTCGCATTTCAATTTGGTAATTTGCAGGTTCAAAAGAAAGAGAATTAGTGAGTTTGAAGTTGTTGAATTACTTATTTAGTCATGTGTTGAAGTTGCACACACATGATCCTCGAACCATGCAGTGAATTGTGTTGACTTCACTTTTTAAATATCATTCACCCCTTGTTCTAATTCCTCCCTAAACTTGCTGCAATAATAAAGGTAGAAGTTAATCAGTTTATTGTGACACTAATATTGAATATATAGTTGTCTACAATGACATGACAACAATTATACTCACTCTTTGTATTCATCAACCTCTTCACAGTTATTTAGAACAAACCAAACCGAGTCATAGTCTTTATCTTCATAATGAAGTTTGGAAGCACCGAGCAGGTTAATACCATGACCAAAAATACAGAAACTATTGGGTGAGATGTCCTGGTCACCATCTAAGTTTCTTTTAGGCCTAGTGAACCTATTAATAATGTCACTGAAATATGTTGAGCAATGGGTCATACACTCATAGGCAGTGTATGCCTCTGCAATACAACCTTCAGACAAAACACTTAAAGGTGCCCAATCTCTCTCAATGGGATACATTCATCCATACTAAACCAGTCCCCTAAGAAGTGCCTCATTAGATAAGTGTACTCCTAGGTGAACCATAACATCAAAGAATGCAGGAGGATAAATTTTCTCTAGCTTGCAAAGGATGAGTACAATATCTTCCTTCATCTTGTGTAGTGCATCAACCTTTAGTGTTTTGGAGCAAAGTTGTCTAAAAATCTACCCAATTCAGCAATTACTTCATATGCATCTTTGCGGGCCAAACCATGAAGGCCAGTTGGTAAAATACATTGCAGCATTATATGGCAGTCATGTGTTTTTAGCCCATACATTGATCCTGCTCCCTCCAAATTGACACATCTTGATATATTGGAAGCATAACCATCTGGAAATTTAACATTGCTCACAAACTGCAAGAACTTCTTCTTTGCTTCAGGTTGTAGAACGTAACAAGGTCTGGGCTTATTTGAGTCTCCCTATAAATGAAGCTCTTTTCTTATACCTCTATCTTCAAATCTAGTCTAGCATTCACTGTGTGCTTCACTTATTTGGAGTGTTAAGTAGAGTGTGCAAAATATTTTCACATATGTTTTTCTCTATGTGCATAACATCAAGATTGTATTGTAGCTTCAGTTTTGACCAGTATGGCAAATCATACAAGCTAGCCTTTACATGCCAAACTGGTTCTCCTTCATGGCATCATTTCCTTGATTGCTGCTTATGTGGATTCTTGCCTGGAACATAACAAACTTCTTCCAACCTTGCCTCTACCTTGTCTGCACTAAATTTCCTTGGCTGCTCTCTTTTTTTATGCTTGCTGAAAGATTTGTTTGTCCTCCAATCATGGTCATTAGGGAGGAAACGTCTATGGTCTATGAAACCAATTTTGTTTCTAAGACTGCAGGAGCATGGATTCTCATCACAGTGCACACATGCCAAGTAACCCCTAGTGGCCCTGCCTGACATGGTACCTAAAGCAGGGTAGTCATGGATTCCCCATAGAATCACTGCACGTAGATCAAAATCTTTTCCTTTGTATGCATCAAAAGTAGGTACACTGTCCCAAAGAGATAGCATATCTTTCATCAAAGGCTGCATGAAAACATGAAAATCCTTGCCTTGTGATCTTTTGCCCGAAATTAGTAAAGCAACCAAATAATTTGATTGGTCCATACACATCCATGGTGGCCAGTTGTATGGTACCACAATCACTGGCCAGATGCTATATGAATTTGTCAGCTGACCAAATGGGTTGAATCCATCAGTAGCAATGGCTAACCTTAAACTATGAGGATCATCTGTAAAAGACTTGAAAGTATCATCAAATTCTTTCCAAGCTTCTCCATCAGTAGGATGTCTCATTTTATTCTTAACCGGTATCCTCTTTTCCTTGTGCCATCTTGCATATTGTGCATGCTTCTTTGACAAAAAGAACCTTTGAAACTAAAGAAGTATTGGAAAGTAACACAGGACCTTGTGAGGAACTTTCTTTTTGCCCTTCTTGTTTACTTTCCATCTCGTGAAGCCACAAACTGGGCAATGTTTATCCAGTGCATGGTCATCCCAAAACAAGGCACAATCATACTTGCACACATCAATTTTCTTGTAACTAAAACCAAGCTTTTTAAGAAGAGCTTTTAGTTCGCTATACGACTTAGGGAGACTAGGCACATTTTTCAAAGAACTCGACAACAACTCAAGCATTGCATCAAGCCCATAATTTGTGATCCAATTGTACACTTTTATATGCAGCAGTTTAATAATGAAACTTAGCCTAGACTCCTCGATGCAACATGGATAAATCTCACGCTTTGCCTCCTCTAGGATTTGTTTATATAAGTTACCACCGAAGCCATGCCTTGATGTAGTGTACAAATCTTGAACCAATCCCTGAACTCCATGTTCACTATCTTCAATGACATCTTGAGCTAATCCTGCATCACCATGTGGTGGCTTGTCATTTCCAAGTGGGCTCTGCTCATTTTCATCCCATAACATATCTTCAGCACCAGTCACTATGCCATCATCATCTCCCTCTCCATGGTAAAACCACCTTGTATAGCACCTACAAAAACCATTGATGTGGATATCCTCCTCTACATTAGCTTGACTCTTTTCTTTTCGGTTCAAATGGCATGGGCACTTGATTTTCTCAGCTGGCCAAATCTACTTCTCACATGTTGCATGAATTGGTCAACACCAGCAATATAGGCTGCATCAAATGG
Source organism: Bothriochloa decipiens (assembly GCA_023333625.1). Taxonomy (NCBI): domain Eukaryota; kingdom Viridiplantae; phylum Streptophyta; class Magnoliopsida; order Poales; family Poaceae; genus Bothriochloa; species Bothriochloa decipiens. The sequence goes on from CM041633.1 coordinate 31,248,189, forward strand.
TAAGTTCGTACAAATCCAGCTTCTGTCCATCTACCTTGATAAATTGAGTGGGCACAAAGTTACAAATCCATCGCCTAATTACAAATCCAGGTTGTATCCATCAGCTTGTGCAAAGTTTCACAAAAACACCTTCTACAATGCCTCGCTGGAGGCAGCTGCTGCTAGCTGGGGGAAGCCAGCGACCCTGTAGGCTTGGGAGGAGGCCGGCGACCCTGTTACCTGGGGATGCTCGGTGTTGGCAAATCTTAACACAATTACCAAAGATTGGGAACGATGTCGGAAATGCCTGTGGGGGTAATTCTAAATGTCGCTATAAAAGATTGAACTATTCCGCAAGCACACAGAATATACCAATGTAGCACTTCATCGAGGATGAGTATTCCAAGATATTGTTATTTGCTTTATCCCAGGGGAAAGCAATAGCTAGGAATATTTAATAAAAGGGGAAAGAGATCCTTGTGTCTACTACAATCTGGTATCACTAGTGTAAAAGCGGGGTAAATGAATAAAAGGGAAGGATAGGTAAATGATCACAAAGATCCCGATCTAAAGATAACTGGTAGATAGCTAGCTAGGTGGGAGGACAACGAGTGAGTAAAGGACTCCTATGTATCTTACTTTACTTCTGTGTACTTGATCCTAACAGATAGATGACTCAACTAGACTGGTGGCATACTACTTGCGTTATGGGGATAGGCAAGAAAGCAGGAGACAGAACTCCTACTAAAGCAGCTATACTCTTATGGGCGCCCTACGTTTTAAAAACTAGTCCAAACATGGTAAGAGAACCCTAATGCCTCCCAAGACCTGTCACCTCTTGGGAGTGCGCTCACGAACTGTTCGTGTGGACCAGCGATAATCAAGGGTAAGACTAAGTCTTAGCACCACGCTCACACTTACTCTTATAACTCTAACTAACGATCAGATAGCTAGAGCTCCTATGTAAAATAGGACAGTGATACACACACAAGGAGTTAGTTATAGGAAACCAATCTAACTTAGGCAACTATACTACTAATACAAGCACACAACAAGACTATATCGACTATAGACTTGCACTAAGTAAATACTAAGTAAAGTAAAGCAAATATATATATTACTAAAAGGAAAGTCTTACAAAAAGAGAAAGATACAAGAGCTATACTAGACTCTTTCGAAGACAACTCTAGAGACCCCGTGCTTCGCTCGACTCGACTCTAACTCCCACGCTAGACTAACTACTACTACTCTAGCTTGGAGCTTTGGAGCTTGGATAATGGATCAAGTGATGATTTCCAAGGGTGGTGGTAGCCTCCTTATATAGGGGAAGGAGAGGGGGTGCCATGTCAGTGATCTGTGTGCTCCTTCTCTCTACACCCTTGGATGAACCAACCTAGCAACCGCCTCAAATGGATGTCCATGATGAAGAGTGATGCATGGTGGCATGCAGGAGGTCGGTTGGGGGGCCAACCGACCTTGGGGCCCACAAGGTGGGGGTCGGCTGACCCCCTCATTGGGTCCCACCAAGCTGCATTTTGTTGTTTCCTGAAATCACAAGCTCAGAGTACAAGTGGAACTGATTATTGATAAAATATGCTCATGTTAAGCTATTCTTCCTTGGAACTGAGGCATGTTGACGGTGTTTTGAGTGTGGATTGTCATGGTATATCCATCATCAACAAGATCCCCCAAGCTTAACCTTTGCTCGTCCCAAGCAAACAATCAAACTTAGCCTCAGTGAATCAGGTATTGTTACTATGCCCACATTTCAAGAGTACCATGTGCACAACAAAGTTCTTCTCTTTGAATGCAAAAATTAGCTATGATAACTCACCCATACTATTAGTCCTCTATGGGGCTTATGGCTTTTCCTTTGTCTTGGGCACTTGAAAGACAGAAAAATTTGACTTGAGTACTAACTTTCTTATTCCTAGAAAGTTTCATACCAGAGGTTTTGCAATGTTTTTCAAAAAAGAACTTAATGTTCCTCATATGGTACTCTCATGTCGATCAAATGGTGTATGATTCCTCACCAAGGCAAATGGTAAAAGTTGCCTTTCCATATTTCTTCCTACTTCTAAAAAGGCTTATGTGGAGCTCAAGGTAGGGATAACAAGGATATAACATACTTACTTGCATTTGTTGCGGAGTCAAAGCTAGGATCCTTGAAGAGAAGTGTCATACCCCCAGATCAAGATGTGCAAGTGTGTGGTATATGTTGGACTAGGTTGCTCCTTTATTTGAGAAGATCTCTCTCCTATTTTTCTATTGAGATAGGGCTAGCATTTTTTTTCATGGATTTTCATGTGTCCATCTATATGAATTCTTATTTTGCCTAGCCCTTTTTCTTGTGTCTCATCTACTCAACAATATTTAGAGAGATATTCTAACACTTAGAGCATGGAGCAACCTATTTGGCGGAAATGGAATGAATATTTTTGTGTACTTCTAGTGTAGAAGTAGCATATACATATGTGGCGTGCGTGTGATCTTGATCTTGGAGGCATGAAAAGTCTCTTAACAGGGGTCAATAAGACTTGACAACACTCAACATAAAGCAAAGAGCTTAAAGGTTTTGAACATGTAGAGCATATATGGCTGTGGTAGGAATTTCATTACCACCGAGGAACAATTAAGGTTTTGATTATTTTAAGAATAAGGTCACTATTAATCAATCATGCCTAGAACAATATTAGACCAGCTCTTGTCTCACTATCTCATATCCCACAACAACTTAGACTTAATTCTAGCACTCGCAGCCCATAAAGTTTTAGGTTCATGATGGTTTAAGAGAGCTAAGTGATCCATACTTAGAGAAGTACTAAGTTGTAAACTAGGCACTAGAGAGATATTGACAAAGAAACTACTCATCATTTCCATAAGGAGAGTAAGAAGACATGAAGCATAGGTGATAACAGAAGTAAATAAGAAAATATTTTTGGTATTTTTAAACTTTTTTATATGCAATAAGATAAACAACTAGAATGCAAATGTTAAGATAGAATACTTACTTTAGTGGGGGAGAGGATCTCCCCCAAGCTTGGATTTTGCTCACTGTGGTGGCGGATAGTGTTCGAACCATCCATCCCAATGTTGTGCTTCCTCCTCTTGCATTGCTTGCAGATATTGGGCATTTTGTTATGCCAATTGTAGTGTTGCTTCTTGTTCAACGCGCATTGTGCCCATGTTGTTGATGAGGTCATCCACATTTGTCCTTTGGGGCCGCCTCTCCCTTTGCCTTGGGCAAGGAATGTCCTATGGATGTGTAGGCCTCCCCATCGACCCTAAAATGTACATGGAGCTTACCTCCTCACCTTCTTCAACTTCTTCTTCTGCAGCGCGTGAGGGGCCTGCCTGGTCTATCTGAGTAGCTCATGACATCCCTCTTGCCATCCTATTCATCTCTGTAACATTTTGGTCTCTTGCCTCTCGATCCAATTTGATGGTTAGTGTACATAGCTGTACAGCCGATGTTTCTCACAAGGCAGAGGGACTTCGACTGTATGGCCATGATATATCATTTTAGGACCTCTCTTGAGCACATTAGAATTAATGAACACATTCTTAGTTATAACATCTCTAGCAGAGGCAATGTTCTCAAAGTTATGTGATTCTGTCACACCCCATGTATCGGCTATCCGAGTAATGAATGATGTGAAGTAGATGGAGTTTCCATTCTCAAAGCAACTAAGCCAAAAGTTCACTAGCATTTTAATAGGAGAGACTTTGATTTTGTGTACCATGGCATAAAGCAGTTTAAGTTCATCATCACTTAAGGCATAACCTCTAGTGCCAGGAAAGAGAGTAACATTCATCTAGTAATGAAGAAAACGCAGAGTTGAATTATGGATTTTGGAAGCAGTGAGACGAGAGCAATCATTGAAACCAAAAAATGCTTTCCAGAATTCAGCTTTGTTAAACCCATCAATGGCAATGTATAAATTAAGTTCACAATTAGGATCACATCCGAAAGAGGTGTTTAAAAGGCTCCAAGATAAATTAAACTCTTGCCCACACATACGAAAGGTTACCCCATCATTTGTTAATTGTAGGGTGCGTAGAAATTCTTGGGTAAGCACTTTTATACCAAATTCATGAGCTTGCCAAAATCCTCCCCACCCAATTGTATTAAAGATAGTATTAAACTCTGCATTCATACTTGTGCGGTCCAAAAGGACTGGGTCGATGATGCTCGTATGATGAAAGTTGCTCTCTTGTAGGAATCTGAACTTCTGCAGCTCTTCTTGGCTCAGCATGAGGCCACTTTCAGGTTCTATCACTCTTGATGGAGACTCGTAGAGTACCATGAGAGGGTAGCTCTCTTCCACTTCTCTTCTCCCATAGGTTCCTTCATCGGTGTGGTGAGAGCTCTGGGAAGAACTCTCACCTACCTTGGACTTCTTGAACTGGGAGAGGAATGCTTTCTTCATCTAGCTACACAAATGAGGCAACCAAGCTCTTCCTACTACTACTATGCAAGAGGGAAACGAAAATATTTTTGGGTTTTTGTTTATGGAAGGCTACTACTAAACTTGAGGAAGAACTTGTAACAAAGGAGAGAAGAAGAGAGATTGTGAGCTTGAGATGATTCTGATGGTTTTGGGTGTGGAGTTGAGCTCACAATGCAAGGGTATTTATAGGGGGAGAAGGGCAAGTGGTGGACCCCAAAGGTACGGGTCGTCCGACCCCCCATAAGCACTTTCAAATTTAAATTTGAATCCTGGCAGGGAATCTGGAAACATGCTGCAGAAGCATTTCAGAAATTGTCCAAAGTGGGGGTTGGCTGACCCCCATCCTATGCCCCCCACACTTTAAATAATGTGTCATCAAGTGTCTGGTAAATTAGAGCCTAGGTGTGGACCAAAAGTGACGTGCTTTTAAGAGATTCCCTTGCCTAGTGCTTTGTGAAAGAGAAAAGATGAATGGCTAAAGTGGGGACATGTCTAAAGAGATTCCCATGGACCATGGGAGCACTAGAGCATGCCTAGGTGACCACTTTGTAGAATTTGAGCTGGTGGTATGGTCTCAAAAATATTCAACATGAAAAATAGCATCTCATGTTTAAAGTGATAAAGTAAAGGATCATTTCTTTTTAGAATTTGGCAGGAATTGCATGCATAGGATTCCTAGGTATGGTGAATGGGGAACAACAGACTATAGAAGGGGACAACATGGGGGTCGATCGACCCCCACTTGAAAGCCCTAGTGGCAGACAAGTGCTGAGCAAGGACCAATGCATCGAGCCAAAGAGAAAAGAGCATGTGTGGGCCCACTAGTGGGTTCACCGACCCCAACATGGGTGATCCAGCAGCTCAAAAGTGTGTTGTAGATTATTCTCAAGATTTTATTCTTTATAACTAAATATTTTTGTCGAAAGAAAATATGCAAAACTAAAACTAAGGATGCAACAATTTAAAATGCAAGAATTAAGATGTAGAAAATAAATATGGGATAAATATTGTTTTACCTTACCAGCAAGGGCTCCATATTTTAGGTCCGTAGAGCAGGACCTCTCCGTCTTGTTCATTCCTGTGGTGCTTCAGTTGGTCCCAGAGATGAGGACCGTGATTGCATCTCTTTCTCCCGCCATAATTGCTTACCTTTGCCTTGCGGTTTAGCAGGTTCTTCCTTCTTTTCCTCGGCCTTTTTGGCCGCTTCAACTTTCTTGTTGTTCCTTCAGCACGGGTAGTAGCGAGGCTTGTTCCTAGGTTCTTCGTCCTTCACCTGCATGTTAGCTTTATAACCATTGACTGTACATTATACCTTCTTTCCTGGGAATTGGAAATGAATTTGGCGGGATCCCATGTAGATGATAGCATTAACTGTGTTGAGAAATGGCCTTCCCAGGATGACGGAGACTTCATTGTTGGGCCCCATGTCCAATATGATGAAGTCAGCAGGGGCGTACTCATCTTGAACCTTGACTAACATATCCCTTGCCAGTCCCTCAGGGAACCGAAATGTTTGATCCTCCATCTGCAAACAAATAAATGTAGGGTGCAAAGGCCCCCTAGCAAATTATCATAAGTTACCTTGGCCATGATGTTGACACCCGATCCAAGGTCGCAGAAGACGTTGTGGAAGATGTACGGTCTAATCTCGTAGGTGATGGTTGGGGGTCCCGGATCTTCCTTCTTGGCGATGAATGGTGGATCAAGAAGGTAGCCCTAGTTGGAGCGTAGTAGAGGCTTACCGAACCTCTTGGTTACCAATCTAACACCTTCAATTGGGTCCTTAGGTTTCCCTGGGATCCTACCTTGCTCAAAGGATGGAACAACTACTACTAATTGAGCTAATTCTATTTCTAGCATTTTATTAAAGCTCAATTGATTTTCCATGGCAGATGTAAAGCTATCCATTTTCTCACTTAAGTTTACAAGGATCTTATCATTAGCCATCATTTTCTTGTTAATTCTATCATTGATTTTAGTTTAACCTAAGAAAAGATCTCTTAAAGAAGGTTGGTTACCATAAGAATTATTGAAATTATTACTATAACTGTTACCTTGGTTTCCTTGGTAGAAGGGACGCGAGTTCCATCCTTGCTGTTGTTGTTGTTGGGGCCAGTACCCATTATTGTTGTTGTTGTTGATGAAGCTCACTTCCTTCTTCATTTCGGGACAATTATTTCCCAAATGATCTTCTCCTTCCCACACCTCACACCATGGATCGGCTTCAATAGCTCGTGTGGTGGCGTAGGGTTTAATGGTCTCTTGTTCTTTCTTGGAACCTTCTTCTATCTTCTTCATCAAGAAGTCTATTTTGGCATAGAGCATATCCACCTCATTGAGGGCATGGACACCTCTCTTCTTGGGCTGAAGGCATTCCTCATTCCATCCTTGGTTTGTGACCATCTTCTCTATGAGGTCCTTGGCATCCTTGACATTGTGTTGCAAGAATGCTCCTCCAGCAGTAGCATCAAGGTGACTCCTGGACAAACTGGTCAGGCCATGGTAGAAGCCTTGAATGATGAGCCATTCCTCTATCCCATAATGTGGACAGGCATGAGTGTACTCCTAGAGACGTTCCCATGCTTCGGGAATCATTTCATCAGCTTGCTATTGGAAGCTCGAGATCTTTCCACAAAAGATGCTAGTTTTTCCCATCGGGAAGAACTTCTTGAGAAATGTGTTGGTGCACTTCTCCCAGGTGGTGACTTCACTCTTGTTGGCATAGAACCATTGCTTCACCTTCCCCAATAGTGAGAAAGGGAAAAGGCAAAGACGGATGGCGTCTGCTGAGACATTCTTGATGGTGAAGGTACAACACACTTACAGGAAGTGTTGGAAATGGGCATTAGCATCCTCGTGTGGCTTCCCACAGAATGGATTTGCTTGCACCATATTGATAAGTGCAGGCTTGAGCTCAAAAGTCACATCAACCAAGTTCAGCTGCAGACCTATGGCAACATAGTCAGCCGACGGTGCAGAGTACTCAGAGATGGTCTTTTAGGCGGCCATAGCTTCCTTAAAGATCGGTGCTGGGCTTCCTTCCTTGAGCGAATTCAATAGTGTGGTTGCCTTTGAATTGGAATTCACTCACACTGCCTAGCTTCATGATAAAGAAAAACAAAGGCAGGGGGATAAACCCTTCTACGGCTAATTGATAACTAAACTGATAGTAGACTCCGGATTCTCTGTTATCAAAATTCCTAGGCTGAAGCTTTCCCCGACAATGGCACCAGAAATGTTTATTGGCAAATCTTAACACAATTACCAAAGATTGGCAATGGTGTTAGAAATGCCTGTGGGGGTAATTCTAAATGTCGCTATAAAAGATTGAACTATTCTGCAAGCGCACAGAATATACCAATGTTGCACTTCATCGAGGATGAGTATTCCAAGGTATCGTTATTTGTTTTATCCCAGGGGAAGCAGTAGCTAGGAATATTTAATAAAAGGGGAAAGAGATCCTTGTGTCTACTACAATCTAGTATCACTAGTGTAAAAGGGGGCTAAACGAATAAAAGGGAAGGATAGGTAAAGGATCACAAAGATCCCGATCTAAAAATAACTGGTAGATAGCTAGCTAGGTGGGAGGACAACAAGTGAGTAAAGGACTCCTATGTATCTTACTTTACTTTTGTGTACTTGATCCTAACAGATAGATGACTCAACTAGACTGGTGTCTTACTACTTGCGTGCTGGGGATAGGCGAGAAAGCTGGAGACATGACTCCTACTAAAGCGGCTATACTCTTATGGGTGCCTTGTGTTTTAAGAACTAGTTCAAACATGGTGAGGGAACCCTAATGCCTCCTGAGACCTGTTACCTCCCGAGAGTGTGCTCATAAACTATCCGTGCGGACCAACGGCAATTAAGGGTAAGACTAAGTCTGAGCACCACACTGACACTTACTCTTACAACTCTAACTAACGATCAGATAGCTAGAGCTCCTATGTAAAATAGGATAGTGATACACACACAAGGAGTTGGTTATAGGAAACCAATCCAACTAAGGCAACTATACTACTAAGACAAGCCATAACAAGACTGTAAAGACTATAGACTTGCACTAAGTAAATACTAAGTAAAGTAAAGAAAGAATATATATATTACTAAAAGGAAAGTCTTACAAAAAGAGAAAGATACAAAAGCTATACCAGACTCTCCCGAAGAAGACTCCAGAGACCCCGAGCTTCGCTTGACTTGACTCTAACTCCCACTCTAGACTAACTACTACTACTCTAGCTTGGAGCTTTGGAGCTTGGATAAAGGATCAAGTGATGATTTCCATGGGTGGTGGCAGCCTCCTTATATAGGGGAAGGAGAGGGGGTGCCACATCAGTGATCCGTGTACTCCTCCTCTCTACACCCTTGGATGAACCGACCAAGCAACCGCCTCAAATGGACTTCCATGATGAAGAGTGATGCATGGTGGCATGCATGAGGTCGGTGGTGTTGGGAATATTCCCTAGAGGTAATCATAGATATGATGATATTCCAGTTGTATCTATGACATGCATTAAGTGTTTATTGAATATCCATTATAGACAACTTGTGTTGATTGGCAATTATGTGAATTGTTTGTGAAACTCAATTACTTGAATGGTTATTCTAAAGTTATCCTTGGTCGACATTCTTGTGAGAACACACTTGAATATTAGACCAGCACATGTATTAGTTGATGGCTATGTTTCACAAGTCATGGACATGGAGATGTCAAACTAATAATGTGGGCACATGTGAGACATGTAGGCTGGACTGACCCGACATGAGAAAGTCTCTATTCACATCATATACGTTATGTCCTTAGACCTGAGATTGTGGTATGTACTCAAGATGTGAAACGGCCTACTTAGGGACTATCAAACGCTGCTCTGTAACTAGGTAGTTATAAAGGTGGTCTTCGGGTGGTCGGGAAGCATGCTTTGAGACATAGACAATCAAGATGGAATTTGCCCCTCTCTACGCGAGAGAGATATCACTGGATCACTCAAGTGATTGGATCAATAAATGCATGGCCGTGCTTGGGTTAAGTGTTAACCCATGAGTTGAACCATATATCGAGTGGCAAAGGGAATAACTTGTATGTGGTCATAGTGGTTCGTCTGATATGATCTTTGTGTGCACATAGGAGTTGTCACGCCTTGCTAGAGGCCACTGTCAACTATTGGGCAAATAGGAGTACTCAGCCCATGTCATTGTGTGCGTGAACCCATAGGGTCGCACGCTTAAGGGGCTGGAAGCCTAATTCGGGTTGGACCCGAATTAGACAAGGCTTAGGGTTACTAATGGGCCTCCAACTCGTGAGCTCATTGGGGATGCCTATATAAGCAAGGGGAAGGGGCGCGGCCAGGAGGTTACACGCCTTTGACAGCCGCCGTCGCCCTCCCCACGCTCGGGCCTTCTGCTCCTCGCGGACCTAGCAGTCCAGAGGTGCATCACTTCTTCCCTGCACGTGTGGGATTCCTCGGAGGTGCTGCATCTGGAGCACTGGGATGAACCACGCGAAGGGGTTGAGTTGATGGACGACCACACAACTACACTGCCTGCTGCAACGCGTACGACTACATCGAGTTGTCTTCCGCTGCACCTGCACGTCTAGTGGTAATCCCGTAACCTGTAACTGGCTGTAGATCCTGGTTTATGAGGTAGAAAAGTTTTATTTTCTGGCTAGTGTAGCACCCTCATAACCCTACAGGTGGGGGGCCAAGCGACCTTGGGGAGAAGCAAGGTGGGGGTTGGCTGACCCTCTCACTAGCAGGTGGGCCTGGCTAGAGCTTCTAAAAGGTGTCCCCACCTATCATGTGAAGTGGCTTGGTGTTCTTCCAAATATTTGTCACGTTGCTTGCTTTCTTGTGGGCCTATCAATCCATGTGCAACAATCCTTAATTGTTGGATGAAAACACAAGTTGGTTTGATGGTTGATTTGGACTCCAGGGACCTTGGCTTGGATCATGCTCGAAGCTTAGCTCAAGGTGAGCTCATAGGGGGCTCGGCCGACCCCCTCATTGGGTCCCACCAAGCTACATTTTGTTGTTTCGTGAAATCAGAAGCTAAGAGTACAAGTGGAACTGATTATTGATAAAATATGCTCATGTTATGCTATTCTTCCTTGGAACCGAGGCATGTTGACAGTGTTTTGAGTGTGGATTTTCATGGTATATCCACCATCAACACTCGGCAGGTGGCCAACAGCTGGGGCCGGTGCAAATCCTGCATGGAGGCCGCCGAAGCTCCACCAGCGGTGCCCCGCGTGGCACTAGGACGATGGACGAGGGCGAGGGGCTGCTCGGGTCACCATCACTTCTTTTCTAGCATGTTTGGTCGGCAAGGGTGCTGGTCGGAGAGGTGATGTCGGCGGCGAGGCAGCAAGCCTTGCTCGTCAGCCATGGGGCAGGCCCGAGCGGGCGAGTAGTGAGCGGCCAGAGCGTCCTCTTTGTAGCTGGGGAGTGGGGAGATGTAGAAAACACTTAAGAGTATCACTGCCAATGACATGTGGGACCCATGACATGTGGTTCATCAAAGTTACTTGGCCCAATGTTTGGATGACAAGTGGGCCTCGCATGGCTTTGGCCAGCTGTGCAATCTTTGACACATCATTAAATGACCTTAATGACCTCCATACATGGATAGATCATGATTTTAGAAAACTTTGGGGAAAAAACCATCAAATTTGGACTATTTATGAGTGAGATAAACTTGTTGCAAGCTTCTATCATGGATTAAAAAGAAAAAACCCAGCTCTACACGAACCTATGCCCAGACTGGCCAATACCATGCGGGGCCCACTTGTGATTGGGAGTCGTTCATTTCAGTTCGTAATACTAATACTGTGTCAATGACAAGGCGAGCCCACGCTGCAGATCAAAATTTTAGCTCCACCTGCCAAAATTCTCGTGCGCCACATCTCTCACCGACAAGTGGACCCACCTCCAATCCCGCCCTACACCCCCACCCCCTCCCCACCCACCAGCTGTATCCCCATTTCGCCCCACATTTCTTCCATGTCCTCGAACCCTAGCCCCTCCTGCCGCCACTCCCCTGTGCTGCCATAGCTCTGCCAGCAGCTCCGCCATAGCTCCGCCAGTAGCGTCGTTGCATCTCCGCCTGTCGCACCGCTCTACCCTATCCTCAACTTCCTAGCCATGGACTCCACCATTCCCAACACCTAGCACCACCAGAACCCTGCCCACCCCGACGCCAAAGATCCGCCTGACCCTCACACTGCCCCAGTTCCGCCACTAGCACCGTCGCAGCTCCATCACCCGTGCCGGCCTCCCCTATCCTCAACCTCCTAGCCATGGACTTCTTCGCCCTGCCATACACCTAGCGCCGCCTGAACCACGCCCATGCCGATGCCAAAGATCCGCCTCACCCCCGCCAGCTCCATCACAGTTCTGCCACCACAACAACACTAGAGGCCAGAGCGGCCCATCACGTCACCATTCCAACGCTGGAAGCCAGAGAGGCCCATCCCGCGACTAGCCAACGTCCTAGGCCGGAGCGACCCATCCAGCCGCCACGCCCACACCGGAGGATAGACCGACCCATCCCGCCTCTCGGTCTGCCTCACCATCTCAAACTCTGCCAACTGCTGGGCCACCACCAAGGATGACGATGTTACCGCCATAAGCAAGGTACTCCCTTCCATTCTATTGCTTCCTGGTCTTCCAGTGTTGTGGTTCATGCACGTGGCTAGGCCTAGAGAGCCAGTGCATTTCCTTGTAGTCTTTGGTGAACCTCCTGATTGATGGTAGTCTATGCAGTGCAAAAAAGCCTCTATGTTGTTCTTGGTCATGTTGTTCTAGTTCTGAGGGCAATGCACAAATGCCTCATTTTCTGTGATTAATGTCAGACATGTTGGTTCTCACTAAGTCTATTACAAAGGGAATAATAGTATGTGTTTTTAAGATGAGGTGCTCCTGTCTCTAGCTGGTAGTAAATTAATTCTCATTCACCACTAAGATGTTATGAGTTACTAGGGGCTGTGTATGTTCAGTAGAGCACTTTGAATTCCATCACATGTTCAATTTCACTATATTCAGTACAGCACTACTATATGTTGATACTAGATACACACATAGAAGAATAATCCACAAGCGCACGGATATCGGTGAGCACTTCACCCTAGAGATATTCCAGGGTAACGTTATTTATTTATCTGCTACGAGAAAATGTGCATTTGACTAACCCAAGTCTATACTTAACCCCTGAGCTACAGACAAGATAGTGAGATATGAGCGATATAGAGAGGATTACTCCGTCAGTATTCCTCTAACCTATGGCAAGTTTTGCGACTATTGCTTAAGGGGGGCACCTAAGGAAAAGAGACACCTCAGAGAATGCTTAACCCTGGCACACTAAGTCCTATTAAACCTCCTAACAGGACATGGATTACAGAGGCAACAAGGGGACTGTCACTTTCCCGGCTACTACCACAAATCCGCCCAGATAGGGGGTATCTACGAGTGTTCCTAGCCCAAGCACCACGCTTACGCTACAAATGATTACTCTATTCCCTACCGGTAGCGAATAAAGTAAACTCATAAACCAAAGAACAATAATAACAAGGAACTTACTAGTATTATAAGTTGAATTGCCGAATGATCCTAGAACCAAGCCTCCGGTTAGGAGACTTGATCCCGCAAGTACAACTGGAGAGGAGACACCAATAGGCCGGGATTCCTCTAACTCTACCTCCACCCTATACTCTCTCAATCTCTCTAGAATGCTAAGCTCTAGGGAGAAGATCCATTAAGAGGACCTCTCTCACCTGATCCTCTCTCAGAATAATGAATTAGGGTTTCAAGGATGCCTCCTTTAGGGGTCAGGGGCCCTGCTTATATAGCCCCCTAAGATGCACCATAGCCCTTGGATCAAACCGACCTAAATGGACACTTATTATTCATCCTCAAAGGTGGTGGAGGCAGGATCCGCAAGGTGGAGCCTGATTGGCTGAGATGCTTGGGCGTCCACCTAAAGTCTAAACGCCCACCCAAGGTCTAGGCTCCCCTTTGGTCAAGAGCCTTCTTGAACCTTCTAGATTACAGAAAAGTACATGTTCGCCCTTTATCTCTATGTAAAACTGACATGTGGGCCTTTCTTGGTTCTTTTCAGCTGACACCCTGCAGAAACAGACATTCACCAAAACTCATGAAATTCTGTTAGTATAACCCCTATATCTAGATGGTATTTATATTTGGGTGCTTTTTCATGTTTAGTTGATGGTTAAAATTGACACTTATCTACCGTCAACACTATATATGATGATTGCATTGTTACTTATGCTTCTATTTCTATTTTTCTTTCTCTTGGGTTTATGACAGCCTTTAATTTTTTGTTAAAGAAACTGAATCTAGTTTCTACACATTCTACGTTTCATTGTAATAAGTATAAGAGGTATTGAAAAAACAAACTATGAGCTAGAGAGGGACAAGAGAGTTAAGGGCATCCAGGATGTTTTTAAGTCTATGGGTATTGAAGTGTTAGCAAAGACTATTAGTGGTGTTTTCACAAAAGGGAAAAAATGGGCAAAAAGGGCACCCTAGAATCTGACAAACCAGAATCTGATATTGATTATGATCCTACTTCGGATAGCAAAGAAAAATCTGATAGTGATGATGATGATGATGACCTCATCAATGAGGTCAATACTGAGGTGAGATGTATTCAGGGGCCACGCACTAGCTTTTTATAAGTACTTGGTCATTGTAGTTATTTATTGTAACATTCATCTTCTTAACTATTAACATGCATGCATGTTTTCATTGCTAGGTTAACAAGATGTTCTAGGAACTTGCCCACAGCAAAAGAAGCAAAAGGAAACTGGCAGCCAGCAGCCAGCACACACACCAAATAGATGGACCAGGTTGAGTGCAGCCAGGCTTTCGCCTGGTGCAAACCCTCATGCAGGCTGTCCCCCACCTAGGCCTCGAGCTCCCCTACTTGCTAAGAAGGATCTGACTGCCAAGCTTAACAAAACTGCCTTTTCTAGTAGCTGCCAGTTGGAACGGTGTCCTAATACAAGCATCAACAAGGCCACAGGCACAGATACTACAAACACACTGCCTAGCACTCCAAATGCTAGCAGGGTCAATGTAGCAATCTCTTTGCCAGGCCCAAACATAGTGCATAGTTCTCTAATAACTACTAGGCTTTCTGCAGCCAACTCCACAACTAGTGCTTTCTCACTGCTAACTCCCACAAATAGTGCCCACCCAGCTATTCCTACTAAAAACTCACTAGGTGGAATAAGCTCTAGGCAGAGCAATGAGATCAATGAGTCGGTTGAGCAATTGGATGGTGCTACTTCTGAGGGACAAGGAACTGAAGGAGAACCAGCAGGTGACTCAGTTGGAGGTAACGAGTTTCGATGCATTAGTTTGTACATTCAATGTCTACAATTGCTACTGCTCTAATACTATTATCTTCCAATGCAGGATCAGAAAAAGACTAAGCGGGGGCCGACCATGGGTCATGGCTTAGAGAAGATGATTAATAGAGGAAAGAAGCTCGTCATCGAGGTGGCCGAAGGGAAAAAAGACCTGATGTCCCACTTCAGGCCATGAAGCTGGCATCAGAATGTGGTGTTGCCCTTAGAGATGGCCTTCCTATCTACACGTCTTGGAAAGACTATGATAATAAAGAAGCGCAAAATGAAGTGTCAAAAGTGCTACGCACAGTGGTAGTGAGTTAGCTCTTTTTTCCAAATATTTCCATGCAATACAATACTCCCAAATGCAACTTGTGTCTAATTTTGGTTTGTGTGGGTGCAGTCAATGTTGGAAGTGGATGTGAAGAATGATGGACCAAGCTCTGCATGCACTGATATCATTAAGATGTGAATAAGGCAGCGGAGGTATAACCTAAAAAGGAAGTACTTCGATGAAACATTGATAGAAGAACAGTTGCTAGCAAAAGATCCTCCACCTAAGATGAAGAAAGCAGAATGGACCAAGATAGTTAAGTACTGGTGTGACCCAAATAATTAGGTCCATGCATGCACTTTTACCTTTTTCTAATATGCTATGCAAATTGTGCCTGTGAATGAAACCTTTGTATTGCATTTGTGTTGCAGGAGAGATTTGCTAAGAATAAAAGAAATTGAGGCAATGTGCAGCTTCACCAAAGACTAGATCTAGGTCTTACATCACCCATCGGTACAGCCTGGTATGGATACTAGCTTTCTATGTATTCCAATTGTAATGAACTGTCTACCAATGAAATGTGAAATGTATGGATACTAGCTTTCTTGATTTTAGTCCAGGTTGCATTATTAGCAAAATAAGTATGGAGGCAAATATTCTATTTTCTGTTCTGAATACATTTTGCCATCTTCCTGTACTCTTGAAAAAAATTTATGACTACACTATCCAATATTTGTGCAGGCTATTTACCTTCATAGATATCATTGTAATCCTTATTTGTTGCATGATGCAGAGGTCTAAGTATAACAACATGGAACCAGATCCTGTTGAATTCTTTGGGGAGTGTATGACTGGTCCACAAAGTGGTCGTACTCCTCTAGCAAATGAGATATATGTAAGTATTTATGATTGTGCATATGTACTATATAGTCAGTGAAATACCTGATTCAACATTGATGTATGGCCTTGATATATTCTATATGTAGGAACATATGGTTGGAAAGAAGGAAAGAGAAGTAGAAGAAGGAGAAGCACAGAAATCCCCCTCCAAAATTATTGCTGACAGTCTAAGCTAGCTCACCAGTACGCCCACCTTCCTTCCAAACATGGGTGTCTCTAGGAAAGCTGCCCTGTCCACATCAAGAGCCATAGAGGAACACTTGCAAGCTCAGTTTGAGGCAACCCTACAAGTAGAAGGAGAGGAAGCTTCTAGGAAACAGGAAGAGTTTCAACAACAGTTGCAAGCCAACCAAGCAGCTCTTGAAGAGAACCAAAGCTTGCTGCGCCAGACCTAAGAGGAAATGAAGGGGATGCACTGCAAGTTTGAAGAAACCAATGCCTTGCTTCGAGTTGTGCTCAAACTTCAAAAAGATTGAGGTATGGCAATGAACTTTGTGTGGGTGGCCTTGGCTAGAACGTATGTGATGGACCATGGAACATGTGTGAAGGAACTACCTCTGTTTTTATGTTTGAACCTGTGATGGAACTTGGAACTAGTGTTGTGTTTGTGCCAGCGATCGGGCTTTGAACTTTTGTGGTGTGTGATGGAATCTGGAACTTGTTATGTGGTTGAACTAGTCATGTATTTTAACTTCTGTGATGCAGCCAGTGTGTTATATTGGAATGTGCATGCTGAATATGCTGGAATGTGTATGATGATGGTATGTTTGTGACATTGGTCATTCTGAAATGTGACATTGCTCACTGAATATGTATATATGAGCCACGGTCGTTACTGAATAGAAGGACATATAATGACGCCTAGTTACATGACAAAGCCTTATCGTCACAAAATCAACAAAAAACTATACAAAGTAAGGCCCACAAGGGGTATTTTGTGACGTTATACCAAATTATACATGACAAAGACTTCTCGTCATAAAATCATCAAAACTCTCCCAAAGTAGGGCCCACAGAGGATATTTTGTGACATTGTTCCTAATAATACATGACGCCGTTATGGCGTCACAAAATAACCACAGGAGTGCTCAACCCAGGGCCCACAGAAACAATTTGTGACGATGTAGTATTATGTGACGCGTTGACTGGAAAATACGTGACATGGTACATTGTCACAAAAGGATACCAATATATGACGACATAGTTCAGTCGTCACAAAAGGTCATCACATTTTGTGACGATGTTGACTAGTATCATCACACGGTACCTTTAGTGACGGTCCATATATGACGACCATAGTGACGAAAGGTGTATCGTCACAATCTACTTTTAATGACAAATTCCACAGTTTACATGATTGTTTTTGACTCACTTTACATGAAAATTGTGCTTTGTCATCAAAACCTAGATTTCTTGTAGCGTGAGAGCGTATTTTTTAATTCTTTCACTCTTTTATAGTAGGATAAAATGAAATATGTCAGATAAAAAATAGCTCTCGATAGCATGCATGGATTGTTGATCCGTCAACTTAAAAGAAAAAATAAACCGTGGGTCATGGCTGATGTTGACGATCCTCTCCTTGAGAGCGTCGAGGTGCTTGATGCCGAGGCTCTTCGGCGGCGTAACACTATTTGGCATCGACTCATGGATGCTAGTTGATTATATTATTACTTAAGCTCTCGTGACCAACAGAAGGCACCATCGTCGTCCATGCACGAGTGATCCCTGGTAGCAGCACCAGACTAATTTGCTCAATCCTCCGATCCTTCGCTACAGATCCTCCATCCTGAAAATAAAAAGATGCGAGTGTGAGTCAGAGAAACAAATGAAAATCTAGTTCCAACATCAAGAAGAAAAACATAAAATTAATTTTCTCGATCGGCAACACTACCGACCATGTTGGGTCTCCTCCCTCAGGGTACACGCGAAGGCGTGTGGCAGGCATCATGGTTGTGAAGCTTCTGCTACTGCTACTCTTCTTTCGAAATATCTAGATAAGTTTTATAATCATGCTAACATCCCCTGGGTTCAGTTGACTTGGGAAAAACTGTATAAGAATCAACACATCCCTCCACATGCAAGAAGCCCAGTTAGATCCTTTTGGCTTCTAAAATATAAATTCTTTTTTTAGCTCCTGCTAAATAACAGATTGAACACGAGAGACATCCTAATAAGGAAGAATAGACATCTTGCCAGCTACAACTGTGTTTTGTGCAATCTCAGTGTGGAAACATGTTTCCACCTCTTCTTCTCTTGTCCAGTCAGCACTCAATGCTGGAACACTCTGAATATTTACTGGGACATCAGCTTGGATCCTTTAGACATGGTATGTGCAGCCAGAAATACATTCAATAGCAGCGTTTTCAGAGAAATAGTCAACACTGCTTGTTGGATCATTTGGAAAAGCAGAAATGGTATTGTTTTTTACAACAAAAGTTTCAATCTTGATCAATGGAAGAGGTCCTTTAGAGATGAGCTTGGCCTGGTTTGTGTCAAGGCCAAGAGAACAACTTCGAAAGTTATCAATAGGTGGTGTGAGAATTACAACTAATGTACTTTTGGTTTTCCTCTTTGGGTATTGCTGGCCTTGTAAACTTTATACATTTATAACTGTCTTTTGGATATATGTATATAGAAAAATATAGGTAGGGGCCTCTCCCGTCAATTTTAAAAAAAAAGCTTCTGCTACTAGCTCAGCTCGCTCGTGGCTCGGGTGGCACTTGATCAGGTGGCTCGATGGCGACTCGCTCCCGGCTTGGGCGGCTCGCTTCCAACTTGTCATCCATGAGTTGGCTCTGGCATAATCGAACTCAGCAGAGTGCGGCGTACAATCCGGTGCGCAAGAGGCCGTGATTGTTGGCTGTCGACGAACTCCCGTGCAGAGATCAGGTCAGAGGCAATTGACGAGAAGAACAAATTAGCAGTTAGATAAATATTCCTTCCGTACGTGCATGGTTGAAGTAAAAATATGTATACGTAGATGCAAACCAAGCCACCCTGGTTCTTTATACTTATATAGTATTGTCGATGAGATGTGGCTTCCAATCAGTAGATGAAAGGCATATACTCTCGTGTAGTAGTTACATGCTGGCGCCGCCGTATCTTGATACGGAGAAATTACTCGGGCTTCGTAGCCTGATGACGAAGAGAAAGCCCTAGGGTCTTTTTGTCGGTGAGAAAAAAAAAATATTTTACGGCTGCCGTGGTGGGTGTGTGCGGGGCTCCCGTGGGTGGGTGTGTGCGGGTATAAAATTGTCTTAGTGGAAAAAACCAAAGCCGATGATGAAATATTAAAATTGTATGGCAAAAACCTAAATAAATCTTACATCTTACGGGCTGACCCACTTATTAGGAGGCAAGGAGGTCTGATATCCATTAGATTAAAATCTCAAGTCACATTCGAGGATTAAAACATAGGGTGGGTATAATTTCTCTGGTAACATGTATTTTTTAATTCTTTCGCTCTTTTATAGTAATAGATGGATAGATATTAATTTTTTGTCTTTTCATCCACACTAGCAAATTTTCCTGTGCGTTGCTATGAGTTACAAAATCCATAATACTCCCTCCGTTTAACATATAAGAGATTTTGAATTTTCTATCAAGATTCCTTGCTTTTGCTATATATCTAGCTATAATCTATCTATACCTAATAATAAAGAGGCAAAATACCAGTGATGCTACGAATTTTGTCCACATCTATTGCAAAAAAGTTTCATCATTTTTAGAAAATAATAAAAACATATTTTTGCATTGGGAACCTAAACTATTTCTGAATGCATTTATGTCTTTTTCATGGTATTCAAAATAATTCAGGCTTATGCCAATTCTTATGTTCCAGATCAAATATGACCCCTATGAGTCTCTTTCGGTCCGTACCGGTTAGTTTATATCGCTGACTTTTGAGTAAACAATTTTTAAAACTGACTTTTGGAGCAGACTATCTATAGGGCTTTTATGCCCTTACTCATTTCAGGATTTTTATTTCACACGCAATGACACGGTTACACTCTCTTGTTGAAAGGAATTTAGCAAAATTTGAATTATAAATTTTGGATTTGATTTTGATCTTATATGAATTGTATAAGTTTTAGTCATTTTGTGTTTTTTTGGAAAAGACAAGAAACTAACGAAAGTATTGGAATTCAACATTTAATATATAATTTTTTTCACCTAGAACTCTCTGATTTTTCCTATTCTTGCCACCAGCTCCTTGCTGAATTAGATGATGAACTTACTCACATACTCTTTGCACGGTCCGTGTATGGCCAGCTAGGAATGACCTCCCCACCACCGTGGTCCTATGGTCATGGCGTTTGAGCGTGGCGTAGTTCAGCCGGGACTTCAGGGCAGCTCGTGCCATGTGGGACCAAGCAACCAACAACCCATACTTGAATAATCTAATGAGGCCCTCAACCATCCGAGGGCTGCAGCGGTGCGCTCCGGCATGAAGCGGCATTTTTACCATATCATTTGCTGCATATATCCCGAGATAAACGGTTACTATATAAGTTTTTTCACCTAGAACCCTTCACTTTTTCTATTCTTGCTAACAACTCCTTGCTAAATTAGATGATAAACTCACTCACATACTCTTTAAATGGCTTGTAACATTGCGTATTTTTTCTTTTGTAGTGAAATTGCCGTTGCTTTGCAAAATTGTCATTGACATTATTTATTTTACAAAATAGCCATAACACTTTTTTTCTTTTTTCCTTATTTCTTATTATTTTGTTTTCCTTTTATGGACTGGAGGGCGCCCTCTTCTATTTTTCTTTCTTCAGTACGGATTGGAGGTCTCCGGTATTTTTTCCTAACGACGGACTCAGGCGGACAGGATCGGTCAGAACATACATCGGACAGAAAAACTGCCGAAAATTTTGATGTAATAAAATATAGGTATAGATGGATTCTGTTTTGGGGGCTGGCGAAAGAAGAGCCGGCAGATATAAATTTTTACAATTAAATATTATAAAGATAAAGATTTTTTGTTTGTGTATATTTATTTTTGATCTGTTCTTCAACCCGATCTCGTTTTATCAAAAAATAAAAAATATTATCAGGAGTGGAAAAGGAGTTTTATGGTCCGTTTTAATTCTAAGAGCATTCCCAAGACTAGGTAAATTATTTTGGAAATGTAAATATAGCTATTCTTAGGAGAAAATCATGTCCAACAGGCTTTCCATCTCATTATCTAAAAATAGCAGCGAGCTATTCCGTCCTTTTCGCTCGTCAAAGAAAGCGTAGCCAAGTTCCGCACGAACCGTGGCAGCTCGGTGCTCGCTCCTTTCCTTTTCGCGCATGACCGCATGCCAATCTGTATGCCCTCCAACACTGTCTGCTGTGGTGCTGCCGGTTCATGGCCAGCAAGTTCCGGCTGAACAAACTAGCCCTGCGACTGTTCTTGAGGACATGATGTTTTGTCACGCCATGATCAGTATTCCAATCGGACGATGCGAAGAACAAAAAGTTAGATCTTTTGATATTGACCCATTCAAGTATGCAAGATGCTTCAATTATAAAGAGGCTGCTGCAGTGTTCTCGTGTTTTGACTAGCTAAAAATTTTAGGCCTTGTTTAGTTGGTCGAATCGGTCGGCGAATTCGGGAAAAGAAACAGTGCCGTGCACTGTAGCAGTTTTGTTTTTATTTAATAATAATTATCTAAATATTAATTAATTAGGCTTAAAATGTTCGTCTCATAAAGTACAACTGATTTCATCTACGTTTAGTACTATACATTTGCCGGTATTTTAATGTGATGGAGAATAAGAATTCTGCACAGTAAAATTTAGAGTGAATTTAGGAAACTAAACAAGACGTTAGAGATCTACAAAACAATCATTTTTAGAGATTTATTTTAGAAGAGTCTCTCGGAGATGCTTAAAAAAAAGGGTCACGAGCACGTTTCCAGGACGCACGCGTACGGCTCGATCTTCGGGTACGCGCTCGCATCGGACGGTCGATGGAGCGAGCCCAATGCGTGTCGCCGCTATTATTATTTTAATATCTATATATCCACCCGCCGCACGCCGCAATCCCCAATCGAGTTCCCCAATCTATCGCCCTCTCTTCCTCCTTCACGCAGCAGGTACAGAGCTAGGGTTCCGTCCTCGATCCGATCCGATCCGGCGAGTGCACACCACCTTTCCCCACTTCCCTCCGATCGAATCGATGGCAGCTGAGGGCGAGAAGAAAATGATAACCCTCAAAAGCTCCGACGGTGAGGAGTTCGAGGTGGAGGAGGCGGTGGCGATGGAGTCGCAGACCATCCGCCACATGATCGAGGATGACTGCGCCGACAACGGCATCCCGCTCCCCAACGTCAACTCCAAAATCCTGTCCAAGGTAATCGAGTACTGCAACAAGCACGTACATGCCGCAGCAGCCGCCGCCGCCGCCTCCTCCAAGGCCGGTTACGACGATGTGGGTGCCGCCGCCGCCGCCGCCAACAGCACCGCCGCCTCCGGTGAGGACCTCAAGAACTGGGATGCGGACTTCGTCAAGGTCGACCAGGCCACGCTCTTCGACCTCATCTTGGTAAAGGATTTGTACTTCCCACTATATCTTTTCGTATCGGAGCCAAACTAGATCTACGATGTCTGCATACAGATCGGCATGGGATTTATTCGTGGTTGATTGATAGATGTTTATCATGTGCTGATTGCATAGACTCTGGCTATTTGATCGATAGCTGTTTACCATGTGGTGACTGTATAGGCTCTGGTTGATAAATGTTTATCATTTGCTGATTATTTGATTGCAATGTAATTATGCATGGTGGTCTGTTGGATTATAATGTGTATTATTGTGAGTATCACAAAAGCTGATCTTTTTATAAAGACAGAGGTTGCATCTGAAAGGCTTAGTATTTGAAGCTTTAGTAGATTTATGATCTTATAATCTTGGTTCTATAATTGATTGTGTTGGCATCTAAGTATTGCTATCGATACGAGGTATCATCTTGTTTGATTGTTGGTTGGTATTGGCAAGCTATCTTTATCAATTATCGTTGTCAATGTCTAAATTTTTTAAAGTTTTGTGCTTATATGGTGTCATCCTTGCATCTGTGTGGTAAAACCATGATTTGGGAGTGTTGATATAATGCATTGATTTCTCGTATGATCTTTCTGTTTCTATCTGCATACAATGCTCTGCAGTATCTTTTTATTGTCTTATAGTACTGAGTTTTGTTTTAGCAGGGTGGTAGAAATCCTTAAATTGTGGGGTTTTGTGATTGCCTAGATAGCCTTATCTTGCAAGTGGTTGATTGGAGTACATGTCTGTCTCCCTTTTGTACCTTATCTTGCAAATGGTTGATTCAAGTACACGTCTGTCTCCTTTTGTGAATATATAACCGAGATCCTTAGCTTGCAAATGGTTGACGGGGTACATGAATATGACTATGATAGGGAACTGAAGCAAGGTCTTAATACTTGTTTCAATGGAGGGGTTTGTTTTAGTTGGAAATTGAGACCTCTATTGATATTGTGGATGTATATTTTTTCTGTTATTCAATCTAACTATAGTTAAAGAAAGTTCTTAACTTTTTTTGGTACTTTTA
Source organism: Bothriochloa decipiens (assembly GCA_023333625.1). NCBI lineage: Eukaryota > Viridiplantae > Streptophyta > Magnoliopsida > Poales > Poaceae > Bothriochloa > Bothriochloa decipiens. Next base: position 31,271,721 of record CM041633.1, read on the forward strand.
AGATAAAATTAATTCAAAACTAGGTAGTTGCATAATACACAAAGTTCATCCACAATAACACTGCATATTCTTACTATCAGATTACTGTTGCATTTCAGGTTTTATTTTCTGTACTTGCCCTTTTCCTGGCTTAACATGTTTTGTAACTTTAACTTTCTCATTTCATTTACTTTGTCCTTCCCCTGGGTAACATTTTTGGCTTAAATAACAGTATGAACCTGTTAATATTGCTTGTTTTGATTAACTTTATTTCTTTGTCAACTCAAAGATCCTATGGTATCTGTATCCTCTGTGATGTCTTCACTGCAAATATACCCAACTTATTGTTTGTGTTGTTTATAATTCCAACAAAACTGTCTAAATTGTGTTTGATTGACGATACCTGTATATTTTTTGAAGGTTATACCTGTGTGTATATATATATATATATTTGATTTGATAATCCTGCTTATCTTCCTTGACATGATTTCTTTGAGGTTATATCAATTTACTATAGACACCGTTGTTGTGCTTTTGATTTTGCATTTTCTATTGTCTTGCTGTTTTTTGTTTGATTTTAATTATGAACATTGCAATAGTTTGACACGTCTGATTGGTTTTCCCATAATTTTGTAGGCTGCAAACTATCTCAACATCAAGGGTCTACTGGACCTGACTTGCCAGACTGTTGCTGACATGATCAAGGGCAAAACCCCAGAGGAGATCCGCAAGACCTTCAACATCAAGAATGACTTCACCCCTGAGGAGGAAGAGGAGATCCGCAGGGAGAACCAGTGGGCCTTTGAGTAAGGAGGTGCTGAAGCCCCTTATCTCTTGATGCCTAGGTTTGGTCATATCTACTACCTTGCAATGCTCTGCTTTTAAATGTCGTCCTAATGGTTGTAAGTATTTTGGGAGTCACTTTGCTTGCATGTGTTGGATAAAACTGATGTGGTCAATGGTCGGTTATTACCATGAAAGGACTTAAGCCCTAAGAGGTTTAGTCGCATTTTGCACTATAATCATTTCAATCCAGGTGGATGTTTTGTGCGATTCCATCAATCGCTTGGCAAAGTACTACCATTATTGTGATATTGCCTATTCATGAGGCGCTTGTGTTTGTTTCACCTCCAGTGTAAGTGTATGCCTGATATCATTTGTCAAGTTGACAGTTGATTGGAAAACCTTTTCTTTCCACAACAGTATAGTCAAATTTGAGTAAAATGCATGATGGGTCCTCAACCATTGGGGCATTCCCATCTAAGTCCTCAATACTAAAAAAGCGATTATTCAGGTCCCAAAAGCGATTATCTAGGTCTCTGATCTTCTGTCACCGACGCACCGTGTACCAAAAGTGCAAATTACCATGCCAGTGCCAATAGCTGATGTGGTCATGGGTGGACAGCGTGGACAAGCCATCCTTTCCAAAGAATATGTCCTATTTCTTTTTCTCATTCCCTTAAGTCCGTCGTCTCTCTCCCCAATCTGCTCTACTGCCTCCCTCGCGCACCTGACTTGCAAACGTAGTGGCCGGACTTGTCACGGGTGGACGCTGGCGGAGAGCATCTACACGCAGCACACGTCCGTGGAGATAGCCAGGGGCCAAGGGCCTCCCTCGCGCACCAGATTTGCAAACGTAGTGGCCGGACTTGTCACGGGTAGTCGCTGGCGGAGAGCATCTACACGCAGCACGCGTCCATGGAGATAGCAAGGGACCAAGGGCTAGGGTTGGCCTGCAGTGAGCCGCTGACAGTATAGTGTATAGAGGCGGTGGTCGCCGACAGTATAGAGGCTGCGGCTGCAGGACGCAGAGGCCGGCGGGGACCGGCTGGTCGGACGTGCGGGGCCCGTGGACGGTGACGCGTCGCCCCAGCCGCGACGGTGGGCAAAGCGCGGCTGCCCCACGTGCGCATGTGCATGGCGGCACTGACTGTGCAGCTCCGGCGAAGTGCTGGGCCAAGGATGGGCGCTCGGGTGACTGAATGTAAAATTGAGAATAGCTAGCATGTACGTATCTGACAACAGACTTAATTGCTAAGAAATCACCCCCAAGTCCTCTCGCCGGCGAAAAGAAGCTTGCGAGGCCGATCTTGCTGTGAAGCTCTTCGTACTTGAGGTGTCAAGGGCGTCGAGCCCTCGGATAGCTGGATCTTGACTATGTAGCTCGTAGTCTCGATCCGTCTTCTTCAGCGAGGTTTTCTCCTCCGCCGTAGGCTTAGGTTTAGAACAAGAGAGAGATCAGATTGATAATACTTTGCTTGATTCATAATAGTTCTGTGTACAAGAATATATAGTCCTTGGCTTCTAACAAACTTGAGCTAATTGCTCCTAGATAAATGGAAACAAACTATATCCTACCCTGAATACTCGTGTGTTACCAATACAGAACTTCCGTGCAAGTGCCTGCCCGACTCATCACTTTGGTGTGGTGCACGCCCGACTCAGCACTTCCGTGCTGGTGCATGCCGAACCCAGGCATCTCCTGACCGACTCAAAGGCCGCCCGACTCAGCCATCTCGCTGCATGCTCGATGAAGCCTGAGCCGCCGCAGCACGCTCCGCCGCGCGACGCACGTCACGGTTCCGGCGACGTCTGGTGTACATACAGCCCCACATGACATCTCTCCCCCCTCGAGAGCCAGCTCGTCCGCGAGCTGGAACGGCAGATAGCGCTCGCGGAAGGTGTCGAGGTCTGACACGGCAGTCTCCCCCTTCCAGTGCACGAGCACGTGCTGGACACCGCGTGCAGCAAACAGTATGGATGGCCAAAACAGTATGGATCTGTCAAATGTTCAGATTTTCACCTTTCCAAATGAGACATTTCTTCAGCAATTCAATTTATTTCAAAATGCTTATGTACGTGTAATAAAGACCTTGACGTGATTGACCTCCAAACATGTACCATCAGGGTGTTATCTTATCTTATACTCCTGTAAAACCCCATTACTTATTCTCTCAATATGCAAGCTATTCACCTCATCAATCCACTATCGGATATATTTATGATCAACATGCATTTGCAACTATGATCTACATGTCATCAAGACACATCATCCACTAACATACACTAATTAGCATTATGCCACGTCATCCACTAACATTAACTTATAATTGTTTATCTCTTTGTATTTTCTTATTCCAAAATTACTCAGAGTTTTCACAGCAACACGTGGGCTGTTGCTTTCTTGATCCTTGAGACTCTTAAGGTTTGTGTTTTTGCAATTCTCAGTAAATAACTCATATTTTTATATCTCTCTTTCATTCATCAAATGGTCACCAAAACAATCCTTAAATTCCTGCAGTAATGCGTGGGGAATCTACCTAATTTAACCTGAAGTACCCGAGAACAAAGTGATTTTGGGTTATGGAAAAGCCTCAAAGCTTGTTTCCTAACCCCCCGCCCTCTTCCTGGATCTGATCATGATCTCCCTAACTTAGCCAATGACTATTTTGTGTTTCCCCTCCTATTGATTTCACCAATAACGATGGACCATTTCAAGTATTTGAGTACATACGCTCCTGTAATATCAAAACAACCCATAGCAAAAGTTATTATGGCATGTGCGATAACTTTATTAAAAATTTCTTTCCCGCTCAAAAAGTATCTCTCGTTCCACCATGTATTCTCTTTCACACAATCTATCTTTCAAATATGCAAAAACTTTTGATCTAGACCCCCACATGAACAGGGAGTCCTAGGTATGTATCTTCAATTCATAGCTTACTTCTCCACTTAAAGGATCTCTTTCACCTCTATTCTATGGTTAGATTTTGTATTTATGCTAAAAATGACGATTGATTTTGCCTTGTTGATCATTTGACTTGAACACTGCTCATATAACTCCAAAATATTCTAGAATTGACTAGCATCCTCACCTTCTTTTGTGATGCCTGTAGATTTTTATTTAAGCAATTAGGCCATCTTTTGTGATACCTCTCATCTAGGTACAGTTGTAGTATCTGTTCATGAGCAGACACACACCAACACCACACACACGCACACCTCATTCACACTCATGTACACAAACAGATCCTACAACTACATGTTGATTCAAAGATCGCGTCCTTGAAAAGATCACCGAAATCATCCAAGGATGGACGCACCGCTATCCCTTTGTGGCTCCATGTGAGAGAGGCTACACCTAAAAATATGTGGGAAAACCCTCAGTGACAATGGTTGTGTGATCTCTAAGAATGACATGTTTGTGGCTTTTGCATCCATTGTGAATAGGTTATTTATTTTAAATCTTGATGATGTACCTGTCTGTAATGTTAGTGCTAAAAGGCCTCAGCTTAATGAGTTAAGTCCTACCTATATCTGGCATTGTCATTTGGGTTATATAAGTGAGAATCCATGAAGAGGCTCCATGCTGATGGGCTTTTTAATTTCGTTTGATTTTGAATCATACGAGACATGTGAGGCAAAATGACCAAGGCGCCATTCACATGTTTTCCTGCTAGGGCATCTGGCTTGTTGGAACTAATATATACTGATGTATATGGACCAATGAACATGATAGCTAGAGGTGGATTCCAATACTTCATAACTTTTACTGATGATTTTAGTAGATATGGCTATATATACTTAATGAAGCATAAGTCTGAAACATTTGAAAAGTTCAAAGAATTTTAGAATGAAGTAGAGAATCAACATGGCAAGAAAATTAAGGCTTTGTGATCTAATTATGGAGGCGAATATTTGAGTCACGAGTTTAGCAATCATTTAAAGTGTTTTAGAATTGTTCCACAACTTACGCCACCCAGAACGCCTCAGAGAAACGGCGTGTCCGAGTGACGTAATCGGACTTTGTTGGACATGATTTGGTCTATGATGAGCCAGTCGAACCTACCTTTACCATTTTAGGGATATGCTCTAGAAACAACTGCTTTCACATTGAATAGGGTACCGTCTAAGTCCGTGGTTAAGACACCATATGAGATGTAGACTGGTAAGGCCATCCACAATGTGTGGTTTATGTGCAGCCAGAAAAGAGAAGAATTGGGAACCGCTCCCTACACTATATGCAACAGTGCTAATTTTCAGCGACGCCAGGAAAACTTGGAGCGGAGCAGGTAGTTGTGCCGGTGCTCCAAACAATAAACAACTGCGGCTCTACTATTGTTGTGATAGAGCAATCAGTACGTTGCTGTAGCTATGGCACTGCAAAATACTATGCTACATTTCCTAGCATCACTCCACACGCTGCAGCCGAAAACACAACCAAGCACCATTGTCACCTTGCACGCCAAAACAGTAGCAGGCACTGCTCATATTGTGGAGGGCCTAAGAGTCCCATTTTGTCTTTTCTAAAAATTTAGGGTTGTGAAGTTTATGACAAATGACTTATATCAGATAAACTAACACCCAAATCAGACAAGTGCTTTTTCATGGGATATCCAAAGGAAACTTTAGGGTATTATGTCTGAAAGCATCTAGGCCCCTTGATTGGGTTTTGATGATTGATGATAACATAACTATCATGACTAACGTGTATTTTGCAGAAACAATGGTAAGTTATGTCATGGTAATGACAATCTCGGGCAATATGGTTATCATGCCCCCTGTCGATCAAAATTGTTTCAGTTTTCAAAGGATGGATGACAAGGTTTAGGATGACTAGCAATATGGTGTTGAAGGACGTCAGATTAATCGATAGGACTTTGTTTTTTTCCTTTGGCCATACTATTAAGGGGGTGCAAACTTGTAGCTTTACCTAGGTGAGTCTAATGGTCAGGTGTGGTGCACACTTGTCAAACTTAGCACTAGGAAGCTGAAAAAAGGCCCTATGATTGATTGGAGTCGAAGCCATTCACAAAGATTCTGAATTGAAAAGTGAAATGTGCTTCACATCATGCACCGGACGCTGGCAAAGTAAGCGCTGGATGCTGACATCATCGTCCAGCCCGTTACAACGCATGATATGTCGGCGGCCTATGAGCGCCGGACGCGCCAGAGGGGCAGTGTCGGACGCGTCCGGCGCTGGCACCCAGAGTTTGAACGCGCCAGACGCCTGGTCCAGACATGTCCGACGACGTACTAATGCAACTCAGAGAAGACCTGCAGCCGGCCAAACCGTCGGACACGTCTGACGAATGAGCTTTGGATGAGTCCGGAGGCTCTAACAACTAGTTGCCGGTTTGAACTTGCAACGCGCCGGACGCGTCTGACGCCCCCGAAATTTGCTGACTTGGACATAACGGTTGGATTTTGAGTGAGGCTCTATAAATACAATGCCTGCTCATCCATATCAATTCTCTTGCCCATTTTCTCAACTGAGACATACATTTGAGTGCAAGGGATTGCAAGAGCCCTAAGTGAGGTGCAATGATTTGAGAATCCAAGATTGAAGCCCTCATTAGTGCATAGGGAGTAGCAAGTGTGCATCTATCTTCCTCATCAGGCTTTGCAAGGTCAAGTGAGAGTTTGTGCTTGTTACTCTTGGTGATCACCATCACCAAGACAGCTTGGTGGTGATTGGGAGCTTGGCGATCATCTGATGGAGCTTGTGGATGACCCAACTCAAGTTGTGAGCGGTTCTTGGTGATTCACCGTGTCAGAGTGATGAAGAATCAGCCCTAGAGAGCACTTGGTCCTTGAGAGGATCAAAGGGGAGCGATACCCTTGCGCGGGTGCTCCAATGAGGACTAGTGGAGAGTGGCGACTCTCCAATACCAGAAAAACTTCATTGTGTTCCTAGCCCTTTACTTTCCGTAATGACTTTCTAGCATTTACATTCTTGCAATTTACATTCCTAGAATTTCCATGCTAGAATAGGATTGGAACTAGGGTGCAAAACTTTGACGACAGAATTAATAGGAACACTAGTAGGCATTGAGGAGTGAACATGGGCTAATAGGCTTTATTTCCGCAAAAAAATTAGAATTAGCCCAAGTCAACGCCCTCTTGGGCATCTTGATCCTTTCAATGTCTATTACCAGTCAGAGGGCGAAGTGTTTGTTACTCGAAATGTGTGTTATTTGAGAAAGAGTCTATCAAAAGAGAGAAGAATGGACAGAAGGTGTATCTTGAAGAAGTTAAAAATGAGACAATAGGGAATGACTCTACAAGTGATGGTAACATAGCAGAACAAGTTGAGACACTCATGGCTGTGAAAACACCCCTACAAAGATTAGCAAGACTTCACAAATTACGTGGGGATTTGTTATTGTTAGACAATAACGAACCTGCGGATTATGTGAAAGCAATGATGGACCCAGATTCTGAGAAATGGCAGAGTGCCATGAGATCTGAGATAAATTCCATGGAAGACAATCAAGTTTGGAACTTGGTTGACCTGCCTAATGGGATTAGACCCATAGAGTGCAAATTGATTTATAAAAAGAAAAAGGATACATATGGAAATGTTCACGTCTATAAACTCAACTTATTGCAAAGGGTATTTGGTAAGTCAAGGAATTGACTAGACGAGACGTTCTTACTGGTAGCGATGCTTAAATCTATTTGGATCATTCTAGCAATTGCTCCATATTTTGATTATGAGATATGGAAGATGGATGTTAAAACAACCTTTTGAAATGAAAATTTGGAAGAGGACGTGTATATGATACTACCCGAAGGTTTTGTTGATCCTAACAATGCTAAAAAAATATGCAAGATTAAGAAATCCATTTATGAGTTAAAGCAAGCATCTTGGAGTTGGAAAATTTGTTTTAATGAAGTGGTCAAAGTGTTTGGCTTCCGTCAGAATGAAGAAGAACCTTGTGTTTACAAGAAGGAAAGTGGGAGCGCTGTAGTATTTCTAATCTTGTAGGTGGATGGCATACTACTGATTGGGAATGATATTCCAATGTTGCAATCTGTAAAGGCTTCACTGAATAATAGTTTTTCTATGAAGGTGTCGGTGTTTCGACCCCAGGGGTCAACACCAACGAGTAAATTCGTAATTGCGTGCTCCCTTAATCCGGTGGGTGATGCAAGAAGGACACCGCGATTTAACCTGGTTTAGGCAAAGAAGGCCCTACGTCCAGCGGGGGAGGATAGTTCATGTTATCTTGCACCGAAGCGCTAGTACAGGGGTGAATACAAGCGGGTGTGAGAAGTGTGGGCTTAAGCTCGAGCGTTTCGGGCGCTTAGCTCTCTACACTGTCTCACGGTGTTGTTCCATAATCTAAGCCTTAGCGTATGAAGCCCTAGGATCTCTTCCATCTTGGCTCTCAGATCCCCCATCTAAAGTCCTGGCTCCCCATTTTATAGGCGAAGGAGAGGCACAGGAGTACATGTTTTTAGTGCTAATGTGGTCAGTGACGTATGACGTTGATGGCGATCATGTCGGTGCTGCTGTAGAGGCGTACGTCGGTATGGGAAGCCCTGCGGCCGTCGCGTCGGTAGTTGTTGAAATGTTGACCGAAGTTGTTGAAGTCCCGCTCGAGGGTTGGCGTGACGGTGTCGAGGGGCGACGGTCGAGGCCTTGGGTCGAGACGAGGGGCTCGAGTTAAGGGGGTCGAGGCTCATCGGATAAGGTCGAATTTCAAGATATGCAGGGATTATGCGTCTCGAGGGGGTGCCGGATGGGGCACAGTGCTCGGTATGGCATGATAGTGAGGTACGATCTGTGGGATTCTAGGGTATGGGAGGTAAAAGCAGGATTTGACTGCCATACCCGTAGCTGTTTTGATAACTGTGGCCATACGGTTAGGCGGGAGAAGGCAAAACGCATTGCATGCGCCCGGATCCGTACTGAGAGTAGGTAGCCGAGGGTTTTACCATGCTCGAGGGCTGCCCATTCGCACGGGCAAAGTTCCATCCTCAAGGCCGGCTCGTTCGCCCAGGCGGAGTTCCGTCCTCGAGGGGTCGCCCGAGTCGCACTTTCGAGAGTACAGTCTCAGTCCGTACGGTGATCCGTCGAGCATGTTGTGGTTTTGGGCTGTCGACGCCCGTTCATGGGCTGGTCCAGCATGCTTTAGTTCATGGATATCTGAGCGGTAATGAGGGATGTTGTTGGAGGGCTTGCGTTGCTGACTTTAGGGATCCGCCCAGTTAAACGAGGGCTTAGGGTACCCCTTTCCCAGGTAACCGACAGTAGCCCCTGAGCCTCTGCGTGAGTGCTGGCACTCAGGCAGGGGGTCAGGAACCGGGAGCGAAACGTGGCTCGGATTTTTCCGTGGGGGTAGCCCCCGAGGCCTCGGAGGAGTCAGAGGACTCCTTCGAGGGCTTTATTTGCCTTTAGTCGGGGGTGGTCGTCCAGTCGGGGGTGGTCGTCCAGTCGGGTGCGGACCTGACCTGGAGTCGTGGCACTTTGTCGAGGGGTATGTAGGAACGTCGTGCCCCCGAGGGATTTTTGACCCTCTTTTGTGGAGGGGTGCCGGGCACGGTCGAGCCTCCGAGCCTCGTGCGGCTAGGAATTGCCGGCCTCAGCGTTCATCTCACGAGTCCTTTCGATCGGACGTGAGGCGAGAAGCGTCAGACTACCCTCGATAGGGCGAGCCTCGAAGTTCTCAGTGAGCTGGTAATGGGAGAATCCAAGTGAGAGCCTGTTCCTCATTCGATAGAGGTCGGCAGGAGGCCCGGAGGCGGTCTCATTAAAGCGAAACACATGGACCTATGGATACCGATTCTATTCGATAGGTCTCGGTGGCTCGATGCCTTCCTTCGGGGGGATTCAATAAAAGTCCTAGCATTTTGCCTTGGATGTGTCCAAAGGGGTCTCGAGGGTTCGTTCTCGAGCGGGGCCTCGTGTTGGCTCCCCGCTTGGTCACCCCTGACTCGGGTGCTCGAGGGTGGCTGTCGAACCCTGGTCGAGGGCCAGCCTTCGCTCCCGAGAGACTTGTTGTGGGGCCGGAGCCCGTTTACCTCTTCGGGGGATTTCCAACCCTCTTTCATCGAGGGGTGTCGGGCACAGTCGAGCTCCTGAGCCTCGTGCGGCTGGGGCGTTGCCGGCCTCAGCGTTCATCTCACGAGTCCTTTCGATCGGACGTGAGGCGAGAAGCATCAGACTACCCTCGATAGGGCGAGCCTCGAAGTTCTCAGTGAGCTGATAATGGGAAAATCCAAGTGAGAGCCCGTTCCTCGTTCGATAGAGGTCGGCAGGAGGCCCGGAGGCGGTCTCATTAAAGCGAAATGCATGGACCTATGGATACCAATTCTGTTCGATAGGTCTTGGTGGCTCGATGCCTCCCTTCGGGGGGATTCCATAAAAGTCCTAGCATTTTGCCTTGGATGTGTCCAAAGGGGTCTCAAGGGTTTGTTCTCGAGCGGGGCCTCGTGTTGGCTCCCCCTTGGTCACCCCTGACTCAGATGCTCGAGGGCAGCTGTCGAACCTGGTCGAGGGCCAGCCTTCGCTCCCTCGAGACTTGTTGTGGGGCCAGAGCCTCTTTACCTTCTCCTAGAGGAATCCGTCGATAAGTAACGTTTGTTTTTCTTACCATTGGACGCGTCTTTTGAGGAGGAAGGTTAAACGGTGCGGTGGTGGAGATTGTGGTGGGCCCGGGCAATGGCTAATTGCCTGAGGCGTGACACATGTATCCGGCCGAGAATCGAGGGGAACGGTTAGGTAAACGCATTAACTGCGGGGAGTTACCTTTTTCTTCTGCTAGGTTCCGCCCGTTGCTCTTCCTGGGTATAAGACCAGAGGGGACAGGCGCTGTTCGCCCCTACCTTTGCCACATTGCCTTCATCGCCGCTAGTGCTCCCAAGTCCCTACTTTCCTGCGTGCGAGGGTAGGAACTTAGAGCAAGAAATCGCGATTGGGAACCTTCCTGGTCACCCATCCGTCGAGGAGATCCGCATCGTCGCCGCCGCCGCCACATCCACTGATCAGATTAGTGTCACCGCCGCAACCATGGCCCCCATCCTCCAGGCTGCTGACCCCTGGCGTCCGTCGACCGTGACGCGGCAGAGGTTGAACGAGCTGGTGTGAGAAGTACTTCTCCACCCCGTCACCGATTCGACTCGGCCGGAGTGGATCGCGCCGCCGAGGAGTCACCTGGAGCCAAGCCCGTCGGAGGGCTACGTGGTGAGCTTCCTCAAGTACCACCGGCACGGGCTCGGAGCGCCCCCGAGCGAGTTCATGCGGGGCTGATGAACTTCTACTGCGTCGAGCTCCAACATTTCTTCCCAACGCCATCTCCAATGCCGCCATCTTCGCGACCGTCTGTGAGGGCTACTTGGGGATGGCACCACACTGGGAGCTGTGGCTCCACCTCTACAAGGGGGAGTGGTTTGCCTCTCCGGTGGGACTAGGCATGAGGTGGGTCATCAGAGCAGGCTGCCTCAACTTCATGTTGAAGACCTACAAATCAGAGGTGCCACGTGAATATATCCCCACCAGGCTGATGTCCAACCACTCCCAGTGGGACGAGCAGTGGTTCTACCTCCGCAACGACAGAGGTTACCTCCCGCCGTACACCGGGCGGCTCATCACCGAGCGGCCATTCAACTGGCCGCACGGTGTGACGGGGGGATCTCCAACCTCGACTTCGACCCCTCGTCGCCGCTATGAAGACCCTTTGAGACGCGGGCCTAACGGCGAGTGTGGTGGTCTCGGCCTTCCACCGTCGACGGGTGCTCCCCTTGATGGAGCGCCCGCTATGGTTGGACGAGATGCTTCCCGTGGTTGCACCCAAGGTGCTCGAGAGGTGCCAGATATCCATCGAGGGGATGTCCACCGTGGAGGTCATAGCACGGGTGAAGGGGATGGTGGCGGGTTTGTTCAGGGCAGAGGAAGTTAACCGCCTCCCCATGCGGCCGGAGGAGGGGTACCTCGACCTGGTGAGTGCCTCGACCCATGCCTTTTGCGTTTATATTTCGTCCCTTTTTCGTTACCCTTGTCCTTACAGCTGAGTGCTTTCATGCAGGGGGAATCGACTACCGAAGATCGAGGCCCTCGTTGAGGGAGGATACTCCCGATCTTCAGGTAAGATGCTTCACTGCCCAGTAGGAAAAGAAGCGCAAGGATGAAGAGAAGAAGAAAAAGGACAAGAAGCTCCGGGAGCGCGAAAAGCGCGAGAAGCGCCATGCAGAGCAGAGGCGCGACGGGCTCCCAGTGGAGGAGTCTACCTCAGAGGATGAGGGAGATGAAGATGATGATTACGATGATGATGTTGAAGGGGTGGCGGGGTGCCTCAAGCCCCTTCTGTCCGGTCCCTCCCGTACTGACCATCTTCTGGTATAGGAGGATGCGCCGGAGCAGCGTGCCCCTCAGCCGACGACGTCAGCCTCAGAGCACCGGTGAGGGAAAAGGTCAGCCGACCCCTCGACTCGGGGGGTTCGCCCTCCTCCTGTCATACTCACGGCGGAACCCCGCCCACTTCGACCCAGGAACCCGGTCCTGGTCATCAGCGCGGGCGGGGCAGAGCCGAGCCCAGGAGACCCCGTCGGAGCGGGGAGGCACGGCGACTCCACCGACAGCCCCCAGTAGCCTTAGCCCTCGAAAGAGCTTGGCTTCGGGGGGCCTCAACATCTGCTGGTGACTCGAGGGAGACCTAAAAGGCCTCTATCCCCTTTTGGGTAAGTGTTGTCAATTTAAGTCTCTTCTTTCTGCTTCCCCATTCTGCGGTTCATTAAGTTTTCTACTATCTTGCTTCCCATCCAGGCCAAAACGTCGTATCGAGGAGGCGACCCTTGCGCCGGCTAAGCGGCTCAAGCTGGATGTGTCCACGAAGACGAGGGCCCCGGTCATAGGTGCGACGTCAAGGCCTTTGGCACCATGGGAGGCGAAGTGGCTATCCTCAGCCCTCAGGGCTATGGCTCGTGGTAGGCTGATGGGTTCTGCACTTGCTGCAGGGTCGAGCGACTCGGGGACCATGACAGACGGTGACTCTGAGCTGGGGAAGATGCAGGAGGGAAGGAGCGCCTCCTCGATATTGATGTCCGTGGTCCCCGAGCTCGGCCTGGCACCAGGGAGTGGAGTCCCGACGTCGGGAGCTCCTGACCTGGGCCAACCCGAGGCTTCCGTTTCCATGCTCGAGGTGGGAGTCCCCGAGGGCCATGAGCTAGGAATGGAGGTAGCCCCCATCAACCTCGAGGGTAAGGAGGCCGTCAAGGGTGAGGAGGTCGTCGCTTCTCCCTCCTCAAGGGGGAGCGGAAGCCATGGCCGGTGGGGCTACATGAGCTGGAGAGCCAGTGGAAGCAGGACAAGAGGCCCTGCAGGAAGAGGAGCTACCGCAGACGCAATAGGAGGAGAAGAGGGAGCCGCAGGAGTGGTAGGAGGAGGTGGAGCTGACCGAGGGCTGACCCCCGCATCAGCAGGAGCAGCAGACGCCGTAGGGGGAACCGACGTTGCCGGACTAGCCGGCGCAGGAGCTGCCCCAACCATCGGAGGCGGGGGAGATCTCGGGACTCCTGAAATAGTGGGTGTCCGTGATCACCCTCGACGAGCTGCTGCAAGAAGCGATGCTGAAACCCTCGACGCAGCGTCGGTAGTTGTTGAAGTGTTGATCGAAGTTTTTGAAGTCTCGCTCGAGGGTCGACGTGATGGTGTCGAGGGGCGACGGTCGAGGCCTTGGGTCGAGACGAGGGGCTCGAGTCGAGGGGGTCGAGGCTCATCGGATAAGGTCGAATCTCAGGATATGCAGGGAATATGTGTCTCGAGGAGGTGCCGGACGGGGCACAGTGCTCGGTATGGCATGACAGTGAGGTACGATCTGCAGGTTCTATGGTATGGGTGGTAAAAGCAGGATTTAACTACCATACCCGCAGCTGTTTTGATAACTGTGGCCATACGGTTAGGCGGGAGCTGGTAAAATGCATTGAATGCGCTCGGATCCATACTGAGAGTAGGTAGCCGAGGGTTTTACCACGCTCGAGGGCTGCCCATTCACACGGGCAAAGTTCCGTCCTCGAGGCCGGCCTGTTCGCCTGGGCGGAGTTCCATCCTCAAGGGGTCGCCCGAGTCGCACTCTCGAGAGTACAGTCTCGGTCCGTACGGTGATCCGTCAAGCATGTTGTGGTTTTGGGCTGTCGACGCCCATTCATGGGCCGGTCCAGCATGCTCTGGTTCGTGGATTTCTGAGTGGTAATGAGGGATGTCATTGGAGGGCTTGCGTTGCTGACTTTGGGGATCCGCCTAGTTAAACAAGGGCTTAGGGTACCCCTTTCCTAGGTAACTGACAGAAGGATTTAGGAGAAGCAGCATACATTTTGGGCATTAAGATCTATAAAGATAGGTCGAGGAGGCTAATAGGATTAAGACAAGATACATACATTGACAAGGTGTTGAAACGGTTCAACATGGAACAGTCCAAGAAAGGGTTCTTGCCTATGCCACATGGTTTGCGCTTTAGTGACAAGTAGTGTCCTTCATGAGATGAAGAGTGCAAGCACATGAGTAAGGTTCTATATGCTTCTGTAGTTGGTTCCATCATGTATGCCATGATATGTACTCATGCAAATGCCTCATATGCTCTAAGTGTTGCAAGCACGTACCAAGATAATCCTAGTGAGAGTCACTGGACACTAGTTAAAAACATTGTTAAGTACTTGAGAAGGACTAAGGATGCGTTCCTAATCTATGGAGGAGAGGAGGAGCTCGATGTAAATGGTTACACTAATGCTAGCTAGCTTCCAATTTGACACGGATGATTGACAATCTCAATCAAATTATTTATTCACAATAAATGGTGGTGCAGTAGCCTAGAAAAGTTCTAAGCAAGAGACGTTGACCGATACTACTGAAGGGTTATGAGGGTGCTACGCTAGCCAGAAAACAAAACTTTTTGACTTCATAAACCAGGATCTACTGCTAGTTACAGGTTACGGGATTACCACTAGACGCGCGGGTGCAGCGAAAGACAACTCGATGTAGTCATACGCATCGCAGCAGGCAGTGCAGTTGCATGGTCATCCGTCACGTCAATCCCCTCGTGTGGTTCATCCCAGTGCTCCAGATGCAGCACCTCCAGGAATCCCACACGTGCAGGGAAGAAGCGATGAGCCTCTGAACTGCTAGGTCCACGAGGAGCAGAAGGCGCGAGCATGGGGATGGCGACGGCGGCTGTCAAAGGCGTCTGTTACCCTAACCGTGCCCCTACCCCTTGCTTATATAGGTGTCCCCAATGAGCTCATGAGTTGGAGGCCCATTAGTAACCCTAAGCCTTGTCTAATTCAGGTCCAACCCGAATTAGGCTTCCAGCCCCTTAAGCGTGCGACCCTAAGGGTTCATGCACACATTGACATGTGCCGAGTACTCCTACTCGCCCAATAGTTGACAGCGGCCTCTAGCAAGGTGACAACTCCTATGTGCACGCAAAGATCATATCAGACAAACCACTATGACCACAGACAAGTTATTCCCTTTGCCACTCGATATATGGTTCAACTCATGGGTTAACACTTAACCCAAGCACGGCCATGCATTTGTTGATCCAATTACTTGAGTGATCTAGTGATATCTCTCTCGCATAGAGAGGGGCAAATTCCATCTTGATTGTCTATGTCTCATAGCATGCTTCCCGACCACCCGAAGACCACCTTTATAACTACCCAGTTATGGAGCAGCATTTGATTGTCCCTAAGTAGGCCGTTTAACATCTTGAGTACATACCACAATCTTAGGTCTAAGGACATAACGTACATGACGTGAATAGAGACTTTCTCATGTCGGGTCAGTCTAGCCTACATGTCTCACATGTGCCCACATTATTAGTTTGACATCTCCATGTCCATGACTTGTGAAACATAGCCATCAACTAATACATGTGCTGGTCTAATATTCAAGTGTGTTCTCACAAGAACGCCGACCAGGGACAACTTTAGAATAACCATTCAAGTAATTGAGTTCCATAAACAATTCACATAATCGCCAATCAATACAAGTTGTCTATAATGGATATTCAATGAACACTTTATTAATCATGGATACAATCAAAATATCATCATCTACATGATTAGCTCTAGGGCATATTCCCAACATCTACAACAGAAGCCGAGTACATTGCAGCTTCAGGGGCTACAAAGGAAGGTGTTTGGATGACCTCATTGGGCTTGGTGTGTTTCCTAATGCATCAGGCCCATTGAATTTATATTGTGATAATAATGGGGCGATTACATAGGCTAAGCAGCCAAGGGATCACCAGAAGAACAAACATGTACTATAGAAATTTCATCTCATTTGAGAGTTCATTACATGAGATGAGGTTAAGATGTGCAAGATACACACAGATTTGAATATAGCAGATCCTTTGACAAAGGATCTTACACAGCCTAAGCATGAGGCACACATGAGGTCTATGGGTATTAGATATCTGCAAGATTAACTCTAGTGCAAGTGGGAGTTTGTTAGGAATTTTCCCTAGAGGTAATCATAGAGATGATAATATTACCATTGTATCCATGATAAATTATGTGTTCATGAATATCCATTAATGACAACTTGTATTGATTGGTAATTATGTGAATTGTTTGTGAAACTCTTTTACTTGTATGGTTATTCTAAAGTTGTCTCTAACCAGAGTTTGTGTGAGGACATACATGAATATTATATCAGTACATGTATTAGTTGATGACTATATTTCACAAGTCATAGACATAGAGATGTCAAACTAATAATGTATGCACATGTATGACATGGAGCTGTATCGACCCAACGTGAGATGTTCTTATTATCTCTTTACATATCATGTACGTTATGTCCTTAGACTGGAGATTGTTGTGTGTACTCAAGACGTGAAACGACCTACTTAGGGACTTTCAAATGCAACTCCGTAACTAGGTAGTTATAAGGTGGTTTTTGGGTTTGTCGGGAAACATGCTGTGAGACATAGAAAATCAAGGTAGAACTTGCCCCTCTCTATGTGAGAGAGATATCACTGGATCACTGTTGATGGTAATTATGCCCTATTTTCTACCACCATAACCGTCAACATGACACTCATTTCGAGGAAGAATCAACCAAACAAGTAGTGATATAGGTACAAATAACTTGGTTCGACATGTACATGTCATTATTTGGTTGCAGATACTCGATCAGGTACTTTTCAAGGCCTAGAATCTTAAAAAGAAAGAAGTAGGAACGCTACAAGTTTTCTACATGAACTTTAGCATCATAGAAGCAATGAGCAAAGAGCAAGGAGCATAGCTGGCTCCCTGGAGCTACAGTGAGGGGGTCGATCGACCCCCACACTATGGCCCAGGAGGTGCCAAGCTAGCACAATCCATGTGAAGCTCTCCAAGCTCAACTTCAACCCTTGGATCACAAGTGCACTTCAAATCAACGTTCAAGGATCATTGCACAAGGATTCATGGGCCCATAATGAAGGAACCGACATCAACACAATTCAACCAGCACCAAGGACACATTCCATGACATGTAGGAACACCCACCAGGGGGCCCACCAGCCATAGAGGGGGTCGGCTGACCCCCTCCTTCGGTGCTCCCAAGGTCGGTTGCACCGCACCAACGTGTGCATGCCTCCATGTAGCTGGTTTCATCAAAGCCCTCCATCCAAGTCGGTTTGGAGGTCAGTTTGATCCAACGGTGGATGATCAAAGGCACATGGATCACTGACATGGCGCTGGAGTAGGCCCTACTCTACCTCCCCTATAAATACCCCCTAGTCCTTCACATTAGAGTGATGTATCATAGGAGAAAGAATACTTTAGTACCTTAGTGTGAGAATAGAGGGAAGAGAGTGAGGACTTCCAAGGAGGAGTCTCGGCCTATCAGGAGTCTTCTCAGAGGTGTGCCTTAGCGGATGCAGGTCTTCTTGTAAGTCTTACATCCGAGTCATTTCTAGTATTTAATATTCTGGTCTGGTACTTTAAGTATTTAGTCTTTTACTGGCACACTATTTTACTTTGTTGAATTGCTGGAAGCATTAGCTAAGCTTAGAGTAGTAAGATTAGTATAGACATGGTGTCTAGACAACATCTTACCAGTGTGAGCTGCTTGTCGCACTGTAAGACACCTTGCGTGAGTGTGACAGACCTTGCTAGGCAGAGAGTTCCTTATATGTGTGTTAGGCAAGTTAACATTGTGAGAGCGGGGCTGAATAGGGTAGTCTCCTTAGTGAGGGAGGAGGTGAAAACCTCTTTAACTCGACTTGCCATTTGGTCTATCGCCCCCAGTAAAGGAAAGAGGTGGTAATGTTATACGTAGAGTACCATGGCCAGATATTTCTGCTAGATAGGGCCTCTCTATACCCAATCCTATACCCTTTGATCATCACCTGACGATCTTGAACCTAGTTGATTCACTTCATGTTCCCCGTGGAAATCACGATACCTGGAATACGCCCGGTGAAGGCTACATTGACTACCATACGCTTGCGGTATATCCGTTTGCCACTTCTGGTGTCAACAAGCTTTCTGGTGCCGTTATCGGGGATCGATAGCTATTTTAACTAGGATAAAAATTGTTAGTTATCTTTGTTTGATTAAAACCTTTTCACACATATCTAAATGGATCAAACAACCCCCTTCGATTACGCCGCTCAATCGGGCGCTTAGTTGGAGCCATTGAGTTCATCAAAGGCCATTTTGGCCTGTCACTATGAGCTTCGCTCGAGTCTCATAGAGATGGTTTAGGAGAATCCCTTTTTGAAGAAGGAGATGAGAATCCCTATACACATCCTTAGCGAAAGTAGCAAACTCCGCAAGCGCACAGAAATACCATTGTAGCACTTCACCCGGTAGTCAATAGGGTATCGTATATTTCATGAGGAACGGTAAGTTCAGAATAGATCCTAGTAGAGTCGCCAAGAGGTAGGAGGTAGATAACTAGGATAGTGAGGTTTTCTAAGGGCCGGTCCCTAAAAGGAAGGTAACCGAGACGCTACAATCTTACTTCGGGCACCGGAGCACGCCTGGTCTGCCAAGCGATACCGGCCTGTTGCTCTACGCCGCACCCGAACATGGGGGATTACGAAGGACGGATGGGACTAGGTCACTCCCCGCTGCCTACCCCTCAATCGTGGGATGCGAGGCAAACGAAGGTAACTCCTAGCTTAGACATCACATCTACGCTATTCGTTACAGCTCTAGCTTTGGCCAGGAACTTCTATCTTTATCAGGAGTCCTCTACTAGAGCCCCACCACAAGGATGAGCAATGAACCCGCAAGATAATAATGAGCAAAGGTAACTTGCTAAAAGGTAAAGTACCAAAAGGTAAACATGAACCTCTTACTTCAAGTAGTAAGACGTCGCCAAGGTACAAGCGGGGAGGGAGCCGATAAGTCTAGCACTCCGTCCCGAGGAACACGATGCTTCTGAGAACACTTCGCAGAGCTCTCTACTCTTGCACCTCTCTCACTCCTTACTTATGACTAGCTAAGGCTAGATACAAAAGCTCTACTTCTCCTCTATACTGTAGCTTGTGGAAAACTAAAAGGTACTTCGTTCCATATCTAAGAGGAAAGAGCCTAAGCTTAAATAGGGGAGTGAGAGGTCGGTTTTAGAGTGGAAAATGACCAATGCACCCCTGAACCGCCTTAGGGAGCATTAATGGCACCGCCTGACCGAAGTTGGGCCCGGCTGCTGACCTGGCACGGGCGCCACCCAAGCCAGGGGCGTGCTCCCCTGGTTGCCGCCTTCCACTGACCAACTTTAGTAGGTCGGGTCCTGGCTGGACTTGGGCTCAGCCCATGTGGTGCACTCGTGTTGGTTTGCTCTGGTTGTGCTGATTCCTGGTGGGTCTTCTTGTTTTGCTGTGGGCTAAATTGGTGGAGTTTGAATATTTGTTGTTTTTCATTTATTTCTTGGCCCAAATTAATATGTTCCATGAATAACCTGCAAAACAAGTACAAACACCAAAACTATGGAATTTGTTAGTATAAAAACCCTATTTCTATAGTTTTAGGTGTTTCCTATACTAATGTTGGTGGGGTTAGAAACGAGTTAAGGATCGCCGACAAGCTCCCCCACACTTAGCCCTTTACTCATCCTCGAGTAAAGCTGAAGGACTAAGGTGGTTATGTTCCTCCAAGAAGTTAACCTACATACAGATTATTTCAAGCTTCACCTGCATCTGTGAACATTCATGGTGTCTACCATGTCATCATAGAGTGATTGAAAGATGGAATAACAGAGATTCAATTCAACCTACTCTACTCCTGCTCAGAACTTGGGTTTTTAGAGTCTTTGCAAAGAAAGATAGCATTGCTCCTCGTATGATACTCTCAGAATGCTCCTTTGAATCTTTCCTCACCAATGAGCTTTATTGCACATCCTATCTCTAAGCAGGCTGATATCTGGAGTTTATAGGTATGGATGAGTTGCATACTTACCTTGCATATAATGCTGCATCAAACCCCAGATCCTTGGAGGGAAGGTCATAGCCTTAGATCAAACAGGTGTATGTGTGTGGAATATTTGTGGAACTCCTAGTCATAGCCTTAGATCAAACAAGTCTTATTGCAAGAGAAAAGTAAGTCTCATATCATCCTACAATCTCACATCCGTCAATAACTTAGATAGAAATGGGGTCCCTACTAAAAGTTGTTCACAGCATATTAGGAATTTTAGCAAAGAATAAAAAGTATGCAAGTTGTTTTCAATTGGTGAAATTAGGAGTGGAGCATCAAAGTTTTAGTATATATATATTTATTTAGAAAAAGAAACCTTGATACTTCTTTATGAGAGAAATGGGCAAACCAAAAAATGTACCATTGATGTGTGTTTGCTGATTTCATTTTGGTGCCTCCCCACACTTGTTTTTGTCCCTGTCTTTTGATCTTTTCATGCAGCGATATATATATAACAAAAACAAGTGGAGATACAAGAGAAACAATCCAAACATATATATATATATGTATATTCAAATATATATATATATATGTATATATATATGTATATTCAAACTTTTGGATACAATAGGCGCACAAATAGGAAATTAAAATGCAAAGGGAAGTAAAGTGCGTGCTGAAAAATAAATGTGCATGTGCACCTAATTATTAGTAGAGGCAGGGTGCATGCCTCTAGAGGGCGTGTGCAACCCCTGCTGCCCTAGCATCCGCTTCTAGTTCCTCAAACATCTCAAGGTAAAAGGCATCAATTGCTGCCTGGAGTTGAATTTCAGCAGTGGAGAATTCTGCTATCTTTCCCCTGAGGAACCTAATGTAACCAGACAGCTCTTTAATTTTCTTGTTCAGCCCCTCCCTAGTTGGCCCCCTTTTCTTTGGTGGTTCATCATCAAAGAACCCCTCAGGTTGCCCTTGGATATGGGGGTCACACACCAAGCGATGTGCGCCAGGCCAGGGGCAATCGGCCTTGGTTACAAGCCTTTTGCCTCTACCTCCCTCAGGAAGATCGCCCACATTGATAGTGTAGGAGAAGGTTGGAGATTTGAAGGACGAAGATTTAGAAGAAGAAGAATTGTAGTGTTTGTGGCTATCCATCGAGTTGGTCTTCTTGCTCCCTTCTCCTAGCGCCAAGGGTGGTGCTTTAGTGGTGAGCATAGGTGTAGGCGCGTCTTTCTTTGCCAGATACTCTTTGGCAAAAGCAAGAGCTTTCTTTCTATAGAAGGGAGCATTGGAGGGAGTGGGAGTCATGGTGATGAGCTGGCTGGAATGAGATGGAGAAGAGGTATGGAGAAGAACCGATCTAGAGAATTGTGAATGAGAGAAGGAGAGGAGGGGCCATTTATAGGGATGGAGAGACCTCCTCTTCTTTGCAAGAATTGAATCATGATTAATGCATGATATGTATAGCATCAGCTCGATTAAGTGATCACAGGGACGTAAATTGGGGGTGAGCAGCGACAGGATCATGGCGCGTGGCCTAGCCCTGGCGCGCGCCCGAACCTTGGCTCGTTTGCCTCCCAAATTTGGCCCAGATATTGTATCATGTTAGTGATTTCTAGAAATATGTGTGATTCGATTGGGTCTGAAATGAAGCTTTGACTTATCTCATGTGATATTTTCTCAAAGATATTTAGATTTTTGTAATATATTATTTTAAAAAATATATAAAGATTTATTTTTGAAAATATTTTTTTGTTTGACCAGCATATTTTTGAAAAAAAGTATGAGAGAAATGCTGGTCATGTATTTAGATAAAATAGATTTTAAAAATTCTTTTCAAGACATAAATTTATTATATCTATTTCTTAGTTAATTTTAGATAAATGAGAAGGCATAAGGAAAGGTTTGAGTCGCTGACCGTTCACCTTGAATTTGTTACCTTCGTCGTCCTGAATGGTGATCGCTCCGTGGGATGATGTGTCGACAACGGTGTATGGTCCCTTCCACTTGCTTCGCAACTTTCCTTCACCAAATAGCTTGACCTTAGAGTTGAAGAGCAGGACTTGATCGCCCTGTCAAAATTCTTTAAGCTTAATCCGGTGGTCGTGCCATATTTTTGTTCTTTCCTTATATAACTTGGCACTATGATATGCCTTCTCGCGCCATTCATCAAGCTCAGCAAGTTGCTTTTGGCGATTGCAGCCTGCTAGCTTGATATCCATATTTCAGGTCTTGATTGCCCAGTAAGCTTGGTGTTCAAGCTCTACTGGCAAGTGACAGGTTTTCCATAGACCAGCTGGAATGGTGACATGCCGATAGGGGTTTTGTAGGCAGTCTTGTATGCCCATAGTGCATCAGGTAGCTTGCTCTTCCATCCTTTCCCCATATCATTGACCGTTTTCTGTAGAATGTTCTTGATTTGTTTATTGGAGGTTTCTGCTTGGCCACTTGTCTGGGGGTGGTATGGTGTAGCTATATTGTGCTTGGCGCCAAGCTCCTTCAAGAATGCTCTGAATGCCTTATCGATGAAGTGTGATCCTCCATCGCTTATCACCATGCGTGGTGTTCCAAAGCGAGGGAAGATGATCTCATGGAACATTCTTTGGGCATGCTTGGAGTCAACTGCTCTACAAGGCGTAGCTTCCACCCACTTGGAGACATAGTCACGGCGACAAGGATGTATTCACAATCTTGGGACTTTTGAAACGGCCCCATGAAGTAGATGCCCCACACATCAAATATTTCTATTTGAAGGTTATATTGGAGGGGCATCACATTGCGTGCTGTAATACCTCCTTGATACTGGCACTTTCAACACCTTCGGATGAATTCCTTGGTGTCTGCATACATCGTTGGCCAGAAGAATCCGCATTGCCAGATCTTGGCTTGTGTGCGAAATACTCCATAATGGCCTCTGTATGGTGACGAATGGCATCTTTCAATGATTTGTTGCCCTTCTGCCATCAGTACACATCTCCTTAAGAGACCATCTGAACATACCCGATATAGGTATGGGTCATCCCCAAGGTGACATTGGCTTTCGACTTTCAATTTTTTCATGTTTTCCCCTGGCAGTACATAACCTGCAACCATGTAATTCACTATGTTTGCATACCATGGGTTGGAGTCCGTCACCTCTAGAAACATGTCATCACATAGAAAGTCATTGATTGGTAATTCCTACAGGTTAGTGACTTGCATACGCGATAAATGATCAGCAACGGTATTCTCTACCCCTTTCTTATCTTTTATTTCTAAATCAAACTCTTGGAGTGAAAAAATCCAGTGAATCAAGTGAGGTTTTGCATCTTTCTTAGTGAGCAGGTACTTTAGAGCAGCATGATCTGTAAAAACAATTACCTTTGCTCCCACTAAGTAAGATCTAAACTTGTCTATAGCGAAGACAACTGCCAGGAGCTCTTTTTATGTGGTTGCATAGTTAAGATGTGCTCCCGTTAGCATCTTACTAGCATAAGCTATGGCGTGATGCTTCTTATCTTTGGTTTGGCCAAGGACCGCACCAACAGTGTAGTCGCTAGCATCGTACATGATCTCAAAAGGAAGAGCGGAAGAGACCAATCGGGCGGCTGGATAATCGGAGCCGAGATGAGTGCTTTCTTAAGAGTGAGAAAAGCTTGTAAGCACTCATCTGTGAACTCAAAGGGTACATCCTTAGCTAACAGGGTAGTGAGGGGTCCAGAGATTTGTGAGAAGTCCTTGATAAATCTTCTATGGAACCCCGCATGCCCTAGGAAGCTACGGATCCCTTTTAAGTTCACTGTGGGAGGTAGCTACTCTATAACTTCAATCTTAGCCTTGTCGACCTCGATCCCACGTTAGAAAACCAGATGCCCAAGGACGATGCCTTCTCGGACTATAAAATGACACTTTTTGCCAGTTTAGTACCAGGTCCTTTTCCTTCAATCGTTCTAAGACCTTCTCTAAATTTTCTAGACAATGATCAAAGGTTTTCCCATAGACTGAAAAATCATCCATGAAAACTTCCATGATCTTCTCAATCATGTCAGGAAAGATAGACATCATGCACCGTTGGAAAGATGTGGGCGTGTTACACAACCCGAATGACATTCTATGATATGCGTATGTTCTATACGGGCATGTAAAGGTCATTTTGCTTTGATCGTCAGGATGGATAGGAATCTGATGATAGCCAGAATAACCATCTAAGAAGCAAAAGAAAGAGTGTTTTGCTAACCGCTCCAACATCTCATCAATGAAGGGTAGCGGAAAGTGATCTTTCCTAGTTGCCGCATTAAGTTTCTGGTAATCTATGCACGTCCTCCATCCTGTGATGGTACGCTGAGGAATAAGCTCGTTTTTAGCATTTTCAACTACCGTCATTCCTTCCTTTTTGGGAACCACTTAGACAGGGCTAACCCAGTCGCTATGCGGTACGGGATAAATGATCCTGGCATGGAGAAGTTTGAGAATTTCCTTCTTCATGACTTCCTGCATCGCATTATTGAGCCTTCGCTGTGGCTCTCATACGAGCGTACTTTCTGGATTGATCTAAATGTGATGGGTACAGAGTGTTGGGCTTATTCCCTTAAGATCTTGTAAGGAATACCCAAAGACTAACTTATGCTTTTCCAGAATGGCTAAGAGTTTAGCTGTCTCCTCATCATTAAGCTTGTCGCTAATGATGATGGGAGTTTGCAAATTACCATTCAGGAATGCATAACGTAAGCCTGCGGGTAAGGGTTTAAGCTCAATTAGAGGTCGTGTTGGTACTTCCTCTTTAGGAAGGTTAATGGTCTCGCCCAAGTCATCTATGTCATCAGTAAAGAGTTCTGCGTCTCTTTCTAAAGATGACTCGGGTGACTCAAAGGGTCCAACTGACATGACTTCCGTGGGTAAATCATGAACCGGGGGAGGTTCTGCCATAGAGTTTTTAGCTCTTGTGACTTGTATAGAAAATGATTCTCTCCCCAACTTAATCTTCATTTTCCCTGTTCTCAATGGATTAGCAAAAAGCTTCTCCAAGGGGTGCCCGATGCGGATGCCGAAATCTTGGATATCAAAAACGTGAAAATCCAGATCCAATTCGACATCTTCTATCTGGAGAGTGGCTTTATGTAGAATCCCAAGTCCTTTTAAGATTGTGCGTGGCGCTACTCGGAAGGACTTGTTGGTCATGGTAAGCAGTTTGCTCCCTAAGCAAGATATTGCAAAGGATTTGGACATTATGTTTATCCCGACCGTTGATTGTACATTGCATCCACCAGTCTCTATTGATCGAACAAGGAGCATGACTCTGAATCTCTTCAGAAGAAAGTTCTCCTTTCGCTACCCATTCTGAGCTCATGATAGTCGTTAACTCCCTAACGGATTCCTTAAGAAATGCAGGATCTAAGGGCTCACTAGGTGGCTTAGGGACTGGTGGTCTCCTTTGACATTCGTAATTCGAGGCATTTCCAAATTCTTTGAAAAGTTCATCCTCAAAAATGGGAAGATCCATGGATTAGGAATCTTCCTTTGGGCTGCCTAGTTTGGATGAGGGTCCCTCTATTGATAAAACAGGTTCGGCAACTGTCGAAGAGACTTCCTCAATGGTGTGTTCGGGTGTGAACCGTATAGGTTCCAACGGGGGTGTATTTTCTAGGATATGCTCTAGGAGTGCTTCGCCATCCGCTGTGGACAATGCGCAAACGAGCCACCAGCTACTATGTTGAATTGTAGGACAGACTCCTTGCTAAGCCCTAACCAGAAATGCTGCAAGAGCACGTGGTTGGGAATAGAAAGGTCTAGGCCAGATCTGGTCAATACCAAAAAATGATCCCAGGCTGCACCTATAGACTCATTACCCTTTTGCTGGAAACTAAATATCTCTTGTCATAGGGAAGCGATGCGAGATATAGGGAAGAATGCGACGCAAAACTTGTTTTGCAAATCCACCCAATCTCCGTTTACCTTTCCTACGGTGTGGGTGTACCATTGTTTCGCCTTCTCATTTAGAGAAAAATGTAACAACTTCCACCGCAACATTTCTTGTGACATGCCCAAGATGGTCAGGCAAGCATAGAGCTACTCAAACTCCCCTAAATGGTGGTAAGGGTTTTCATAGTCCAAGCCAAAAAAGGTTTGTTCCCGAACCATGGCTATAAAGCCCGAGCGGAGCTCATAACTAGAAGTTGTGATTGGCTTCGAAGATTGTGGTACTGAAATGAGCTCACCCTTTGGAGCAGAAAGGTCATGAATGGTTGGCTGCTCCATAAGGAATTTTGCTTTTGAAATAAAAAGAAAGGAAGCAAAGATAGAACAAGTGACACGGGAGAACTAAGTTCAGAAAAAGCTTGCGTTAACGTCCCCGGCAATGGCGTTAGAAATGCTTGTTGGTATTTCTTAGCGAAAGCAGCAAAGTCCACAAGCGCACGGAAATATTGTTGTAGCACTTCACCCGTGGTCAACAGGGTATCATATATTTCACGAGGAATGGTAAGTTCAGGCTAGATCCTAACAGAGTCACCCAGAGGTAGGAGGTAGATAACTGGGATAGTGAGGTTTTCTAATGGCCGATCCCTAAAAGGAAGGTAACCGAGATGCTACGATCTTACTTCAGGCACCAGAGCACGCCTGGTCTGCCAAGCAATACTGGCATGTTGCTCTACGCCCCATCCTAACGTGGAGGATTACGAAGGACAGACGGGACTAGGTCACTCCCTGCCACCTACCCCTCAACCGTGGGATGCGAGGCAAACGAAGGTAACTCCTAGCTTAGACACCATGTCTATGCTATTCATTACAGCTCTAGCATTGGCCAGGAGCTTCCGTCTTTATCAGGAGTCCTCTGCTAGAGCCTCCACCACAAGGACGAGCAACGAACCCACAAGATAATAATGAGCAAGGGTAACTTACTAAAAGGTAAAGTACTAAAAGGTAAACACGAACCTCTTACTTCACGTAGTAAGATGTTACCGAGGTACAAGTGGGGAGGGAGCCGACAAGTCCGGCACTCCACCCCGAGGAAGATGATGCTTCCAAGAACACTTCGCAGTGCTCTCTACCCTTGCACCTCTCTCACTCCTTACTTATGAATAGCTAAGGCTAGATACAAAAGCTCTACTTCTCCTCTATAATGTAGCTTGCGGAAAACTAAAAGGTACTTCATTCTATATCTGAGAGGAGAGAGCCTAAGCTTACACAGGGGAGTGAGAGGTCGGTTTCTGAGTGGCAAATGTCCAACGCACCCCTAAACCACCTTAGGGAGCATTACTGGCACCACCTGACCGAAGCTAGGCCCGATTGCTGACCTGGCATGGGCGCGTGCCAGGCTAGGGGCGCACGCCCCTGGTTGTCGCCTCCCCCTGATCGACTTTGGTAGGTCAGTTCTTGGCTGGACCTAGGCTCAGTCCATGTGGTGCACTCGTGTCAGTTTGCTCCTGTTGGGCTAATTCCTGGTGGGTCTTCTTGTTTTGCTATGGGCTAAATTGGTGGAGTTTGAATATTTGTTGTTTTTCCTTTATTTCTTGGCCCAAATTGATATATTCCATGAACAACCTACAAAACAAGTACAAACACCAAAACTATGGAATTTGTTATTATAAAAACCCTATTTCTATAGTTTTAGGTGTTTCCTATACTAATGTTGGTGGGGTTAGAAATGAGTTTTGGACCGCCAACATGGGCTTAAGTATGTCTTCCTTAATGGTGATAAAGAGACCCCTGTGATCATTAGCAATCAACTCTTAGAAGAGGAATCCGCTAAACTCATCACCATCTTAAAAAAGCATCACTCTGTCTTAGGATATTCTCTACAAGATCTCAAGGGAATTAGTCCCGCTCTTTGCACGCATCGCATCACGATCGAACCCGATGCTATACCTTCTAGGGAGCCTCGAAGGAGGCTGAACAATGCGATGAGAGAAGTAGTAAAGAAAGAGGTCTTGACACTCTTGCACGCGGGCATAATCTACCTTGTTCCTAACAGTGAGTGGGTTAGCCCCGTCCAAGTAGTTCCTAAGAAGGGAGGAATGACGGTCATTAAAAATGAAAACAATGAATTGATTCCTCAATGAACCTTCATGGGATGGAGGATGTGCATAGATTACCAAAAGCTTAACAAGGCTAAAAAGAAAGACCACTTTCCATTACCCTTCATCGATGAGATGTTGGAACAGTTAGCAAAACACTCTTTCTTTTGTTTCCTTGATTGGTATTTGAGTTACCATCAAATCCCAATCCATCCTGATGACCAAAGTAAGACCACATTCACATGCCCTTACAGGACATATGCATACAGGCGCATGTATTTTGGCCTATGCAATGGCCCTATCTCTTTCCAAAGGTGCAGGATGTCCATCTTCTCTGACATGATCGAAGAAATCATGGAAGTTTTCATGGACGACTTCTCAGTCTATGGAACAACTTTCGATCATTGTCTTGAGAACCTGGATCATGTCTTACAAAGGTAAATGGCCATCGTCTTAAAGTTTTCTATGAACATAAACCTAGAGAAGAAGAATGTGACATGATAGAATTTATGCTTAATAGAAAAATATAAAATTTACATGCGCTTCTTTTTCTCTTCTTACATTGCTTGATTACTAGGATAGGATATTTTAGGCATAGTCTAGTTTAGGCACACCACTTAGGGGTCCAGGGACCCACATCATGTAGGGGATCCCAGAACCTAACCCTACCCGTTTTGAGCTCATAAAAATGGGATCAGGCGACGCCACCTTGACACGGTGCAAACCATTGTCTCGGCGGGGAAAGTGAGGGGAACCAGAAAATCAAAATTTGAACTTCAAACTTCGAAAGGTGGGAATTGGCCAATCCCACATTTGTGGGCTTTGAACTGATCCTCAACCTCCTGACTGAGTTCAAATATTTCCCCCCAACGTTCCATTTCAAAATCCCCCTGAATGTTGCCGGAATTCCTGGCCTATCTTGTATAAAACCTCCCTCCTCTTCTTCTTTTCACTTCATTCCTCCTTGCCTCCAGCACCCTTCTACCTCCCTTGAGCCCTCTCATTGCCATTAGATCACCTCCTATGGCTCCTACCAGCAAGAACTCTAGCATTCCTCCTCGTCCCAATTCTCCCATGACTAGGAGATCACTTATAGATAGCCTAGAGCTTGCCCTGGCAATTAACATAGTCGATCCTGAGCCGCTTGCCGTGGCACCACCCGTTGGAATGCCGCAGAGCCATATGGGGGCGTCAGCTGATCCCAAGAGGGGTCGGCCAACCACCCCATGGCACCCCTAGTGCTCTGCATCAGCTTCCCATTCTCTCACCCCTCGCAGGAAGATAGGGAAGTCTCCTGTTCATTCATCCCCGCCAGTTCATCCCACCACGGGTCAATTGGCATTGAAGGCTTCAATGGCAGCTATCGATGACCTGACCCCAAGGGCCTAGCATCGATGAGTAACTACGTGCTGCGTGCTCCCTAATTCGGATGGTGATACAAGAAGAATACATGATTTTTATCCTGTTTCGGGCAAAGAAGGCCCTACATCCAGTGGGGGGAGAGGGTTCATATTATCTTGCACCGAAGTGCTTGTACAGGGGAGATACAAGCGAGTGTGTACAAGAAGAGGTGGGGAACAAGGCCTGAGTCTAGAAGCTCTAGCCCTATGCCATGCAATGTGTGTGGTGAGGCTCAGTGAGTTCGAATGAGTTCTTCTCCTTTCCTCTATCCCAGCGCCCCCTTTTATAGGCCAAGGAGGGGCATGGGTGTACAAGAAGTCCTAATGGTGCTGTAAGGGGTGATGCTGATCATGTTGTGGGTACTGTAGGTGTGTGCGTCGAAGCGAGGTCGAGCCCTATAGTGGCGTGCCTCATGATGAGATTCACCCTTCTGAGTTGTCATGGCGAGGTCGGTGATTGACCGGTCTTGATGATGGCACTGACATGCCTCAGGGGTGTGGTGAAAGACGTATGCTTCTGCGACGGACGTAAGGCCTGCTGCAGATGGTGTGCGAGAGTGGTTGGATCACTGACTGAGATCGCTGAGAGCTTGAGTCGAGGGGTGGTCGAGCGAGCCGAGGCCGAGTGGGTATGGACGAATTCTAGGAAATATGGTACGGATGTTGACTTCTGTGTTTTGAGGGGGCGGCTGATGGGGCACAGTGTTTAGTATGAAGGAATAGTGGTCTATATGAGATGACGCTTCCCTAGGGATGGGTGGTAAAAGGTAGACTAGACCTCCACATTTGCCCATCATTACAGTCCCTAGGTGAGACGCTTTAATTGCCCCGAGCGCCTTACAGGAAGTAGGTGGGCCGAGGGGCGTGGTACTCGGCGGGGGGTCATCTGCCCGGGCGAACTTTCATCGCTTGACGGGGGTCGTCTGCTTGGGCGAACTGCCATTACTCGAGGGCCTCGATCGAGTGATTTGAATACAGGCCAGTTCGTCCCGTTCATGGGCCGGCCTAGTACCATGGCCTGGTGTTTGGCTTTTATCTTTTGCTTAGGAACGGTGGTGGGTCTTCTGAGGGATTTATGCCAATTGACCTTGGACTATTTCTCCTGGAGATCGAGAGTTTAGGGTATCCCCTTATCCAAGTACCTGACAGTAGCCCCCGAGTCTCTGCGTGAGTGTTAGCACTCACGCAGAGGCTCATGAACTAGAGTCGTAGCATCTGTCATTCCCTGAAGGGTGCTCATGAGCGTACCCTTCGGGGTAGCTCCCATGGCTTCGGATGAGCAGAATACTCCCCTGAGGGCTTTATGTCTTTCTTGTCGAGGGGTGCTCAAGGGGTGGTGGCCTTCCCATGGCGGTTGGGTGAGTTAGCTCCTGTTTGAGGGCTGAGTACTATGAACTAGGATCGTAGCACTAATGCTTCATCCTCTGAGGATCTACTAGACATGTGATCGAGGGGTACTTGTGCAATCGAGACCCCGAGCGTGTTTGATCCTCTTTCATCGAGGTGTGCGAAGCATAGTCGAGCCCCCGGGTGGTTGGTTCCTCTTTCGTCGAGGTCACCCATTTGCGAGCGTGGCCCCAAGCCTCTTTCATCGAAGTCAATCAGGAACAAGCCCGTCTTTTTCTTCGCAGGAGGAGGGATGAGAAGCACCGTGCTACCCTCGTTTGGGCGAGCTCCGACATCCTCGAGTGAGCTGTTATCGGGAAATTCAAGCAAGAGCTCATGCCCCGTTTGAAAGGGGTCGATTTGTGGCTGCGGGGGTGCTCTTATTGAAGCAAACAAATGGTCATACGGCTCCCGATCCTGTTTGATACTGTTCGGTGGCTCAATGCCTCCCTCTGAAGGGATTCCATAACTGTCCTTTCGTTTTGCCTTGAAAATGTCCGAGGGGACCTTAAGAGTTCATTCTTGAGCAAGGGACTCACGTTGGCTCCCTCTCAGTCATCCCTGACTCAGGTACTCGAGGGTGGCTGTCGAACCCTGACCAAGGGCCAGCTTTTCCTTCTCGTGGAAGGCTCCGTCCTGGATGATTTCTCCCATCCGTCAGGTGTGTCTTTTTAGGCGAGAGCCAAAGCGGCGCGGTCATGGTGGACCCAGGCAACGGCTAGAAGCCGAGCCGGTGATGCGTGTTCTTATCCAGGGATTCGAGGGAGCGGTTAGGTAGGTGTAATAAATGTGAACGATTCACTTACCCCTTGGTTGAATCTGCCCGTTGCCCTTCGCCCTGGCTATAAATTGGGGGAGGTGGGGTTCCACCCATTCCCCACTTCTCCATCTTGCCTTCATCAATGCCGCTGTTGCCAGAGAGCACGACCATCCTGTGAGAGAGAAAGAGAGAGAGAGGTTGGGAACCTTCCTTCACGCCCGTCCACCGAGCAGATCCATGCCGCTTCCATGGCGCCTGAACTTCTTCCCTCGTAGGATTGGCTCCCATCGGCCGTGACGGTGCGGGAGCTTGAGGAGTTGGTGGATGAGGGGCTTCTTTGCCTCATCATTTCGGCTGTCCAGCCGTAGTGGTTGGTGCCGTTGAGGGAGGATCGGGAGCCAAATCCGCCGACGGGGTATGTGGTGAGCTTTGTCAAGTTCCACCGGATAGGACTCGGGTCCCCTTGAGCCGGTTCATGCGGGCGCTGACCAACCACTACAAGGTTGAGCTCCAGCACTTCTCGCCCAATGCCATCTCCAATGCGGCAATCTTTGTAGCCGTCTGGACGGTTACCTGGGGTGGAGCCGCATTGGGAATTGTGGCTCCATCTCTTCAAGGGGGAGTTCTTCACCAAGCCAGGTCGCAGGGGAAGAGGAGCATCGTTCGTGTCAGCTGCTACAACTTGTTGTTGAAGCAGGCGGAGCAGTACATCCTGACGGGGTTAATCTCCAGGTGGTTCTACATCCAGAATGATGAGGACCTGCTGCCGCACTACACCAGGCGTGTTATCATGGAGCCCCGTACCATTGGCCGCATGGCATGGTGGCGGATCTCCAGGCACGGCTGAACCCCCTCCTCGACGTGCTGAGGACTCTGTGTGAGCAGGGACTTAACGCTAGGATCATCGTATCAGCTTTCCACAGCCAGAGAGTCCTTTCGCTCATGCACCACCCATGGCGTTTGGACCAAATGGTGCCCAGGGTGCCGCTTGAGGGGTGTCGGATGTTGGCCGAGACGCTGTCCCTCAAGGGAATCGCAAGGCTAGTGAGGGGAGCGATTGCTGGCGCCTTCGCACTGGATGATGTGAACAGCATCCCAATGCAACTGGATGATGGCCACATCCAGCTGATGAGTGTTTTGGTTCCGTTGCCTTTGAGTTCCTCTCTTTTTTACCTCATCCTCGCGTCCTCTGTCCAAGGTTTATGTGCAAGGGGTGATAGACTTCAGGGTGTCGATGCCCCCGGTCAAGGAAGACGATCCCGGTCACCGGGTGAGACACTTCGCTGCCCAGCAGTAGAAGAAGAATGAGGATGAGAAGAAGAAGAAGATGAAGAAAAATAAGCTCGAGTGCCAGCGCACGATCAACGCCGAGCGAAGTAGAGGCGCGAGGGGCTTCCCGAGGAGGAGTCTCCTTCGGAAGAGGAGGAGGAGGACGAGGGCAGTGATGACGAAGGGGTGTAGGTGCGTCTTGACGCCTTGGTGCCCCGTATGGCCCGAGCTAACGCCCCCTTTGCGTAGAAAACCATCAGGGCAGGGTCATCTTCTTAGGCCTCGAGGGTGGCCTCGGTGCCCGTCGGGGGCCGAGAGGCAAGAGCCCTGGAGCAGCCTAGGGAGAAGAGGACGACTGACCCCTCGAGCCAAGGAGGGTCGACGTTGTGGCATACGTGCGGGGGAACTCCATCGTTTTCGACATGGGGCAAGTCCAGCATGTCGTCGCCCCACACCAGAACTTTGACTCATGGCGCGCGAACTTAGGGTCGGTCATCCTCGGAGGAGCAAAGGGCGCCAGGAACGTCACCGGCCACGGCCCCAAGCGGCTCCGGATCCAACAAGGGTCTATCAAGGTGCAGTGCTCAGAAGCCCCTGAGTAGTTCGAGGGCAGCCAGGAGGGCGCCCCTCATTAGGTGGGGTATGTTTTTGGTGCCTCGATGTCTCCCACTCGTGCATGTTTTAGGGTCAAGCGCGCACCTAAGACGGTGACTCCCTCCCCTGCCAAGCGGCTGAAGATCGATGCCACGGCAAAGATGATGACATCAACGCTAGGTGCTACTTTGGTGTCCCGGTCGGCGGCGGTGGCCACCTGGGTTGCCAAAGCACGGGCTACCATGGCTCAGGGCAAACTGATGGGTTCTGCTTCCATTGCAGGCTCGAGTACCCGGGAGACATGACGAGTGATGACGCCTCTCGAAACTAGGAGCGGGTCGAGGTACCCCCTGGCAATGCGAGACTCGGGGGGACCATTGGTGACCTCACGCCGGGGTCGACGGAGGAGGCCCGATCACCATTGAGGATGAGGGGGTCGAGTCCACCATCCGTGACGGGGAGGAGATGGCGGAGCTTCCTCAGCAGTAGCCATGGTCGCCGTGGCTGTGGGGGTTGCATGAGGTAGAGGAGGAGCGAGAGCGAGAGAGGCTGCAGAAGCAGTCGGAGGATGAGCGGCTGGTTTTGAGCCAGCCAAATTAGCAGCAGCGGCAACAACAACGGCAGCTACCGGGGCTGCCGCAGCAGCAACAGGAGGGCGCGACATCCTCAAGTCCGCCATGCTCTTGGCAGCAGGAGGAGCCGGCAGCCTTGAGCCTGCCACCACGGCTATGAGAAGAGGCGCCGGCCTTGACCCTGTCGTCGTAGTAGCAGGAGGGGGAGAAAGAAGATGCCCCGCTGAATGTGGGGCAAGAAGACGATAGCCGGCCAGGGACGCTGACCTCAGACCAACCGGAGGAAACCCCACTAAATGCAGGTCAAGAGAGCAAGCGGCCAGAATTGTCGGCCTCGAGCTCTCCAGCTGAGCTGGTGGCTGGGGACGTGCCGGAGTGGAGGGTCAAGCAGCTGATCACGCAGGTGGTCCTGGTGAAAGCGTCGAAGGATGGGGTAGTTGCGGTGGCACTGATGCCTCATGCACCGTCGATCGGAACATCGGCTACTAGGGGATCCTTGTACATCCCTGGGTTGTATACCCTTGGCCTGTTTGCCAAAGGGAATTGAAAGGCAGGGGAAGCTAGGTCGTTGGGGGTCGGGGCAGAGACTGAGCCTCCATTCCCCACCCTGGCCGACCGAGTGATTCATCACAGTGGTTTGGTTGAGATAGGGGATGACATCATGGCGTCCATGAAGGAGCGGATCAAGAAGGACCTTCCTCACTGGGGCCGGGAGGCTCTTCAACTCTGGGACCCGACGGATCCTGACGCCCATGTTTGAAATGAATGATCCAGTGGAGGTCGAGAGATGGGAGCACGTCGAGGAGTTCCGGGCCGGGATGCAGCACGCCCTACGGTTGGCGGTCGACGTCGCCTCCAAGGACTTGGCAAGATGCTTCCAGGTATGTGATTTCCCTTCACGGTGCGGGGGTCAATTTGCTTTCTTCTCTGACATCTCTTTTTTGTGCCTTTTTGTTCACAGGACCTGAGGGGGCACTCCCAAGTCAAATCCCAATTTGTCCACCTGATGAGGGGTGGATGGGAGTAGTCCCATGCTACAAGCGGCGGTCGAGACTGCCCGGGCTGAGGCAAAGAAGGCGAAGGAAGATGCGGCCAAGGCCCAGGAGGAGGTGGTGAAGGCCAAGAAAGACACCATTGTGGCTCGAGGGGAGGCGACCCAGGCCAAGGAAGTAGAGGCCAAGGCCAAGGACGACGCCACCAAGGCTCAGGAGGAGGCATGAAAGGCCCTTGAGGGTGTCTCCCAAGCGGGAGGTCGTGTCAAGGTGCTTAAGGGGGAGCTCGAGGTGTCCGCGTCATGCATCAAGGCGCTCGAGGTGACCTTCACTGAAGCTTCCCGTCAACGTGACTCCCTCAACGCCATGATCGGGCAGGTGCAACATCGCGCCCAGGCCTTGTTCGCTGAGGCTGCCACGCTAAAGGAAACCCTCCAGAAAAAGGAGGAGGCCATCGCGTTGGCTGGCAAGGCGATCGAGGACATAAGGGTGAAGAAGACAGAGGCTGCCTGCGCCTTGGATGTGGCCAAGGAGTACGCCGAGCTGAAGGATGGGTACACAGCCCTGAATACCCACACCACCGATGAGCTTTCTTCTCTAGCCTTTGGATTTTCGCCTCTGTTGCTCTTGTCGTGGGCTAACCCTTGTCTTCTAGTACAGATCTCGACAAGGAGCTGACCAAAGCTTGGGACAATGCCAAGACACTCCAGGACGCCTACTGGGCCGATGCGAGGTTGACCAACAGACTCCACACCATGATCACCTTGGTCTGTGATGACATCGATGTTGATCCTAAAGATGAGGTCGAGGATGAAGCATGCGGGACCTCCCTTGTCAACCAGATGTACAACCTCGGGCGTGTCGTGAGGGAGCAGGTCTGAGATGCACTCCATGTCAGCGTGAAGTGGGCAATGGCGGTCATCTACTCCAACTTTACCTACGACATGGGGTCGTCTCCCACGGCTTCATTTCCAACCTTGGAAATATTACGCATGTATATATATTGGCAAGTTTTATGTCCTTTTCTCTCCTGCCAGTCTGACTGTGTTTTCACTTAGTTTACTCAGTGTACGGTCATGCCCCTCGAAGGGGGGAGTGAGTGGAGGTACCATAGCGTAGAGGCGTAGGTGATCTCGTGGCTCAACAGCCCTCGACCCTTGGGACACTCTAATGGTTTTTTGACTAAGTGGCGACACATACCAAGGCGTGTAAGGAAGAATAGACGTCGAATTTTGAAAAAACATATGAGTTTTTCTAGGAACTTCGGGGGTTCCCCCTCCCTTGTAGCCCCCGAGGGGGCTCGACTTTGATGAAGCAGAGTCAAGGCTACCTTATGCATATGAACAAAAAGTTTGAACATGTAAACGAAAGTACTTCTTATTCATTTATGACATGGAAAATGTACAAGGCCTCGTGGCCCTAAGGGTAGAAGTGACCTGAGCTATTCAATGTTCCACGCGTTGGTGAATGTCTTGCCCTTGTCGTCGGATAGCTTGTAGGTTTTGGGCTTCAAAACCTCAACCCGATGAAGGGGCCTTCCTATGGTGGGGTTAGCTTGTGGCGGCCCTTGTTGCTCGAGGTCGCCAACTTGAAGATCTTGGTTGTGCACGTGCTTGTCGTGGTAGCATTGGAGCTTCTGCTGGTATCTCACGGAGTTGAGGAGAGCTAGTCTCGAGCCTCCTTGAGTTGGTCAATGGCGTTTGCGAGTGCTTCCTCGTTAGTTCGAGGGTGGGCGAACGCGGACAAATTCACATGGATGTGATGATGGTCGTAGAAGTCTAGGAACTTCTTGCTGGTGAACTGCGTGCCTTTGTTGGTGATGATGACATTGGGGACGCCGAAGCGGTGGAAGATGTCAGTGAAGAATAGAACCGCCTATTCAGAGCGGATGTTGGTGATGGGCCGAGCCTCGATCCACTTGGTGAATTTGTCGATGGCTATGAGCAGGTGAGTGTAGCCCCCAGTTGTCTTCTTTAGGGGCCTGACGAGATCGAGTCCCCACACGGCAAAGGGCAACATGACGGGGATCATCTGTAGAGCGTGAGTAGGGAGGTGCGTTTTCTTGGCATAGAATTGGCACCCCTCGCATGAGCAGACTAGGCAGATGGCGTCAGAGACTACGGTCGGCCAGTAAAAGCCTTGCCTCAAGGCATTTCTGACAAGGGTCCTTAGAGCAGCGTGGTGGCCGCAAGCCCCCAAGTGTAGGTCCTTGAGCAGCTTCCTTCCGTCCTTGATGGTGACATAGTGCTGAAGGACCCCAGTGGGGCTTCGTCGATAAAGCTTCTTGTCTTCACTGTAAAGGATGTAGGTCTTGACCTGTCGTTTGATGCGGCGGGCCTTGGTCTGATCCTCTAGGAGCTCCCCTCGAATTAGGTATTTGAGGAAGGGAGTGCACCAGTCCGGCTCGAGGGTTGACGGAGGAGGCGACACCTCGATCTCCATGACCTCGGCCCTGGTCGAGGGGGCCTTGGTGGGAGGAGGGGGGTTGACCGCCTGTGTTGCAGCTCCTTGCCCTGCACCTAGATCGACCGAGGGCTCATACAAGTCCTTAGAGAAAACATCCGGTGGGATAGTACCTCGAGTCGACGTGATTTTTGCCAGCTCATCTGTGGCCTCGTTGTATCTACCAGCGATGTGGTTGAGTTCGAGGCCGTAGAACTTGTCCTCCAACTTGTGGATTTCCTTGCAATAGGCCTCCATCTTTGGGTCATGGCATCTCGAGGCCTTCATGACTTGGTTGATGATGAGTTGTGAGTGACCACGAATGTCAAGGCATCAAACCTCAAGTTCAATGGCGATGCGCAAGCCTTTGACAAGGGCTTCATACTCGACCACATTGTTGGAGGCAGGGAAGTGGAGCCAGATCATGTAGTGTATATGGACTCCGAGGGGCAAGATGAAGAGTATGCCTACGCCCGCTCCCATCTTCATTAGTGACTCATCGAAGAACATCATCCAGAGCTCCGCTTGGATCTGAGCTGGAGGGAGTTGGGTATCGGTGCATTCGACGATGAAGTTGGCCAGCACCTGAGATTTGATGGCCTTGCGCGAAGCGTAGGAGAGAGTTTCACCCATGAGCTCGACCGCCCATTTGGCTATCTTCCCTGTAGCCTCCTGGTTATCTCTCTGAGGGGGAAGACAAGATCACGTTCACCGGGTTCTGGGCTATCTCTCTGAGGGGGAAAGATGAGATCACGTTCACCGGGTGGCTGAGGAAGTAGTGTTGAAGCTTTCATTGCGTGATCATGATGGCATAGAGCAGCTTCTAGATCTGTGGGTAGCGAACCTTGGTTTCTGAGAGTACCTCGCTGATGAAGTAGACCGGCCGCTGGACGGGCAAGACATGCCCTTCCTCTTCTCTCTCGACATCTATGGCCGCGCTGAGCACCTGGGTGGTTGCGGCGACATAGAGCAAGAGTGGCTCGACTGGACTCAGAGGTATGAGAATCGGAAGCAAGGTCAGCATGGATTTGAGCTTGGCGAGGGCTTCCTCAGCCTCGAGGGTCCACGCGAAGCGCTCTAATTTTTTCAAGAGGCGGTACAGAGGCAATGCTTTTTCTTCGAGTCATGAGATAAAGCGACTGAAGGTTGCAAGGCAACCCATGACCTTCTAGACACCCTTGAGGTCTCGGATTGGACCCATCCTGTGACTGCGGAGACCTTCTCGGGGTTAGCCTTGATACCGCGCTGAGAGACTATATACCCTAAGAGCATGCCTCGGGGGACACTGAAGACACTTTTCTCAGGATTGAGTTTGATGTTCTTCACCCGGAGGCATTTGAACATGATCTCGTGGTCGTTGATGAGGTTGTCGGCCTTCTTAGTTTTGACTAGGATGTCATCGACATAGGCCTCGATCGTTGGCCCGATGTGTTCACCAAAGACATGGAGCATGCATCGTTGGTAGGTCACCCCGGCATTTTGAAGGCCGAAGGGCATAGTTATATAACAATACATGCCAAAAGGGCGGTGATAAAGGAAGTCGTGAGCTGGTCGGACTCCTTCATCTTGATTTGGTGGTAGCCGGAGTAAGCATCGAGAAAGGAGAGAGTTTCACATCCCGCGGTGGAATCAACAATTTGATAAATACGTGGTAAAGGAAAAGGAACTTTCGGACATGCTTTATTTAAGCTAGTGAAGTCTACACACATCCTAAATTTTCTGTTCTTTTTCTTGACTAGTAAGCTGGTGTAGTCTACACACATCCTAAATTTCTCGTTCTTTTTCTTGACTTGTACAGGAGTAGCTAACCACTCGGGATGATGAACCTCCTTGATGAATCCAACCTCCAAAAGCTTGTGTATCTCCTCCCCAATGATCTTGCGCTTCTCCTCATCGAAGCGGCACAAGCGTTGCTTCGGAGGAGCCGATGGTGATGACGCCTTTGGGCCCTGGTATCTTGAGCTTGAGGTAGGTGTAGTTAGGGACTACCATGAACTTGGCATAGCCGGGCCGGCTGATGATGGCGTGGTACGCCATGGAACCCGACCACCTCGAAGGTGAGTGTCTCCTTCCTGAAGTTGGCAGGAGTGCCAAAGTAGACGGGTAGATCGATGCGGCCGATGGGAAGAGCTTTCTTCCCCAGTATGACTATGTGGAAGCCCCCGACGCTAGGTTGGAGTTTTTCCTTGGTATTCCTAGGAGATCGAGGGTCTCTGCATAAATGACATGGAGGCTGCTACCTTCATCCATGAGTACCTTGGAGTGGCGGGTGTTGACGATGATAGGGTCTACAACGAGGTGATGGCCGTATCGGACGAGTCGAATGTGATGGCCGTATCAGACTAGTCGAGGTAGTGGGGGTTGCAACCCGCACGGAGAAGACTTCTCGACACTCCCTCTTGCATTGGCACGGTGAAAACTAGGCCGAGGGCCCCCCGTAGATCATATAGCAGTCGTAGACCTCGGGGAAGCCGTCCTCCTTGTCCCCGCCCTTGTCCTTGGGGTCTTCCTTCTTGTTGTCTTTCCTAAGGCCTAAGCTCTCAAAGTATTTCTGTAGCATCCGACAGTCTTCGAGGTTGTGGTTGGCAGGCCCCTTGTGATAGGGGCACGACTTCTTTAGCATCTCATCGAAGAGGCCCTTCTCGGGAGGACCTCGGGGCTTCTTGCGCTCGGCGGCGGCCACGAGCCCGTCGGGGGCGGCCTCATGCTTGCCTTGTTGGTTTTTCTTCTTCTTCTTGTTGCTCCTCTTAGTGCCTGCCCTGGTCATCGTCGAAGAAGGTGCCGACAGCCTCCTATCCAGTGGCATAACTAGCAACGACGTCCATCAGCTCGTTGATGGTCTTGGGGGGTTATGTCCCAGCTCCCAAACCAGCTCCTTGCAGGTAGTCCCTGCAACTAACGCCAGGATCACATCATCATCAGGGATATGGGGGAGCTTGGTGCGATGCTTGGAGAAGCGTCGAGCGAAATTGAGGAGGGACTCCCCTGACTTCTGCTTGCAGCTTTAGAGGTCCTACTTGTTGCTGGGTTGTACGTAGTTTCCCCTGAAGTTCCCCTAGAACACCCTAACAAGATCGGCCTTCGAGCGATGTCTGATAGAAACAGGGGGAGCTGAGGGATGATAGCATGATCGTTGCACGCCCTGCCCAACTGGCGTGCCAACCTAAAGTCGGCTAGCCATAGCTTGGGCTTGGTCTCGCCATTGTACTTGACGAGGCTCTTGGGGGGATGGAAGGGATTCGGCAGTGGTGTCCTTCAAATCGTCCAGCTGAAGACTCGAGGGCCCAGCGGCTCGGGGGACCGATGCTAGTCCTTGTCATTGTCATAGTGCCCGCCCTTGTGTGCACTGTAGCCTGGTGCCTCGGTGTCTTCGCTCTTGCATCGGCGGTTCTCATTGATGTCGTGGCGTGCGTCTCGGGGGTCTCGAGTCTCACGGTTGTCAATGATGTGATTTTGAACGAGGGTTTCCTTCTTAGGTGGTGGGGCATCCGCTTGATAGACTGAGCCCTGCCTCTCAGGTTGGGAGGGTTTAGGGGGTTGTTCCAAGAATGCCCCTTGATGTCTCGAGGCCGAGCTTTCGGCCTGTTGTATGGCAGCTACCTTGAGGAGGCCCTGAACCTCCTGCTGGATGCGATGGGCTTCAGGATTCGAGGGGCAGGCATGTTGTGGAGAAGCATGGTTGCTGTGATGATGTTCTAGCTGGTGCAGTTGAAGATGGGGTGCTCGATCGTACCCACCCTGACGATCTACCGGTGGACTTCTCGGGCTCTAGCTCGAGCCCTTCCACCGGGCGAATGTCCGCGCTCTTGCTCTAGGGTCCGCTCGAGCTGGCACAGACGCTCCTGGTCCTCGTCGAGCTTGGTTCGCATCTCCCAGACTTGCGTGAGCTGGGTATCATGGGCATCCTGAGGCAACCACGCATCGCTCAGCGCAGCTGGTGGCTGCTCCTCCTATTCCGCCACGACAAGGGCGCCTCCAGCTGCAGCAGCAGCCACGGCCGTGGCCGTGAGGTCGACGGTGTCGCTGCTTGACGCGATGGCTCCCTCGATGTGGAAGCACTCATGCGTGGGGTCATAATTTTTGGAGTCAGAGTCAAGGCTGCCGGAGTAGAAGATGGGGAACTACCCACGCCGCTCCTCCTCCAGCTGTCGTCGGAGCGTACCAAGGGTGTAGTGTCTTGGGTTAGGGTCCCTCGACAGCCCTGGGCACTCTGGGACCAACGTGGGTGTCCCTAAATCTAGAGCAGCACGTAGGAGGTGCCCAGGACGGTCTTCGTAAGCGCCAAGACTGGAGCGTACAGTGGCGGAGTACGTCTTGGCGGTGTTGCCCAGGCCAAACGGGAACGGGCGGCGAGTCCCGTATATCCCGTGCGGAAACAGATCAGGTGGCACTGAGACCGCGCCCGCCGGAGAGGTCACACCCTGCCCTCTTGGTGAACGCATCGTGATGACAAAGTACGGGTTGCCTCCGAGGCCTCGTAACTCCTCCTCTGATCCCAGGCGTAGGTCTGCCATGTTCCCAACGAGGGACCCTGCATCCTCAGCCGGAACAAGGAATCTGATGTTGATGTCCTCTCATAGCGGTGATGGTGGTTGCATCGGCCGCGCCTCCTCCTGGGCATGGAAGCATGGTGACGAGACTGGCGAGGGGCCTGTTGTAGGGACCCGGGACTACCTTCGCTCGGATCTCCAATTGAGAGCAGGGCCATGTCTTGGCCGTGACCTAGCAACATGAACTCCAAGCTCCCGAACCAGATCATCGTAGTGAACGGAAGCGATGGTACGGAGTCTGCCATTCGTGGCGGGAAGCGACTGTGACACGCAGATTCCCCTACCATTGCCCGTGCTACTCCTCCTCTAGCTATCGTCGGAGCATACCAAGGGTGTAGTGTCTCAGGTTGGGGTCCCTCGACGGCCCTGGGCACTCTGGGACCAGCGCGGGTGTCCCCAAATCCAAAGCGGCACACAAGAGGTGCCTGGGACTATCTTCGTAAGTGCAAAGACTGGAGCGTACAGCGGTAGAGTATGACCTGGTGGTGTTGGCCAGGCCAGACAAGAATGGGCGGCGAGTCCCTATATCCCGTGTGGCAACAGATCGGGTGGCGCTGAGGCCGCGCCCGTCGGAGAGGTCACACCCGGCCCCCTCGGCAAACGCATCGTGAAGACGAAGTCCGGATTGCCGCCGAGGCCTCCCAACTCCTCCTCTGATCCCAGGTGTAGGTCTGCCAGGTTTCCAACCAGGAACCCTACCACCTCAGTTGGGAATGAGGAAGCTGAGGTCGATGTCATCTTGGAGCGGCGATGGTGGTTGCGCTGGCCACGCCTCCTGCTGGGCACGGAAGCGTGGTGACGAGACTGGCGAAGGGCCCATTGCAGGGACCCGAGACTGCCTTCGCTCAGATCTCTGATCGAGAGCAGGGCCATGTCTTGGCTGTGACCGAGCGACATGAACTCTAAGCTCCCAAACCAGATCACCGTAGAGAATGGAAGCGATGGTACGGAGTCTGCCATCCAAAAAATGGCAAGAAGCATCTATGACATGCAGATTCCCCTTCCACTGCCCGCGCCGCTCCTCCTCCAACTGTCATCGGAGCGTACCAAGGGTGTAGTGTCTCGGGTTGGGGTCCCTTGATGGCCCTGGGCACTCTGGGACCAGCGCGGGTGTCCCCAAATCCAGAGCGGCACGCAGGAGGTGCCCGGGACGATCTTTGTAAGTGTAAAGACTGGAGTGTACAGCGGTGGAGTACACCATGGCGGTGTTGCCCAGGCCGGACAGGAATAGGCAGCGAGTCCCGTATATCCCGTGCGGCAACAGATCGGGTGGCGCTGAGGCCACGCCCGTCGGAGAGGTCACACCTGGCCCCCTTGGCGAACGCATCATGAAGAAGATGTCTGGGTTGCTGCCGAGGCCTCCCAACTCCTCCTACTATCCCAGGTGTAGGTCTGCCAGGTTCCCAACCAGGGACCCTACATCCTGAGCCAAGAATGAGGAAGCCGAGGTGGATGTCGTCTCAGAGCTACGATGGTGGTTGCGCCGGCCACGCCTCTTCCTGGGCGCGGAAGTGTAGTGACGAGACTGGCGAGGGGCCCATTGCAGGGACCCGGGACTGCCTTTGCTCGGATCTCCAATCAAGAGCAGGGCCATGTCTTGGTTGCAGCCTAGCGACATGAACTCCAAGCTCCCGAACCAGATCACCTAGCGAACGGAAGTGATGGTACGGAGTCTGCCATCCAAAAAATGATGGGAAGCTATTGTGACACGCAGATTCCCCTACCTAGCGCGCCAACTGTCGGTGTCCTAACCTCGGGGGCCTAGCACCGACGAGTAACTATGTGCTACGTGCTCCCTAATCCAGATGGTGATGCAAGAAGAATACACAATTTTT
Source organism: Bothriochloa decipiens (assembly GCA_023333625.1). NCBI lineage: Eukaryota > Viridiplantae > Streptophyta > Magnoliopsida > Poales > Poaceae > Bothriochloa > Bothriochloa decipiens. The sequence continues at coordinate 31,315,624 of CM041633.1, forward strand.
ATCCTAGTTCAGGAAAAAAGGCCCTACGTCCAGCAGGGGGAGAGGGTTCGTATTATCTTGCACCAAAGTGCTTGTATAGGGTAGACAAGCGAGTGTGTATGAGAAGAGGTGGGGAACAAGGCCTGAGTCTAGGAGCACTAGCCCTATGCCTTGCAATGTGCGTGGTGAGGCTTAGTGAGTTTGAATTAGTTCTCCTCCTTTTCTCTAACCCAGCGCCCCCTTTTATAGGCCAAGCAGGGGCATGGGTGTACAAGAAGTCGTAATGGTGCTGTAAGGGGTGATGCCGATCATGTCGTGGGTACTATAGGTGCGTGCACCGAAGCGAGGTTGACCCTTGTAGCGGCATGCCTCATGATGAGATTCGCCCTTCTGAGTTGTCACGACGAGGTCGATGATTGAACGGTCCTGATGATGGGGCTAACACGCCTCAGGGTTGCGGTGAAAGACATATGCTCCTGCGGTAGACGTACGGCCTGCTGCAGATGGTGTGCAGGAGTGGTCGGATCGCTGACCGAGACTGCTGAGAGCCCGAGTCGAGGGTAAGTCGAGCGAGCTGAGGCCGAGTGGATAAGGATGAATTCCAGGAAATATGGTACGGATGTTGACTTCTGTGTTTCGAGGGGGCGGCTGACGGGGCACAGTGTTTAGTACGGAGGAATAGTGGTCTGTACGAGACAACGCTTCCCCAAGGATGGGCGGTAAAAGGTATACGAGACCTCTGCACTTGCCCATCATTATAGTCGTTGTAGCCATGGGGGTTGGCTGGAGTAGGTGAGATGCTTTAATTGCCCCGAGCGTCGTACAGGAAGTAGGTGGGCCGAGGGGCGCGGTACTCGGCGGAGGGTCATCCACCCGGGTGGACTTTCATCGCTCGAGGGGGGATCGTACGCTCGTGCGAACTACTGTCACTCGAGGGCCCTCGTTGAGTGATATGAATATGGGCCAATTTGTCCCATTCGTGGGCCTGCCCAGTACCATGGCCTGGTGTTTGGCTTTTATCTTTTGCTTAGGAATGGCGGTGGGTCTTCCGAGGGATTTATGCCAATTGACCTTGGACTGTTTCTCCTGGAGATCGAGAGTTTAGGGTACCCCCTTATCCAAGTACCCGACAGCGGTGAAGCAGCATACCATCACGATCTCCTCAGACACCATGGAGAGCACGGACTACACCAGGTCCTACACTTCGGCCACACCCCCATTCTAAAAGAACCACTAGATCGTGGGCGGTGGGCCGGGAAAAGGAAAGGTGGTAGTCCCCTCACTCAATACGGAAGAGAGAAAGGAGTTGTGGGAGTCTCATTACTCCTCAGCTAGCACTTCCATTCGCTGGAGGATGGAGCCACCACCGATCAATGGCCCTGTTGGAAGATTCCAAGATGATCAGGAGGAGAAGATGAACATAGAGAGGCTACTGCAAGTCACTACCACGCTTAGGAATAAAAATAGGATTTTAGAGGAGACGGTTTCTGAGCTCAAGATGGAAAATCTTGACATGATAGACGATTTTCACCATCTTTGTATTAGCACCAATGCGAAGCTCAAACGCATTGCAAATGCCATAGGACGCAAGGATCTCCTAGAGCCACCATCTCCCTAGATCACCGTAGGGATTAGAATAAATAGGCACCTATTTAGTTTATTTCCCTTTTCCACCAATGTAAAAGTGCCTACAATTTGACTTTGATCCCATCAATTGAATGAATAAAGTTTTCTTTGAATTCCATTGAATAAATAAAAGACTCTTAGTTCTGCTGGTGTGTTGCCACCAGCAAAACATCTGCACTCGATGTTTGCCTCTGTCTTTGAAGTTCAGAACACCGAGAAATTCAAGTGTGGGGGGATCAGTCGATCCCCCAACTACTAGTCTAAACCACATCGGGCACACCAAGTTGTCACAGAAAGATGAGCTCGCTGACACGATGAAAATCAACCCAGAAAGGGGGTCGGTCGATCCCCGCATTGTGGGCAACCGAGGAAACAAAGTGCAGGGCAGTTTTTTAAACTGAGGGGATTCAAACCACCACAACGAGCACGCTATGGTGGGGTTGGCCGACCCCACCAGAGGACCCTGGCCCCACCAGAAGCATCACCACATCGACTACATCCTTCCTGTCTACTTTGCTTCCATCGCCTCTTTCCATTTTGCTCATTCCTCTATAATTGCTTTATTCTTAAAATGAATATGATGATAAAAAAGAATGAATTTTGCATGATAAATAAAACATGACTTGAGTCATGACATTTAAAGGTCAATAGTGACATTGTTGGTATTTCTTAGCATAAGCAGATAAATCTGCACGCGCATGGAGTACCATTGTAGCTTTCACCCAGAAGTATTCAGGGTATCATATTTTCCATAGGGAACGGAAGTATACTAGATAGAAACAAGAACGTCCAAGAGAAGAAGGTAGAAGGATATTTTTGTAGGATGAGAAGATTTCTAAGCTCAACCCAAGGTCACTAGATAATTAAAGTCTCGGCTTACTGACCTCACTCACTTTAGAACAGTTGTTCCTTTCTGGTTCTCGAAAAGACTGGGAATAGGTAATTTGGGCCAGGCAGCCAAAAGCTCTACGAAAACATCAACCCGAACATGGTGGAATACAAAGGCCTTGTCGGGTCTGTCAACCTCGGGGCTACCACAACTATTCGTGGAGTTGGGTGCAAACTCAGGTAACTCACTAGCCCAAACACCAAGTCTATGCTAACGGCTACTACGCTAGTCCGA